>JAFIDM010009631.1:217307619-217425527 GCA_023159025.1 Thereuonema tuberculata | reverse complement strand
ATTGTCTTAAAAGTTGTCTTATATATATATATATATATATAAGACAACTTTTAAGACAATGTGATAAATAATTTATAAGATTACATAACGATACATATA
Source organism: Thereuonema tuberculata (assembly GCA_023159025.1). Classification (NCBI taxonomy): domain Eukaryota; kingdom Metazoa; phylum Arthropoda; class Chilopoda; order Scutigeromorpha; family Scutigeridae; genus Thereuonema; species Thereuonema tuberculata. The sequence continues at coordinate 217,425,428 of JAFIDM010009631.1, read as the reverse complement.
TATATATGTTAATATATTGTATACAGATGTAATCACATACAGTTAATACATCATCATCATCATCATGAAGTGCGAACTTCGTATTCGAAGGGACGCGGTCTACGGAACCCTAGTGACCCCCGAAGTGCGAACCCCTAGGAGAAGCCGTAGATAAACTAGGGAACAGATACTAGAGTTGTTTCCCATTGCCTTCTCCAGGACGCCATTACGGAATGGCGTCAGTCTGAAGAGAAAGTGAAGAAGAGGCTGACAAATACAGAAAAGGAAATTTGAAACATCCATGCTATCGACCGGAATTTTAACCCGGGTACCGGCACACCGGCCACCTGAGACCGCGCGACCACGCCGGCACGGCAGTTAATACATACAGAAGTACTATATACCCATGAAGAAGTTAAAATTCGAAATCATAGTTTAATTCTCTTCAAAGGAAAATGACCATATTTTGAAATTTTGATTTACCTATTTTCAATATTTGTAATAAGCGATTTCTTAACTAATCAAAATCCGGATTTACCCTCGATGATCAGCTCAGATTGCACGGAAAGACAGGATTTCACTCCTGCATCTGGAAGTGACCTCCAAACAACAACAATAAAAAAAATAACCGTGACAAGCAAAGTCTGAGCTGGTCATCGAGGATAACTCCGGCTGATGATTCCCTAATAAGAATGAATCAGCTTTTCCGGATTCCCATCGATGACTTTCTCAGACTGTAGAAGTAGATAAGTGCGTTCTTACTTTCGTTATTAGTTCAATTTCAAGCACGTTAAACTTTATTTCTCAAATAATAATAATAATAATAATAATAATAATAATACATACTTGCACACGTCTTTACACTTGGCAGTATGTGCTTTGGTCCTTGACCCGGCATATTGTTTTTGCTGGGGAAACCCAAGGTTTGAAACATACAAACATAATAATACACTCACTTACAAAAGTTAAGCACGGAGAGGAAAAAATATTAATTTCCGTAAGAGATCTGAATTAAAGAAGCTAAAATTTGCTGCAAAGGTAGAAGGAAGTATGCAAATTATATAGGTAACAGCCAATCGCGGTTTCGCGTCGAGAAATATGCAAAACAGGCAGTCGTATATGAAGCTTTCATTGTGAAGGGTTACAAGAGTTGCATGTAAGTGCTGATGAAAGGTGTTTAGAACATTCGTACGATTTGTTTTCAAGCTAGACGTGTTTCTATAGCTTCCAGAAGACGAATGGAAGATTCTGAGCGCTGGCGGGCTGTCGGACGCATTGAAGCATGACAGTTTATAACAGATGTTGCTCGTTTCTTCGGCGTTCATCATTCCGTCATATCACGATTATGGAAACAATTCCAAACCAGTCAAACAGTTGTCCGAAGACCTGTAGCCGGTCGTCCAAGGGTTACGACCTTCGCGGAAGGTCGATATATTGCTGTTGTAGCCAAGAAGAATCGAAGATCGACCTCCACACGTGTGACATCTATGGTTGCAGCGTCCATTGCTAAGACGATATCTGCCACTACTGTTCGTCGAAGGATACACATGAATGGTCTGTACGCCCGGGTACTACGAGATTGTGTTCTTTTATCCGTCCAATCCAGAGGGGCACGATTACAGTGGTGCCGCCTGCATGTGAATTGGACTATGTCTGATTGAGGTAACGTTATGTTCACAGACGAGTCCAGATTTGCCCTACAACCAGATGATAAGCGTGTAAGGGTCTCGAGGGCACACGCAATCGGCCCCAGAACATCACCGAATATCAAGCATTCCGCGGTGGAAGCATCATGGTCTGGGCAGGGATTTCATTGGGATATCGCACCGACCTGCACATCTACAGGCGAGGTTCTGTGACGGCTGTACGGTTTCGGGATGAAGTCCTAGACCCCATTGTGAAACTGTACGCTGCAGCAGTTGGTCATTTTTTCGTTTTAATGGACGATAATGCGCGTCCCCATAGAGCTGCCATCGTTGACGACTTTCTGGAGAGTGAGGGGATTGCGCGTATGGAGTGCCCGGCTTAATCGCCGGACCTTAATCCAATTGAAAATCTTTGGGATGCTCTCGGCCGTGCTGTATGTCGACGTTTCCCACCTCCAGCCACTCTCAGAGCTTTCGAAACTGTCCTACAGGAGGAATGGCGATTACTGGACTCTGCGGTGGTTGATCACTTCGTAACAAGCATGATCACACGCTTGAAACTTTGTATGCAGGTGAGGGGTGCTCACATACCCTATTACCCTATCGGTTTTTCTTGTTGGTTTGAATTTAAACATCATTTTGTTAATGACGCAAATAGGACGTCATCTTATAATTTATGAAAATTCAATATTTTGTTTATCTCTGTATATAATTCTTTGTTTTGTTTCATGAATAAATATAGAGCTACTTAATTGCAGCATTTCATGTCAATCAAAGCAGTACTTGTCCATTTTTTTCGCATTTTACCGCTCCGTGCTTAACTTTTGGAAATGAGTGTAATAATAATAATAATAATAATAATTCATTCATTCATTCATTCATTTTATTTCCGTTACATTTTATCATAGTCCTGTTAGGAAGCATTTGTAGAGCTTCCTATCAACAGGTGCTACCGTTGAGTACATTCATATTGATATATTTGAGTTATTAGTTAAATATGCATTTTTTAGAAAAGTAAAGAGACTAAAATTGCCGATTATACAGTATATTAATTCATAACTTAGGATTAATTTTTTTTTTGAATAAGGGAAGTTGACATAAACAGTTAACTAAGTATACAAGGTTGTTAATGTATAAAGTTATACATTAATAAAAATCTATGATTAATGTTTAAAAACCGTAAAAACCGTATATAAATATACATATGCACATACATACATGAATACATAAAATGCATACATACACAAACATACAATTACAAATATTCATACATATACACATATACACCCATACGTACAAACACATACACACACATATACATATACATACAAAGCTAAACATGTGACAATTTTTAAGATAATGTAATACATAATTTATAAGATTATATAATGATGTATGTATAAAAGCATATCAGTATTTACAAGTAGTATATATACATATAATCACAATCACATACGCAATTACTATACTATTTTACCATACACACAAGAACTATACTATGTTACTATTTACACAAGTACTATATACACAGTTATTCTCTGCACATACAAGTAAGTTGCAGAGAAGATCAATTGAAATCAAGATTATGGTTTTAATTAACTTCAAAGGAGATTGACTATATTTAGAATTTTTGAATTACCTATTTTCAATATTTATAATAAGCCATTTTTTTACTAATTTTTTTATTTCAGAAATTCTTTTGTCTTTTAAAAGTTTACAATCGGGTATACTATTATAAATTTCTTCTATTAGATAATAAGCATTTCTTTTCCCATAGCTATTAAAAATGTGTGGATAGTCTAATTTGATTTTTTTTTTCTGAGATTGTAGTTTTTTCCTTCAGCAGTTATTGCAGTTTTAATTTCTGGATAGTGTTTTATTAATAAATTATATAGACACTTTTGTTTTGGCGATAAGATTCCATATTTCAACATTAATTCTTTTCTAGTTTCTTTATTTTTACTAATTCTTGTAGAAAGGACTAATTTTATTATTTTATTTTGTAGTGTATTTATATTTTTTAATAATAATAATAATAATAGCTTGTTGGATAACTCAACTTCTCGTTCATAAACGTTACCTCTTCTTCATTCCTGGATTAAGCCTTTGGCCTGTTCCGATAAACGTTACTTGAACAAAAACCAATCTAGATTATGGATAGACCCTAGGACTCGTTTTGAGGAGAATAAAGCGTAGAAAAATCCTGGCCCTCCGCCGAGGCCGGGGATCGAACCCCCACCATCTCCAACCCGCAGCCAAGCGCCCTGACAACTCGGCTACCGGGCCCACAATGGTAAGATATGGGGTAAAAAAAAACAATCAAATCGCAGGAGGAAACACTTCAATACAGAATTAAAAATAACTTTTGTAATCATGCATTTAAAATTTGTCACTAGTTTCTTCTGTCACAAATATGCAAAAACGAATTTTGTTACGATGAAGCGTTCGTACAAATGGGTTTTTCGGAAATTAAAAAAAAATCTGTAAATGTTGTGGCTTATTAAATATAATTTGAGAACTCTTTCCTTAAAAAAAGGATGAATATGTTAGATTTTATATTAAATATATGCATGTTCTGTTCATTTATTTTTTAGAATGTAGTAAAATTGTTTCTGTATAAATATAGTCTAGATTAAAAAACTTTTAGTCGTTTTTTAATCTAGACCATATTTATACAGAAACAATTTTACTACATTCTTTTAACAATAAAATACAACATTTGAAATGAAATTAAATCTAGCAGTCAAATCTAAGTCTGCAAAAGGCTTAGATTTGACTGCTAGATTTTATTTCATTTCAAATGTTGTATTTTATTGCTAAAAGAATTTCCTAACTGTTTTAAGATTGCTAATGTTACACGTGTCACCTACGTTACGTTACTATGTCTAAGTAGTAGACTTAAAATTTCTTACAAAGATGACATTTCTATCAAATTTTGATTCTGAAAGAAATATACGAACATTATAAAATATTTGAGTTCTTGTTTTCTTAATTACAACACGTAAATGACAGTCAAATAAGTTACTATTTTCTTAATGACGAAAAATAATGAAATACTGCAGAAAAGTTCAGTGCTGCTAAGAAAAAATATCTTAGTTACTTATTGACTATTAAATATATATTTTTTTCTTTTACAAATCGAATGAGTTTACTGAGAATGACCCTTCTACATATTAAACTTTCAAAATATGTTAAATTTTTGCTTTAAAAAAATAAGCATTTTTAATTTAAGAAGAAAAATCAGAACACCCATTCTATCGGAAATCTGTTATTTGGTTCGATATCTTTTTCCGAAGTCATGCTTAAATATGGAGTATGTTTTTCATTGATATTGAAAAAAATATGAACTCCTACTTTTAACTCTTACTCTTAATTTTATTGGGGACATTATACAGAACTTTCTTTCTTAAATAAATAATCGTTATCATTAACACAAATTATATCTGCTTCTGTTTTCTTTTCGAAAACGTAAATTGGATTGAAACTTCCCTAAATTTCCAACTCTCGCAGAGCTGGGCTTAATACATTCTTATTATGTTGAGTCATTAATTGAACATAGGTGAGACATAAAAACGTGAATCAACATTCATTATGAAGCGCTCTGACATGTTCATTACATTTAATGATTTCTAGAGTATTCTAAATTTAGACTATGGACTAGTTGATACCTGAAAATTGCATAACATTCCCGAGCCATTATTTTCACCCAATCGATTTAACGTCTGCTTGGAATGTTAAACTGTTCTTAGAAATTCACATTGGAGTATAAAGTGTGTTCCTGATTTTCTTTTTGGATTACGTAAAATTGAACCTATTACGATATGGAAGTTATTACATGTTATAAATTAAGAAAAAAATTAAAAATAAAAGTATTAGGCAGAATTTGAACAACGCTCTATTAGGTCCCCTTTCGATTTCATGCATCTCATTGCTCCATACTAATTTAATACATTCGAGTTCTGTTTTTATTCTCTCTCAAATATCCTCTTAGTAGACGTCAATACTCTTCGAAAAGTGCTTGCCATCTGTTTTCAGCATCACTGAAATTTTCCAATGATTCCCAATGAACTAAGATAGTGATTGATAAGGAAAAGGCACCGTTCTGAGTCCTAAATAGATCATACAGTTGTTAATCTTTCTGGATGTATGACCGAAGAAATTAATGAAAAAAAAATAGAATGCAGAAAACAATCTAATTACTAAGAGAGAATGAAGAAACTTGTGATCAGAAATTCTAATATATCAAAGATATATTAGAATGGTTGCACGATCTAATTATCAAACACAATACAAGTCTGTTTAATAAAATCTTACTTCCAAGATATAATAAGTTTTGAAATGTGAAGTAAACAATTGTGAAGTCCACAGTTATAATTTTTAAGTTTACTTTTTTTAGAAAGAGTTAATTAGAAACTATTTTTTTTTTAAAATCTTGAATCCATTCAAAACTAAAATATAAAATAAATACTAATTGCTTTCTTGGTTCTTAGGAAACGGGTATGGTATTAATACTTTTCAATGAAAATTGAAAATTGAAAGTGCTCATTCATTTCATTCTTAATGATTTTAATTAATCCTTCTCATAACTCACTTTCGTCTTATTCAGAGGTTATAAAACAACACTTTATTTCAAGATCTGTATGTTTTCAATATATTCTGTAAAGGCAACAAAACTTGGTTAGTTTTTTAATCAAGAATTTTGTACAATAATAAACTGTGGCCCTCTGGTTTCCATCAGTTGGCTTCGATGCACCTGATCTGGACGTTGCGCGTTGGCTTGAAAAAAGGATTAAATATTTTATAATCCTAATTCCTTAGGCCCACTAAGACTGACTTTACATGGATGGTAATTGATGGGAATTCCTGATGGCCATCAGTTTTTAGAATGTGTTCAATTTTTTGATGGCTACTGGCTGGATGACTTTCATGGTTGTAGATGGTTTGATGGCGAGCAGCGCCAAGGTGGCGAAACGTAAAACAAAAGTAATAGCTTCTACTAGAAGCTATTACTTTTCTAGCTTAAATGATTAAAATGTTTCTAGCTGGAACAACGATCTCTCAGTTTTTAAAGAAAATTTGCGGAGTTTGAGAAATTTGTAGTCTGCATTTAATTTTCATTATGAATGAGTGAAAAACAATTTACTGATCCATCGAACTATATTTCATTATCGTTTACTGTAACATACATTGCGATTGGCAACTTTCATACCGCTTCTGATAAAGGACGAGCAATTTTATATTCATCCCAATAGTAATACGATAATCCTTCGAATAAAAACATTGTTTTAGCAATAAAGTATCTATTCAATGCATTGGAATATTTCAAAAATTATTTTGTTTGTTTAAAATAGACTTTTTCGGTATTGCCGAAATTGTGCGCAAAGGATTCTGGATAAATGAGATTCCCGTAGTATTTGATGGGAAACGGATGGCCGTAAAAAACATGTCGTTTGAAGTTGATGTGGAAACAGGTGAAAGCAGCGATAGTCATGAAATTCCCATCCATTCCCCAGCAAATTGGAATTTATGTAATGTCCGAACTTCTAAATTCAGATCAACTTTCACTTTACCTCCAAATATTTCTCCTCCGAAGTCTAGTTCAGTCCCGAAAGCTTCCCATCCAATCAAGTAAATCAAAATCTTCCTATCGAATTTGTATTGGTCCCTTTATCTACTCTCATTGTGATGAAGAACCAGTCTGATGAAGATCAGTAAATGTTCGAAACTGTCATATTATGTATTAATCTTAATTTTACTAAAGTGTGCTACCTTATTTTATATTGATGATATTAATCACACGGTAAATGAAGGTCTTTAATTGATCGGATCGGATTTCATAATTTCATTTCTTTTTTTTTCTATTTTGATTGAAAATTTATTTTTTAAAAATAAACGAAAAAATATTAAGACAAGATTTAGCTAACTGGAAACTGTATAAAAATGTACTTTACATACCGTTAAAACATCTAAAGTACGTTGTATAAAGTTTTCTAATTGCTTTATTTTTCATAAGTAATATAAATAGCTGAATAAAAATCATTGTTAAATTTTAGTTTAAACAGCTGTGCTTGATAACTTATAAATTATGAATTTGAATTAATTCAGTTCGGAGTAGACGACAATAGCATTATGATCAAACTCATTAACTAGGCAGTTTAAATGGACCATTAATTTCTTGTATTTCTCCCAAATTGGTTCTTTATGAGCATAATGGGAGTGTTTTAAGTGGATCTCTATTCTATTCCTGATCAATAGTACAGTGATGAATTTGACCGTTAGAGCATTGTATTTTTGAAGTTGCATTTTTAAAGACAGTTCGTTCAGAGCTCAATTTTGCTTCTAGTCTTTCATTTTCACCTAATTACGAGTAACCTCCAGACAGTCATCATTCGTGAATATTCAGTTACTGAGTAATTAATTATGTAAAACTTCTTCGCCTTCTGATTGCAACAGAGTCATAGAAGCAAAATGCATAATATGTTTGTAGAAAAGCAAAGAGTTAGAGTTACTGATCTTATTTCAAGAATTTTTTTTTCGATACTTGTAACAAAGTCAATTAAAAGTCAATTACTCGATACAGTTAAAGTATCTTCTGAAATAATTAACTATAGAAAGGCAAAAGTAGCAATATAATTAGGAAATAGGGTTTTCCTGGCTTGAGAAGGAGGTTTCCCTGAAAAAATATTATTTTTTTTAATCTGCCTATAAGCTGAACTATTTGTCGTACAAGAAGAAATGCTTGACAAAGTCTCAACAAATGATTAACAAAAAAAAGTTAAGATAAAATTTCAAATTTCTATGTTTGATCTTTTCAAAAACTGAGAGAGTTTCAAACTGAGAGTTTGAAATTGAAACTTCACATAGGAAATTAGAAAATTTGCATTTTTCCAGCAGCAGACAGCTATAAAGGCACAGAGCGAATATGGCAAGTGTATTCCATACGTTTGTTGTTAAAAAAAAACCTCTCACTCTGCATGAACGTGCTTTAATTGTGAATTCTGTAGTCTTAAATGATGCAATGTAGCTGCCGCTCTGAGTGAATTTTGACGCTGTAAGAACTTGCGTAAAGGCCTTTTTTAAGACTGTGGCAGTTGGAAGAATGATTAACAAATTTCAGAAAACTGGATCTTTGCAAGGTAAATCTGTAAGAGGAATGGAGATTAGAAGAAATAAATTTATCTTGCAAGAAAATTATTAAGGGACGGAAAACCAAAGACTGCACAAAAAATAAATATTCACGCCTTTCAGATTGTCATCATTTAATTTGTTCGGGACTCTCTTTCGGGAGCGAAGATGACTTCCATATATTTTCATGCTTTTCTGGGATTGTCATCAAGGAGGGTTGATGAGTCCCTAAAAAGAACGAAACGACTGTTTCCGATTTCCTCGGACGACAATCTCGAAGGTGATTGTATTTGATCTAACGTTTTGGTTTTGATCTAACGTTTTGGTCAGAATGAAGTGTACGAAACCTAGTCATGGAATAAACTATGGCGAGATGAGACTTATTTTATCGGCAATTGAAACTCCTGGATACAGGCCTTACAAGCACCTCTTACTATTCTGCAAATCCCATTGCACTCTCGGAAACTAGTCTTTCGTGGTATTAGTTCAAATTTTATTCTAGGGAATTCTTTTTCGAAGGAATTGCACCTATCCGGAGGAGTCGTATGTTATGTTGCAGAACAAAGATATCACTGAAATTTAAAATCAACTAATTGTTTTTTCAAAGTTTTACCATTTTGCATTCTATATAATCCTTGATTAATCCAAGAATAATCCATGATTATTTACAGTATACCGTCTTATGTCCATTTGTCTATGTCCTTTGCTCTGAGAATAAGATGCTTCAGGGGTTTTCCTCATAGATCCAATAAAAATAGATGGAAATTTCTTCCCAACCAACATTCAAATCTTATATCCTTTTAAGTGAAATTGTATATGAAAGTTCTCACCCCATTAACTGTCTCGCTTATTGAAATATTAATTCACTTTTCAATCCCTTACCTAAATATTGAGTCTTCCTAACTCTTTTGCAATCCAATAGTCTGGGCTGAGCCACAGCCGTCTCTACACAGGCCCGATTTCTCTTCCCCTCTCTATGCTGTGACATCATGCGGAAAGGGCAGTCTTTCTCGCAGTTAATGGCAGCTCCCATGCATTTTGTCCGCGTGTGATATATGTTGTTAAGAAATCAACAATATTCTTCCATTTAGTTTATTTTATTAATGGAAATCGTATCACTACTGTTTCTTGTAACTTTTTTGGTTGATTTGAAGACAGCAAAGAATCCAAGGAAACTGTGATATCTATTGAACAGGTAAAACTTACGTAAGCCTAATGCCTCGTTCTTGTTCTGTGCCAGGCTGCCGCACGAACTATAAAGGTGAGAAATATACGCCTGTATTCCAATTTCCAGCGGAGGAGAAACTCAGAAAGTTGTGGGAAAGAAAAATACATCGCCGAAACTTTGTGATAACAAAAAATTCTGGTGTTTGTATTAAACATTTTGATGAGAACTTCATTACTTAGAGCTGATACCTTTACAACAAGCCAGGTAGTAACTGTCCAGAGGTAAAAGGTGTAGTTGACACCGGACGCATATCTTACAAAAGTTGGCGATATTGCACCTCATTTAACAGAACAACAACCAAAAAGACGAAGAACACTACAGGATACAGAAGACCAGTGTGTAGTAGAAGCCCTTTGAATAGTTTAGAAACTGCAGAGCAAGAGAAAAAAAGAAATACTGTCTCATGTTTTACTGGCATTATTTCATTACTGTTATCAAATACAAGCGAAGGATGGGGACACACGTTGTTAATGAACAAACTTATTTTATATAAAATATTGTTAACATGAATGAATGAGTACCTAAATTAATGGTTTGTATAAAGATTTCAGAAGATCTTACTTTTTCTGTTTACTATGATAATATATTAGTTATGTCTAAAGAACTGCAAAAGATTGGTGCTAAATTTGATGGAATAACTGAGAAAAGGCATGTTGAAAATTTGTTATTGATTTGTGAGAAATTAATTATGAATACTGAAGTAGAGGATTTACTTCATCTTTGTAATGCTGTTAATGAGTTAAGAAAGCATAGGGAAACATTAGTTAATGAAGACCGTAAAAAAATTAATTTTCTGATTGAACAACTGGAACTGATAAATGTATCAAAGTTCAAGTTGTTATCATGCAGTGAGACAGACTAAATTACTTACTCTTCCTTATTCCAGCACAGTTATAAAAATAGCAAGACAATTGAATGTTGATTCTAATATTATTAATCCAATTAATAATTATATGAAAGACAGAGTTAACAAATTAACTGAACAACAAAAATTTGTATCTTTACTCATTGATGAAATATATGTAGATGCTAAATTAACATTTAATAGGGAAAAACTGATTGGACTAAGTTTTAATAATAATGATATTGCAAAAACAGCTCATGTTTTTTTTTTAATAACTTCTCTTTTCTGTAGATATAAGGATGCAATTGCAATTGCTCCTGTATCAAATTTTGATGGTGAAAATCTTAACCTGTCGAATTCTTAACAATTTAATTGGTCTTAGTTTTAGTGTCATTAGTATTATTACAGATAACAATAACATTAACAGAAACATGTTTGCAATATTTGAATCAAATGTACAGTTTTCTAAAGCAGTTAAAAATCCTTCAGCTCCAAATTCTCCGTATATTTCTTGTATGATCTTGTACACTTACTTAAATCTGTGCATAACAATTGGCTGAATGTGAAAGATTGTTTTAACATATCCTGATTTTGAAAATTATGATATCCTAAAAAAGCAGATTTCAAAATATTGCGTAATTTGTACAAAATTGAACAAAATAAACTTCTGAAGTATTCCCATGTTTTAAACCAGAAATCACTCTATCCATCAAATATTGAATGACAGAAGGTTAGTTTAGCTTTAAACATTTTCAATGAGCAAAACTGTGTAGCATTGCAAGAAATTGGAGGGAAGTCTGAATCACTGAAAGGATTTCAAGACACAGTTGATTTCATTTACTTAATTATTTATTGATGGAAAAAGATGAATGTTAAATCGCCTGGTATGGCACAGAGGTTTAGAGATGATAGAATGAGTGAAATAAGAAACAAAGATGAGCTTTGTTTCCTTCAAAAATTTAGTATTTGGGTTGAAAAGTGGTCTACGTTATGACATGGTAAATGTTATAATAGTCAGACAGGTAGGACTTCCTATGCTTTAACAAATATTTGTAGTACAATTTATGAATCAGCAGTGTATGTTTTAGATAACATTAAGCCCAATTACATTTTATTTGTCAAATTGCAAACTGATCCTTTAGAGGAAAGATTTAGTCTTTATCGCCAATTCTCTGGCTCGAACTATCGTATATCTGTGCAACAGATTTTAGAAAATGAGTGAAAATAAGAAATAAAAATCTGTTGAAAATTGAATCCTCTTTAAAGGGCAGTGTTGTTATTGAGACTAATGATATTGGCAGCATTAATTGTGATGGTGATGATGATGATTACTTTTCAAATGATATTTTATTAGAATCCACTATATGGAATATTGTATTTAGTTTGGATTCAGAGATCTCTCCAGTATTATTGCACATTGCTGGTTACACAGCATACAGAATTTCAAATTTTTAAAGTGTAACTTTGTGCAAATAGGGAGATTGAATATGAATTGAAGAGAATGCCAGTTTAATTAATACACTAAACAGAGTAGGTTTAAAATTTAAGTTTAACACTATGTGTTGTTATGTTAGTGTACAAACTTTTTGAAAAGTTGATTTCAGTCAATTGTGAAGGTCAGTTCATAAAATGCAAATCACAAATTAAAACACTCTGCTATTTGTCAATAAAATAAACCTACAAAAGTATTGATATGGATTTATTTTTATTGGCATGCAATAAACATGCACCAGAAGATATTAAAAAGAAAATAATTATTGATGTTGGAAAACTTTTTTTGAATAACTGTCAAGAAACGAAATAAATTAAAAATCCATTAAAAGACAAACGGAAATGCAAACGGTTCCAACCAAATATGTAATTTAAGTTCCAAATATGTTATGTTATTAAGGTGTATTGGATCACAGAGATTGTGTTAATTGATTTCATTTGGATAGAATATGAATCTGATTTGATAATTAAAAATCAAATCAAGTTCATATACTTTCAATTCTACTAGGTGAAAAATATCAGATATTTGAAGATACGTAGGCATAAAATTATATAACAAAACATGATTTAAAATATCTCACTTTTAGACCTGTTTAACTTGAAATTCAATTTGTAATTTTGTTATTTTTCTTATTTTATTTGTAAATTTACAGTTCGGGTTTTTTTTTAGCAATAAAATGTAATATTGCAGACCTTTTCATATGTTTCATTTCATTTCTATTTTACTACATTCAGATTTACTTGAATTAAATTGGTTAAATTCATGTTCATTTGTGATTTTAATTAATTATTTTGGCTGTAATTATTGATTTATTTTCGCAATAAAAAAATTGTTTGTTGTAACATTTTTGTTTTAATTTCTTGAATTTTTGAAGACTCTTAAATTTGAAAGATAATATTAAACATTTTTAATTGGTAGGGGAAAAAAGTAATTAAATCAAAAATTCATTTGTTATTTTTCCTAGGAAGCATCATTAAGTCGTAAAATTTAACATTTAAATAAAATTTAAATTTAAAATTAAGAGAATTTTTTTTTAATTTTTTTTTTGGGTAATTTTACTTAGTTTTTAGATTATAAACCCTAACGTAGAATAAATAAAAAGGTAAATAATATTCCAGTTTTTTAAAAGTATGTTATTTTTTTTTGTAAATGAATAACAAAAAGAAACGTTTCTCCAATTCCTCATTGAAGACAACCCTTTCCGCATGACGTCATCGTTTGAGCGCTCGGGCCTGTGTAGAGACGGCTGTGGCTGAGCACATGATATAACAACGAATGATTCAGTCGAAAACATACTGAAAATTACGAATCCATGTTACTTAAGTTTGATACTTACTTATTCCATGGCTCTACGGTCCTCTGAGAGCCTTTGTCTTCTTAATCACACCTGCCCATTCTTTTCTGTTTGCGCTTTCTGCTTTCATCTTTTCACTTTTATGTTTTAGAGATCCTTTTCAACATCTTTAATCCATTTCAATCTTGGTCTCCTTCCTCTCCTAAGTCTCTTACTATTAAAATCAGCCTGTGACTGTAATATTAGGCAATGCAACAAAAAAAAATAGCTGTTTAACCTCACACTGAACACTCAACTTGGAGTACAGCACTTCAACTCTAACGATTTAACGGTTACAGCAGCATTAAGTCTAGTGTCTCGACCGTTATACTAGCCTTCTTAGTGAAAAACTAAAAGGACCAAGTAGATGCCTTTGGATAGGAGAACTATTTACGGAGGATGGCTATCCGTTCTTATTCCCACTTAAATTGAAGGGTAAAGATCAATGCACATTTCTTCATCGTCAATTGATGTTTTTAGGTTCAGTTGTATCAGTTGTTTTAGGTTCTAGAGAGAAGATGGCTTTCCTAATAATAACAAAAAAAAACTTTAAACATTTATTAAAAAAATCAATTAAATGAAATTCTTTTTGATAATGTATGTATGATGAGTTTATAAGTGAACTTAAAAACAATAACTCTACAGTACAATAACAATAACAATATCACTGCAGAGTTAATTTTCAGTGTTAATTTCTTTTAATGAAATTTATATAATTTATGTTGCGTTTCTTCTTTTGCTTGCTTAAAAATTGTAAAAATTACGTTTAAAATGACTTCAAGCAGCTGCAATTCCTTTCAAAAATTAAATTTTGAAGAAACTGTCTAAGGCAAAAATTGAGTAATTTTCACGATGGATCGAGTTTCGGAAAGATCCATTTATAAATAATTAAAAAATGTAAGCAGTATATAATTATACTAGATACTCCTATTTTATAAGACTATCTTTCATTCAAAAAGAAGACAAAAAAGATATTAGAAGCAGAGATAATCATAAGGAAATACTTTAGAAACCAAATAGCTCAAGACATTTTAAACTTAATTTCTATTCTTAGGATTCCCAAATTTTAGGGAAAGATATGGAATTGATAATCAGATTGTATCAAAATCTTTCCTTACATAATCTTATCTTAATAATAACTGAATTTAGCTGATTATTTTTTTTCCGTTTCTGATTATGAAAAAACTATTAAAATTTTATTAAGGGGTAATTTTTTCAAGACCGTACAGATTCCTTTGTCTTGGACTGCAGAAGGATAAGGACAACGCAGAACAGACAGAGAAACACCCAATCAGCTCCGTGAATGGAACCAAGCATTACTTTATTTGTAATGGAAGCCGTGGTTACTAACATTTGAAACATCAAACTTTAGATAACATTTTTCTCGATAAAAGAGCTCGTCAATTGTGTCACCAGACTTCAACCTTATAAATCACGAGTAAATCAACTTCTTGACCGAGTAAATTTACGTTTTTCATTCAGTTACGTTGCGGGGTTTGGTGGTCCAATAATATACTTCTGGCTGAAGGAGCCGAGTTCAATCCCTGGTGGAGATCGGAGACTTATCTTAGATATTTCTACTCCAGACAGGCCTTAAATTTCCTCTAGCCCAGTATTAAATGCGAATCGGGTTTCTTTCCTGAAGTGAAAGGTGAATGATTATTGACATTCTAATCTCAACTAGTTTCGATGGTTTAGTTGGAGCCAACACATTCGACGTCCCTTCAGCCAAAGAAGGCTCATATAGGAAATAATTACCTACTGGATTACATTATTAATATATTCCATCGCAGCATCATGCAATCGAATCTCTCGGTTGATTGCTGAGTGATTTAAGTTGTATAAATTCAATTAAGAAATGTCACAACTTACTTGATGTGAGTCCTTGAAGAAGAACAAACCAGATTAGCACAACCTAACTGCTTTGGAATAGCCAGATTGTCAAATTAGCACAACCTAACTGCTTTGGAATAGCCAGATTGTCAAATTAGCACAACCTAACTGCTTTGGCGAAAAGAAACCGCTGTGTGGCAGATCTTCTGTTTCTGTACATCGTTTCACCGAGGAATGGGAGAGAATCTCTACTCAACATCAGGCGAAGTCTCATTAAGAACAGGTGACAAAGGTGTTATATTGGTATTCGAGCTAGAAATAATTGTCTCAACTCCCAATCATCGTACCTGATTATACATGAACTCGCACTTTTCTTTTATATTCTATCGTGAGCTATATTTTAATGTTAATATTCTGTCTTCGTTGAAATTTTTGGATTTATTTATTTATTTCCAAAAAATATCATTAACCTATTTATACGGTTTTGACTGAAGCTTGATTTGAATAGTATGCTTTTGGTTTTGAACAGATTTACCGTGAATAAATTTATTTAAAAATAATGTTTTCGCAATACGATGAAAATACAAAAGTAGATGTCTTTTTATATAAATACAACTTTGTTAATATTGAAGAAAATATGGAAGAAGAACCAAGAGAAAGAAGAAAGCGAGAACAGGAATGAATGAGAGGAAGAGAAAAACGGAAGGAAATAATAATTAACAGACTAAAAGAGGAATTAAAATAAGATAAATAAAAAATGAACTTAGAAGTAAGAAGCTAGAAGAAATAAGTGAAATCATTGCTTGAGCTGTCTCATGTCATCACTGTCATTAATTGGTTATCCTGGTTTTCATAATTTGGGTGGAATATAATAAACTTTGTTCACCAACAATTTTTGAATCGTGAATTATTTCCAATAGAAGTCAATTTGGGGACACTGAGAGTTGGATAGTCACCAATATTGACTAAAAAACAAATACAGGTATTTTTTTGAAAAATACGAATTATGAAAAAACAACTGCTGGCAATGGAAATTCCTTCCCTCCCGCGTTCTCCACTGACATTTTCTTCTTTGATTTTATTTAAATTAACTTAACTGAATTGAAGCGACAGTATCTTTAGCTTCTGGATAAGTTAAATTTACATTATTGCATTAACAAAATGTAAAATTTTGGATTAATTTACTTTTGAATTAACTTGACGACCTTTACAAAATAAATGAAAATAAAAAATAAAGCTAGAATATTAAGTTCTTTTACAAACTTCTTGCTTCTTTTGAACAGTCATGCGTAAGTTTGTCAGGTCTCGCAAAAAATCCTTTCCAAATTCTCAAGTGTTGATTTTCTACTGTAACCCACAACTGTTTTCTAATGTTATCTTTACCTTTTCTGAAAATACTCTTTTCTTAAAGATCAATGGATGAGACTAAGTGTTTACTTAATGACATCTTAGAACAGCTGTTGCACGGTTTTTATCTTTTTTAGTGATTTTTATAATTTTTTGTTTTAGCTTAAGGCTCCACATTAATTCCCAAGATACTCTTTTCTTGTTTTATTTCAGTTTGGATTCTATGAAATTATTAAATATCAGCTGCTTTTCCAAAAGTCTATACATATGGATAAATATCAAAGTTTGTATGTTTCTATGTCTGTATGTTATCTATACAATTTACACCGTTTGACTGGTCGGAACCAAACTTTTATAGCAAACTTTGATACTCTCTACTACCCGATTAACCAATCCTAAGGGGTGAAAAGGAGTGAAATCTGTGAAATAGCGCTACATAATGAACCTCGTAACGACAATTGGAACTACACAAATACTTTTCTACAATATTTGGAAGAATTGGGGAAGGATTGATGTGGTAGGATTGTGGAGAAGGGGAGAACCAGAACTCCCTATCCCGCTTCTTAAAGCGATTGGAACATGTTCAGCAGTTGATACAAAATGTTATCGAGAAAGTCTACGTACATGGTGTCTTTTAATGTCACATCGAAAAAATATGGTCCTATGTCCTGGAAGGCCTCACAAGATGTTGAGGTTCCAGCCATGCTGAGTATTCACTTGACGCGCCAGTGTAGACTTTCCTCTGAATAGTGGGTATTGTGAATATTCACCTTCCCAGTATTTTTGAAAGTTGCCTTGTCAGTCCAGAGAATTTTGCGCTGGAAAGCACGAATCTATTTGAGATACCAGCTGCAGGATTTCCCGCGATTCATAGTCATGATAAGTTCTTGAAGGCAATGGATATGGTACGGATGAAAGCCATTATCATGGAGGATGCTCCACCGTATTCTGGGGCAACCCTGCGTCACGGAAAATCCTTCGTGTGGAGTCCTCAGGATGCACCGCAGCTCTGACGTCAGCAGATCATCCTTCTATAACAGGTCGCCTACAGCGATAACCTTTGTTGTGTGTCAGCTACACCACACTGGTTGTAAGCACACGGTTCGCCTGCTGTCGGAAAATATTGAGTGATGGACGCACTGTGGATATCTTTCTGCATGTGCACGCTCGGCCGCTCTGCAGTTCCGACGGCATCGTCCAAGTATCATCATCATGTCGAACGCTTCTTCATTTGTAAAAGGCATGGTCAGTACCGAACAGCAACCAAAATCAAAACAATTGAAGACTGTCAAACAGTGCAGCCAACAGTTACAATCAAGACTACCGGCACGTGTTCCAGTCAAGACACGTTGTGTTTCCTTTCCACATTTAGGCTGCGTTGGAAGTTTTGAACACTGATTTGACCATTGTGAATTTCGCTATTGTCAACATCTGCAATTGTTCCGAGGAGTTCCGTGATGACAAGCGCCGTCATTTTACTTCTTCCTGAATTGTGAATAAAGAAGGAACCTCACAGAAAAAACGTTTTAGTAAAAGTTGTTTCTTTTCAAAATGCCTATCCTATATCCACATGATCTAATTTGAAAATTCATATTCTCTAATTTGAAATTTCAAAGCTGACGCAAATACCCTACTTCCAGTTTCCACCTTACATTAACAATTCAATCATTCGATTCTTTGGTATTATTTAAAACGAAAATTTTCTCGCGAACAACCTGTACCCTGTGGTTTTCGAAACCTGTGGTGATACTGGTGCTGTATATATTTTTTCCGCATAAGAAGAAATTTGAACTGAAGAAGCTAAATGAATTTTCTTAAAACTTAGCAAGTACATTTAGAGAAAACACATGAACTTTTATACCTAAGAATATTTCATATAAAGAAATTTGCCAAAAATTGAAAGAATCAATTGACTTTCACTACATTTGTTTTTAGATGTCCAACAAAGCCTTTTAAATTTGAAATCTCCTTTATTTATATTAATTGGATATAAAATTCGCCATATTGGAGATATAAAAAAAATTTGATGAAAAAACTAGGTCAAAAAATTTTAATATACAAAACATTGAAATATATTGATTTAATTTGCTTTTTAAGCTGGATAATTTGATGTTAGACTGCATTATCATGATATTAAAAGTCGTATATATGAAGAGTTTTCCTTTGTATTGTTTTCACAACAAAAGAAAAATGAAAAAGCTAATATTTTGAAACAATAGGTTACTTTTTTTTTAGGATATTCTTATTTTTTGTTATTAATGAATATTTATTTCTTTCAGCTCGGAGATGTCCCTAACTCAGAGTTTCGGATCGTGACTAGTGCCCTAAATAAAATAATATATAAAGGTAAGATTTCTTTTTCTTTTATACCTTAAGTTATACAATATCACTAGCATTTACTCTACAGTAAACCCATTCAGTTATAAAAACTTGTTTTTTTGCCCTGCGAATTATTAAAAGAAAATTCAGACTTACTGCATTATTTCTAAAAATTCTTTTTAATTAATTAATTTAAAGTGTTCTAAATTTTAAATGATTTGCATTTTTAGAATCCGTTTTTTTTAAAGTTTTAATCAGTTTCGTATTAATAGCCACACATGAAATAAGTCTGTAAATCTAACAGAATAAGCATATTTGAATTTTTATAATAGTAAAGAAAATCTAATTTTTATTTAATAAGGAATTTAATTTTGATTATGTTCATCAAAAGATGTGGTTTAGTGTTTTTTTTTTGTTTCATGGTAAGATCTTGGATCTTATTTTATTTTAAAGTAATTTAATAACATTTAATATTAATTGTAATAATTCACCACTGACAAAGGTCTAGGTGAACCCTAGAGTCCATCTGGAGGAGTTACAACCACGCACAAATCCCGACCATCCCAGGGAATTGAACCTGGTTCCTGTAAGTCCGCAATTCAGTGCCTAAACCATTGGGCTATCTAACCCACACTGGATATCGCTAAGTGCCAAACAAAGACAAAACCAGTCCCTCCGAGACCGAGGAGACTATCATTTCTGACTATCATTCTGACTATCATTCCTTTTCAATAATTTTAAAATATATTTAGTTATTTTTTTTTGTTTTGAATAAAAAAATGCACAAACACGCCTAAATGAAGTTTTAAGTACAGGGAATTGAAAAATTAAAAGATACAAGACCATCTAAACAATTACAACTTCCACACACTATCGTGATATTATCAAATAATGTATCTATTAAAGATGATCGTCCAATAGTTGCTCGAAAATGAATTCATGGTTTTGTACTTTTCCAATTATATTAACGTATTAACTCTAATTATCTATATTTGTGAATTTTTTTCCTCAAATTAGTGGCTTAACACATCTAGCCAATTAGTAACCGTATTACTCTAATTATCTGAATTTAAATGAATTAAACGAGTAACTGAAAGCATTTGTCTGGTGATCAGAAACATTATACCAATGAAGAGTAATGAAGAGCCATTTTACTAATTTTATTTCTTTTGTCATATGGAGGATTAAAAATAGCATAAATGTTTTTAGGAAATAATTTAAGACATTAAAATATTTTTAATCAGATGAAATTAAGGAAACGATGTTTTGAAAGCCCTTTCGTACCCGAAATCAGAATAATATTTTGTAGAAACGTTTCTCCAAATAACTGTTTTATTATTATTGATGTTGTAGGAATTGAATAACTTCTGACAAAAAGTAACATTAGCAGTATTTGAAAGAAATAAAATAGAAACTCTATAGAAATTGCCTGTGTATTTCTTAAAGATGTAAATGTGGTTTGTGGAGGTAAGTTTTCCCATTAGAAAAGTTCAAAATATAGTTTAGAAATTTTCGAAATTGTTTAGATAGTCCCCGACTTACGTAACAGGACTAAAGGGTTCCCCTCTGCAAAGTTCGGAGCATACACTCAAGAAACGGCTTTCAACATAGGTTTTAAAAAAAATGTTCAGACAAAGTAAAACGTCAATGATAAAACCATATTAAAAATGAAATGTAAAAGCTCTTTTGAGTAAAACATCTAAAAATTATTCACAATGGAAACAGAGTATAAATACACTTTAATTTGAACTCAATGTATATTCTTTGCAGCCTGGTCCACTTTTTTTCACTCTTTACATGTGTTTCACTGGCCGTGGTATTTAGTTCCTGCAGATATGACTAAAAAAGTTGAAACATTTGGCACAGAAATCGTCTTTACACAAGGAGCTATAGATGATAAGTGGTTTGATACTGTCTGGCACATACTCATCGTGTGTCTCAAATATTTATGCTAGGACAACTCAGAGTTTTATTTTTAATTTCTAAGGGATGTATGGAGGTCAAATTACGAAAGTCAGAGACTTTGTGTATAAGAAAACATACAATCTTGCAGATTTTCATCTTCATAAAGGTATCAAAATACTTATAAACACTCACAACAAAAAACTTTAAGAATTTAATAAGAATATGGCTGAAAAGGACTGTATGTAAGCTTAGATTGTAAGTAAGCTGTAATGTGAACCTCATTTAGATTTATTAATTAAAACAGTTAACTGAGGAAAACATCCAGGAGAATATCAATACTTAATGAAAGATAACAATGTATTAATGCTGCATAATACAGTTAGTGCTTTCTCACAAAAATGTGAATCATTATTTTCTCTCTTTTTATAATGCTAAATTGACGAATGAATGAGAGACTGCACTACGGAAAGACTTAAATTTTTGAAACTGAAACCTGTTTTAAAATGTTTCACGCAAATCCATTTCACTAGCTATTGTGGTATGAAATCGAGATGGAAATTGTTTTATAAAACAAATTGCTTTTTTGTTACTTTATGTAAAAACATCAAAGTTTAGAATTGGTTAAAATTATTTTATCAAAACATGTAGCATATGCTTAAAATTGATTATTTATAATCCAGTGGTTTAAAAATTAACAGCTTCATTTTGTAATTCCAGTTGTTTATTACAAGATTAAAGAATTTACTCCAAAATTCGCAATAAAGAAATAGGTATGGAAATTCACGTTTTTGAAATGTTTATTCTAAGTTGTGTGAAAATTTAACGTGCGTAAGATTGTTAGTAACGAAAAAGTAAAGATAAAAAAGCACAGAATTCAATGAGCTATTTTTGGAATTTTCTTACTAGGAATCCAAAATATACTGTTTCACGCTGCCTAGCAATCATCAGTTGATTTTGCCTAGTACGATTTGTTTATGTTTCTTTTGATTCCATTGAGCTATTGAGTACTGGGCGAATCTCAGTCAACTAATAGGAATGAGAGTTAAAACTTTTCTGGTGGCGAATACTTGGATTATTATAAAACTCAGGAGAGTTCAGAAAATTTTTTGAGAACTAATGCTTCACTCTGAAGTGTGGAGACCAATTTAACCCAGTCTATATATGATTGGCTGAAACTGTATCGATGTGATGTTGATCTTTTCTGAGATCTGTTGCTTAAGGAGAGAATAGTAATCCAAAAATGTTCACCACTTCCTGATGTAGTTTCTTTTATCAGCCTCCATACACTTCTTCGAGTGATTTGGCAGTTCTTTGAAAAGAGCAATGATTATTAAATTTTGAAAAACGAACAATAGAGAATAAGAATTATGTTACGGGAATGAGAGTATTGTCAGTAGTGGAAAAGATGTTTATAAAAGTGATCCTACGAAGCATCAAAACGCACAAGAAGAACTAGCTCGAGAAGAATAGATGCTTTCCTGTCTAAAAGAGTTTCTTTTGGTCGCACTGTGGTAGTTACTGGAATTTATTAACCTGATACAAGAATTTATTAATCTGAAGGAACCATATGCAGCTACTTCATGGTCGGCTGTGCAGCAATATATAGAGGAATCTGAATATTCTGTACTCAATGGTGAAATATTCAAAAATTTTGCAATTTTTTTTTTGATGTCAGACTTCCGTATTTTTATTCACTATTATGTTTGATATCTTTTGCTTGCAATGTTGGTTGGTTGTTCATTAGAGGCCGGAAATTGCTTTGATAACAACAGAAAATTTCCATTTTTTTCATAATAGCCACACATAACTCTAAAGACTCTAATTTTACAATAAAGGCAATTATACGCTTCGACAGCAACTAGCTTGAAATACGTATATCGATTAAGTACAATAGAAACCTTTTCTTTAACTAATGTTAGCAATTGAGACAGTTACAGAGGATTTAGAGCATTCACGTGCTCTGGAGGGACAATGCTATAAGCTTTCTTACTAATATGCGTATTTATGAATCTTTTATACTATCAATATTGCAGAAACATTTTCTATTTAATGATTTGAAAAAAAAATTGAAAGAAATCAAATAATGATACTCTGCTGATGAAATTCATAATGATGAAGATTTGACTACATTTGCCATAGGGATTCACATCGTTACTCAAACTAACTGCTTTGGAGATCACACTGAAGGGTTGGAAAATCCATAGATCATTGCTGAAGATATTGCTGCAAGATATTGAAGAATAGCTGCGGAAATATACACTCAGTCTACTGGAAGTGGAAAAAAAAAGAATTTGTCCAGAATAAATAATTATGGGAAAAAATGTAGGATATAAGTAGATGCGGGCTACAAAAAGAAAACAAGTTAATTGTCGAATTTTTTCCATAGCTTTTTTTTATTTCAGGTATTACTCTAGAGTTTTTATTATTCTTTTTTTAAAGTTAATTTTTAACTTATTGCAAAATACCTCTGCTTATCTTCTATTATCTATTACTTTAGTTTGTATTGGGTGACATGTTTGTGCTGCACAAATGAATGTATTACTGGAAATAAATATTTCAATGAATTTTAAGCATCAATTTAATAATAAAATTTTTAAACATATTTTGATCTTTGAGTCTACATCTCTTACTGTATGAAGTATTTTTGCTTTACTTTTCTCTTATTTTTTTCAGGGCAGCAGTCTCCTGTAAAGCACATATCCATCCGTGGCCTTCTTCCAGATACGGATTTCTACATTACCTATGAAGGTTCTACGACAATGCCTGGATGTTATGAAACTGTAACGTGGATTATAATGAATAAACCTATCTATGTTACTAAACAACAGGTAATTATTGCCGCATTTCTAATAGATACTTGGAAATATAGATATGTGGAAGGTATCTTGAAAATTAAAAATGTCTGGTCATTTGATATCTTGAATGATTCAATGATTCAAAGAGTTGATATGGTTTCAGATATTTTTCATTTCAGAAAAATCTAAAAATCTAAATTGGTTTTAATGCAATACCAAGTCCATGATTTAGTATGCATTGTTTTTTGTAAACTATAGTTATAATTGAAAGCTATAATTAATATTCTGATAGGCTCTAGAAGTTTGTCTCCAAGAACGTTAAAGACGTCTTGCTTCCATCTTTTCGGTTAAGCTTAATGAGATGAAACTGCCGTAAATAATACAATACACTTTTTATTAGTTATGAAAATATTATGACAGTTTTAGCGTAATAAATCATAATTATATTTTTTATGTAATTTTATATATCTCAATAACTCGTACAATCCACCAAAATACCATTATTATTATTTAATTGAATATTTTTAATTTCATTTAAATTTAACCAAAACTTCTCTTAGCTTTTCCCTGTTTGTTTATAAAGATATGATAGATAGAATGAGACAAAAATAGTTTTCAAGTAGCCGTTAGTACAAATGTAATCAAGTCAACTCGCAGTTTTGGGGTAAAAACCAAGCGATCCTGTACAATTTTCACTGTTAAAGGTACCGGTACTCTGATTGGAACTGATTTCTGATTGGAACGCAAAACCATTGTAATTCGAAGGTCAAGGACAATTGCCATCGCGGCCTCCTTGTTTCACCATTGGCATTCAAATGCGCTTGCATTCGGAAAAGGAACCGGAAATGGCCAGTTGGCTTTATGTCGATCTACTGAATTGTTTTAAGCATAATTGACTCATTATACAGAGACCTCGATTTTATTTAACATGCCACATTTTTCCTGACGCGGTCGGTGACCACCTAAAACTAGAAGTGGCTTATAGTCGTAAGTCGGATGCTTCCCAAAATCTTCGGTCATTTGGAGTGCAACGAACTTTGGCTTGCGGAGCTCCTACTCCGTTTGGGTTTGTGGAGGGCATTAAACTCACACACACACACACACACAAGGGAATCCTAATAATTCCCCTCACCCCACCCCCTGAAGGGGTCGCTAAACAAAAATCTGATTTTCTTTCTCTTTCTAGCTCTATGCACTGCGAAGACTAATGCAGGGAGAGAGAGAACACCCCAAAGCATCTCTCGGAAATAATATTCGGCCAACAATGCCTTTACACCACCGAGTCATTCTTACGAATATTGATTTTAGACATAAATCGGTAAGCTGTCATTGTATTTCATTGAATCATCTATACTATGAATTCTGTTTGTTAACTTTCATCTTTCATTCTTATTTTTCTAAGATGCTTGTTCAGCCTCATCAATGATTCATATTATTTATTAAGGAGTATGAGCGGTTGCACCAAGGACTGCAAGTATGGGAGGTGTGAAAATTGAGGATTATTGAAATCTCACCTTAAACTACGTTCGCTGTGCACTAACATTAATCGCTGGTAAATCTTCAAAATTTAGCTGCCAATTCTCTTCTATTAAACAATTTCTCAATAAACTCCCTCAAATTTCACGGAAAGGTCAACATCAGCCCTGATGATGGTTGATTTAGATGTATGTACAACACTAAAAGTTCCAAAATTTATGTTAGATGAGGCTAATTCATTTGAAGATTCACTTGAAAATTATTCAAATGGTTTTTTTTGTCCAAGGAAGCTATTATTTTGAAAAATATACTTATACGAAAGTGATCCGAACTCCTGCTGCCACTTTTAGAAATATTGCATGTTATCAACAACTCATCAGTAAAGTTTTGAATAGTTGTACTTGGTGCACACCAACTTTTATTTAATGACTTGTAAATTGTCGATTCGGAGTAGCGGCTCATCAACTGATAACCGATTTGGCAGACCCTTAATGCACATTGCCAATAATATATTAAGTATCAAACAGATCAATACAGAAAACAAAACATCTATTTTCTTTGATCATCCAACTTCTATCCTTATATCTCTCCTGAGACACTATCTTAGCTAGTTAGCTTTCTAAAAGAGATTATCAAACTTGTTTTGAAGGTGATAAGTAAGAAATAAAGGTAAATAGTTCTATAACTTTTTATAATTTTCAAATTCCTAATTTTCGAAACAAAATCGAAACCCTTATCCTTGAAAGTTTTTATTATTCTATAAATTATAAATGAGATGGAATTATATCAGCATTCATACAAGAAATGAGAAGGAAGTCTGACAGCTCAGTTTTGGATTCTTCGTCAGTAGAAGAAAGACATTACTTGGGAGACGAAATATAAATAATGATTATATGTAGAGTTAAGTAGTGAAAAGAAGTGATCTCTTGAGTTTCCTTTATTCTTTACTTAAGATAAAACTATTCGTATTAAATAGTTAATATGGAAATACACATATCAGTCCATCAAAATCAGAAAAATTATATAGAATAGAATTTTAGATTTTGGGATATATGTGAGAAAACGCTAATGATAGGGAAAGAAAAACGAACAAAATACTTTACACTTCAACCTCAATAAGCAGATTACTAAAAATTATTTATCTTAAATAGCTGAAATTTTAATGGTAAATGAATGTTACTGAGAATGTTCAACCTTAACTAATTTCACTTTATTGCTTTTTTTTTTCTTTCTAACTCTGGGAAAATAACTATCTGAGAGTCAGTTTTTTCAGAGCTCTTAACTTCTGAAGTGGAGCTTCATTCAAATGTGGTTCTTAAGTCATCATTCTCTGTTAAGTAACCTCTGTCTTAATCGAACTCACTTACAAAACAAGTCAGATCTCATAATATATCTTAGGGTTCAAAAACCTTTGTTTACTTATGTTCATTTTAAATTTTTTCTCACATTCCTACTTTTCTGGTCAATTAATCGATTCGAGATGATTCGGTTCTTATCATTCACCCTGTTTTCATGGAAAAAGCAGATATTAAGAAATAGGAGAAATTGCAAAGTTTATAATTTTTAGAATTCTTGTTTCTTCTAATTGAAAGTGAATTTAGAAATGCACATGCAGAGAAAAGTGGAGATGTACGCTATATGTTTTTATTCACTATGTTGTTAAATAAAAAACTACGTAACTATAAAAGAGTTCTATAATCATGACATTTGAAATATAAGTTAGTCAGAGCTTTATAATTTTACAAAAATTCGACTGAAAAAGTATATCAATTGAGGAAATGCCTGCTAATAACCCTCGTAGAATGTTTAATGGGAAGGCTACTTTTACTAAGAAATTTTAACTATTTTTCGTATTTTTCAGGAAATGCAAAGTGTAAAAGTCTCAGTAAAACAGAATTTTCCCAAATTTAGCATTTATTAAAAGTCCATTAAAATAAAATACAATTGAATGGTCAATTTACAATTGTCTAATTTGAAGATGCAATATAAAAAACATTTCTACAAGATGTCTAAGAAATCACTTGCAAAATTACGTGAAATATCGGTGCTTCATACCGATATTACAAAAAATCACTCAAAAACAGAGTAAGTGTAACCTCTCATATCAAGGTTGAATTTAATCATCTATTTTAATTACTTTAAATTAAAAATATTGTTGACTTTTTAATGCCTCGTTAAACTTTCTTTCTCTATTATAGAATACCAAGTGCCCTACGATGCATAAAGACATGCAATATAAAGGTAAGAAATTCGAGATATCCAAAATGTCTCTTAGGGTTATAATTATGGTGTCAAAAGTTAATGATTAATTCCCGTTCTATATCAGATAAAGAAGGCTTGTCATTCCCTAATGACATAACTCAAGCTACTGTTTTAAGCACAGCAAACATAATTTTTATTTTGCTTTAAAATTCCAAGCTAACATTTCCAATCCACTGTTTTCTAGAATACATTTTGATGGACATAAGATTTCTATAATCTTGAACAAAAATTCAATAAATTATAAGAAATTCTGTGATATATTTATCTGTTTTTCATAACAACTGAAATTAGTAAGGTTTTGTAAGAATGCTCACTTCTTATTTTATATTGCCTTTCTTGATCATTAACAAATCTCCGAGCTATCTATTTTATCTAATTCTTATTTAATATAAAAAAAATGCAATAGTTAGATTCTGTCATATATTATGGAAGAAATTTTATAATAAGTTTGGACAACAGCTTGTCAGCATTTTGAAACATGAAGGATAAGTTTTGTCTTGACAAAATCATTAGAATTATGGTCTTTATCTTCAATTCTTTTATTTCTTTGTAATGTGAGAAAAATCACTTTTTCTAAGCTTTTTTCATTCCACTTACATTAATCAATTATATGTTCATTAATAAATGAATTGTGATAGCTATTATGGAATTATTAATCATATTTCATAATGAAATTATAAATTTATCTTTTCTCCCCTTACAGCTAATATTTGGAATCAACCATAGATGTTCTTGTTTGGGTCTTCCAGAAGCTTAAGACGATAGCGACTACAGGATCTTGTGAGGGTTTCCCTAATCACAAGGATAAAGAAAGCAGAGCTTTCGGCGGCAATAGATATCGTGCAACATTTCGAAAGAATGTTTTTCTTCTTCCCCAAAAAATAAAAGACAATTATTCCATCCGAACCAGCAGACAGTCGTTGTTAGAGCTATCTGCTCCTAGAAAACCTACAACTTCACCCAGGAACGAAGTCAGAGTGGGACAAACTCATAATTTACAGAAAAACATGTTATTAGAATATAAAGCCTTTTACCGTCAAACAAAACTATAAATTACCACTCGGCTAACCTGACACCCCTATCCATTGCCTTCTGCTTGTCCACAATGTTACTTGTAAACTTCGTGCTTTAACTACGACACTTTAACTGCGTACTCCAATGTATAGAAATTATGTGTCATATAATCACGTATATGTATATATAAACACATAAAATAAAAAAAATCTAAGTATCTATTTGAAAAAAAAAGTTTAACATATGAAATAGGAAAGTGGAAATCACAGATTCAGGAAAATCAATTCAATGAAACGAAAATAGAAACCATTAGATTTCGTGATTTCGAGAACGATCACGAAACCTAGAAATGCGTTTTTTCTTTCTTTTTTTCATATGTTTGAGAAGGGGTGGGATCTCACGAATTCTTGAAGGTTTATATCACAACGATTTCATTGCCAAAGCACTTTCTTGTCAAACATCATTCTGTATGCATTAAAAATAATCAGTTAGTCGGTCAAAAAAGTTTTCAGAGTATAAAATATTCAAGTTTTTATTCAGATATGGTCGTCAATTGTCGAAGAGCAGTAGGATTTACCATGCTTCTTCATTAGTTCCTTACGTAACAGCATTCAAATCGAATCATTCTGATAAATTGTGAACAGGTTTAGGAATGGAGAGTTAGATAAAGCAAACTGTGCTCTACCATGTAATAACGTAAGCATACTAAAGATCCTCTCACAGTGATCTTTTAGTGGCATTGTTTATGTTCTTGCCCAATTCATAAAGCAATTGCTCAGGGATATCATCCTCTCTATCTTGATCACGTTAATGCTTTTATACTGAAATATTTTAGTCTAAAAGATGGACGGCACCATGGTTAGAGATGGTTGTAGGTTCTCTAATGGATGTTTGACTGTAAATTCTGTTACTGGGAGTCATGTACCATTTTTCTATTTCATATGTTATAGCTTAAGAATTTAAAATATCTCCGTGGAATTAATTTACTATTACTTTTCAATTTTGTATTTATTTGCTTAATATTATACAGTAAATCGTTAATATTAATTTTACATCCGACTGGTATTATTTGTGTATTTATTACTTTTATTTATTGATATTTAATCTTTATTTGGTATCTACTTATGTTTAATAATTTTACTTATTTATTTAGCATTGTTAGTTAAACCTCTATTATTAATTTTACATATCTGTACTTTATTTTTCTACTTTTATTTGACATTATTTTGTCTTCTATTTAAGTAATTTTACTGTTCTTATAATTTGTTATTTTTTCCATGCTTTGTTATTTTTTCCATGCTTTGTTATTATTGGATTCACTAATTTTGCTTATTTTTGAACATGTTCAATTGAATTCATTCATCTTTCAGTTAATTGATTATATTATGAATATAATAAAACATTTCCGAAAACTAAAATCTTTAGCTTCCATTGGATGATTCTGAAACACTCCTCGAGTTAGATAGATTCTGATACAAAAGGGGCTTAAATCTTTGTTTTAAAGTGGCTTAGAGGTGTTTAATCATGAAAAAGGCCTAGAACAAATGAACTCTGACACATTGTAATTTGAGAATAATCTAGAACTTATTTTAAATTGATGAGTTTCTTATGAACTCCAATTTAATTAAAAAAAATTGAGTTCTATCATGGAAAATTGATTTTGAGAAACTTAAAAAGAAATTTAGCAAAACATAACTCTCTTAATATTTTTGTTCATTTTATTAAAAATTGTAATATTTATTTGCACATAAATGATTTAGAAGGTATTTTTTGTTACAAAATAAATAACATTATTGTAAAAGTTTAACCTCAGTGTTGAAATTCTTTTTCGAATGCTGTAAATAGTGGTTGAATTTTGTTCCTCGAAAAATTAATTAACTTTATTATGAAATTTGATATTAATTGTATTAGTATAAAATATGTATTAAAAATTAGAAAAACAACGAATCATTTAGGAATGTTTTTGCCTTTCTATTCTCAAATACGTATCAAAATATTTTATACTTATTTTTTATAACCGGAAATAAATATATAGACCCATGTCAAATATATAATAAAAATTAATTTTAGAAATATAATTATGTTAATTTAATAATTTATTTGTAGTATTATTTATTAATATTATAATAATTTAATGTAAATGAGATAACGAAATAAAACTTAGGTTATTAATTTAATTGATGTTGACATTTATTGATAATAGTTTGTTAAATAGAAATATTTAGGACTGTGGTTAAACAAACAGCTGATTAACCACATTATTATTAAAATATTATTTTAAGATTATTGAAATTATCATTAAAATTAAATTTTAGTTATCATTACCCATGTGTTCTGTTTAGGTATGAAATTATTTTCCTAATTTATAATTGATCTGTATTGAAATGGGACGGAAGACTATTGGATTAAAGGTTTCCCCAGGTATTCTGGAATAAATTTATTACTTGATAAAAAAAAAAACTGTTATCCCGAAGTATGAAAACTGATGTATCATGAAAAAAAAAAAGGATGAACAACAATACAAAGGAAATTATCCCTTGAATTGGGTAGCTATCCAATTTATTAACTCTAGTTTAACATCACTGCTGTATCCATGACTGCAATATCAATTCAATGTACTGTATGGATATTGTTGAACGTAAGAGCATGCATTTTTATAGATAAGAAAAACTTCATCTTAATTGAAAATTTCTGGAATAAAATTCCCATGAAGGTGTCAAAAATTGTCATACCATATTAGAAACAAAATTAAATAAGCCTAATACAATATAATCAGTTTTAAAATTCCATTTTAAGTTTGAACGCGCTAAATTCGATTAAAAATCATTCATTTTAGCAGGCTTAATAATATTAATTTAATATTAATTTACAAATTTTAAGTAATTTCAGCAGAAGAAAAAATTAAGTGTAGATTGTTTGTATTTAGCAGGCATTAAAAGTGGAGAGACAAGATTGAAATTTGGTAGCAAAAGGATTTTAAAAAGTTACAAAGATTACCATTCTAAGTTTCTAATAACATATCTTAGCAAAAAATTTCATTAGTGGACAAAAATTATGCTTTCTCACAATCTGAGCCATCATCAACGGGAATCTTGGACAGCTGTTCTATCGTTATTAGGAATTCTCAGCAGTATTTACCCTTCATTTTAGGCTCAAGCTGTGCGAAACGTTATAGATACCTCTTCCACTCTCGGCAGTGATTTTGTTTTGGAAAAAATGCTAAAAGAGGTTTTACACGATTTATTTTTATTGATCCCTTTTTTTTGTACTTTTTAAAATTTTTATTTAGCCTATTACATGTATTTTTGTCATAAAACTGAAGGAAATTAAAATCATTCTTATATTATCGCAGACAATGACAATTCATAAAACTAAAATTTCAGTGTTGGCCAATGGAAAAAAAAGTCTAGAAGGCTATGATAATAATAATTGGTCTTTAGTCAATTTCTAACATCATTAATTTCGATAGTACTATATTGTGTCAAAAAATACTGTAGAAAATGGCTAGCCAGCTAACTTTTGTTACATGATTGTAGAATATACATTGTATGCTTCTATATCTATTGACCTTTCGGTACATCACAACGAAAATGATATGAACCTATGGAATAAATTTAACGTGCTGGAAGTTTTAATCAAAACAACAAAATTAGAAACAAGGACAGCACAAGAATAAATAAATTGCCTTTCTGATTCAATTATCGTAGGGAATCGGGAACGGCCGTTTCGTCCTGCAAGGGACTCAATAGCCCGATCCGCCCTCTCCGATAAAGAACCCAGAAAGGCAAGAACTTAAGACGTGAAGGTCACCGTCACATCTGACAGTGACCCCCGAAAATGATAAGAATTTGGAAATTGTCTGACCACAGATAAATGTGCTAGGACTAGTTCAAAGATCATAAATGGCTGATTTATGAATGCTATGCATGTTTTTGGCAAGCAAGGTAGATGACTAAGTTCTCATGTTTTCTACGTGAGTGGGACAGCTCAGCCAGTAGTCAACACTCGGAGCGAAAACTTTGCCTTCAAGAAGACCTGTTGAAACTGGGCGCAAAAATATTTTGCAGAAACTTCTCGCGGAATCAAAGAATTGAGTATGGTGAAACAGTTTGTTAAGGCCCTGCCAAAACTACAATAAGTACATCGGTAAGAAATTCCCTGATTATGAAAAGCATTTTTGTGATACGAAGACTGATGTCAGAGAAAATCTTCTTGCCTATGATGAGAACACTGAAAAGAATGCTTGGATTGCTTTGAAAACGATGGTTTCTAAGGTACTAAGACCCTGATTAGTCTCCGTTGAGAACATGCTGAAAAATACTTCGGAAATGCTCAGAGAGCATAAAAATTCACTTTTTGAATAAGCACTTAGACGTTTTCAAAAAACAATTGGTGCAGTGATTGAAGAATAGAGAGAAAATTTTCATCAAGATATTAAGGAAATTGAAAGAGGATACTAGGGTTAATACTCTATTATAGGCCACTGCTCAAAACTATAGCGTGAAAATCCAGAAGTATTGCTCAAGGGGAAAAGCAAAAGGGCCAGATTCATAGAAAAAAGACACTTATTAAGTAAGATGTGAAAATCATATATTAATACTATTTGTGAATAAATTATCTAGTATTTGCTATACAAAACATGTTTTACTTTTGACTATCATTTTCAATAAGCTAATTAAGCCCAGATAAAAAGGACAATGCACTTTTGAAAAAAAACTGCACTTTTGAAAAATGCACTTTTGAAGGGATATTAAAATTTTCAAAGATGGTATACAAAAAGGCAAAGAAACGTTTTCGAAAGGATTCATGATCATCGCAGGATATAGCTATAAGGGCAAGTTAAACATTTGTCGTGTTGCACAAAATGCAAGGATCAACTCCCACTGCTATCAAATAATATTCTGGTCCCAATTGATTGAAATACGATTCCGCATTTATAGTAAAGATTCAAACAAGGTATGTCTCCATTAAATAAAGCCTCCAGTCACATCTCTGCTTCAACCCGTTTATTTCTGGAGAGAATAGAACAGGAAGCAGAAATACACGCTATATCTTTCTGTAACATTCCTGTAAAGTCATACGATACTCCAATTTTTGTGCATTTGTACTTTTGAAACGAGCACTAGGAAACAGGCGTCCTTACTCGATAGATGGTCTCTGGAAAGCTATAACAGCAGTAAAGGGCTGGCAAATTGAACATCTTCGGTGGTGACTACACAAATTTTCTGCAGCAATGCATCATTGAAATTCGTTTCAACAGATCTGGAACAACGTTCCGTAGTCTTTAATTTTTTATTTGATAAGATTTTTTCATTTTGAATAGAGCTTCCGAAACATTCACATTTAATATTTAACTTCATAATTCGTGCTCTCTTTGAATTTCTGT
This sequence comes from Thereuonema tuberculata, assembly GCA_023159025.1. Taxonomy (NCBI): domain Eukaryota; kingdom Metazoa; phylum Arthropoda; class Chilopoda; order Scutigeromorpha; family Scutigeridae; genus Thereuonema; species Thereuonema tuberculata. The sequence goes on along the minus strand of JAFIDM010009631.1, from coordinate 217,391,444 downwards.
AAGGAAAACAGCTTTGAAAAGCTGTGAAACCCTAATGTAAGTCATTCTTTAATCTTAAGTTGTTTTCTCTTAAGCTGGCCGAACACGTAGCAATATTCTGCAGTATTGACGGTCAATATTGCTCATTTTTATTGATATCAACCGTTTCTAGCAATAAAAATGGTCAATATTGACCATTTCAAGAATATTGACGTTGATACAAAAAAAGGATCAATTTCAGTTGACGAGAAGTATTGCTGGTGCGGGAGCGAATCACATGAACGGATGAAATCACGTGACAATGGCTTTCACGTAAGCAAGGCGCCGCTTTCAAGATAGAAAACGCACACCGAGCAGTTTTTTTGAGATAGAAGGCATAAAATCATCAAAATGGGTCGGCCCAACAAAGATAATTCAAACAACAACATTTGGTCAATTGATAATGAAAGACTCTTAATTGATTTCTACAGAGGTAAGGCGTTTAATACTAGAGCGATTCTGTACGTTCGTAACAAGTTAGGCTTAACCGCAAGTAAGCTTACACTGGGTAGCTCCCATTTTATTCGCAAATAATTTGTATAAAACCGATGTCGTACAATCGCTGCAAAGACGCTCTCTCTAGCTCTCCCTAGTGCCGTAAAGCAGCAACAATCTGGTCAATACTCGATAACAAAAAACTGTGTGTTCGCGCGTGATATCAACTGTCAATATCAATTTTAATCAATATTGACCGTCAATACTGCAGAATATTGCTACGTGTTCGGCCAGCTTTAAATCAAATTAAATGAAAGTTATTGGAAACTAATGTCAATGGATTTGATATTTTTAAAAACGGGAAAACTTGAGCTGCATCTATTTAAAACACTGTAAATGATATATTATTTAATTTGAATAACGAATAACACAATCCTTTAAAAACAGTGGAGATTTAATATGCTCTATTCATAAAAATGACCCGCTTGTTATCTGCAAGAACAGCCGATCATTCATCGAAATATAGGTTATATAATTCTTTCCTTTCCAGTTGTTTTCTTGACAATCAGTAGTATTCAGTCTGTTACTGTTCGTTTACCCTAGAGGTACGTGTACTCCAGTTGAAAATCACTGTACTGGAGGAAGGCAATGTAAGTTACTGCCGTAAAAGAAAACGAATAAATAGTCTGGGTTGAGGAAAAGAATAGTCTTCATCAGATTGACGAAATTAAAACGAAAATAAGGATACATTAATCCGGAGGCTGGCACATGACATTTGAAAGATAGAATGCTTTTTTCCAACTTTTCACTAAAAATAATTTTAATAGCCATTGTTTTGAAATGACAAAGAAGTGAGAGAATTCCGTAGAATGAAAAACTTTTAAAACCGTTTATTTTCCTTAAGTTTGTTCTATGGAAATTATTGATTTTTTCAGTTACGCAAACTACAGTACACTTATGAATTTCGGTTTCTCTTGGGTTTCTGAACTTTGAGTTTCTTAATCCTAACCTTCTTTCCAATTTGTACAGTTATTAAAACTAAATTTACGATGTTGAAGTATAATACCACTGAAATTTTTCCCAAAAAAAATACCGCAGATCTTATCTTTCTGCTTAAAAATCTATGTAGCTAAAAAGACGGTTTCATGATTGGATATATACAGACAATATCCTAAAAATTACTGTAATTTATTTATAAATGAAGCATTATTACTAAAAAGACATGATAATTTATAAGTTTTTTATACCTAATGTCTAACAATTACTTTCTTAACTTATAGAATAACTTTTAGAAATAATGCTTTTGAAATAAATTGATAGTGTCTAAAATTTAGTTGCACTCATTTATAAGATTTAATTTATAGTTTATTCTAAATCTTCAACATAATTTAAAACTTTTTTTTTGGGAATTTAGTAGTTAGTAATTCCTAGTCTAATTATTTCTTTCATTACTGTTAAATTAAAATTTAGAAGTGTTAAAGTCATTAGCACTGAGTCTAAATAGAAATCAGATTAAACTAAATGAGAACAAAAAATTGTTAACTTCCAAAATAGTTTAAAATTAATAATTTACAAATTACAATTTTACACAACTTTCATGAATAATTACATATTTTAATCGTAATATTTTTTTTTCAATTTTTACATTTACAACAATAAAGTTTACACTAAGGGAACAAGATCAGCAATTAATTGAGAAAAATAAGAGAAAAATTGTCGAATAAAGCAGAAACAACTGAATGAAATCGGATTTATTTTCGAATATGCAGATTTTTAAAATATTTAAAAAATGTCGATGACAAACTATTCTTGATTTCCCCTATATATATTTTACATTTATAATTTGATTATATTACTGAGAATAAAATGTTATCAATCGAGGTAAATGTTATCAATTAAAAAAGCAGGTATCAAAGATTTTTAATGTGGTATCAAGGTAAATTACTTAAATAAATGCTATAATTGTTGCTAAGTATTATTATTTTGATATGAGGCTGCCAGTCTACGATGTCTTTGCATCAGCTACAGAAAAGAAAGAGGGGACAAAATGAAATATATATTTTCATTTGATCCGATTTCCGTAGTCCCAGCCTACGTAGATCCAGACTAGGCTTGGATGTTTACTTTCTTTCCTATATTTGTCTGCTTCTTCTCTGTCCCCTTTCTCTTCGCCTAACATCACCCCAGTCACCTGGTTAGAAGGGAGGATTATGATCAGATCCCACTAAATTATTAGGCAAGCCTTCGTCCAACCTTGGACTGAAACAAGAGGCAGTAAGAAAATGTACTTTGTTGTATTACCAATACTATATAGTTTGTTTGAATATGTTTACCATAAATCTATGAGATGGGGGGGGGGCTGCAACCGACATTACAATCGACTTACTTATGGGACTGCCGAAGAGAACCTTTCAGGAACTCTGTAATTGTTTGAATGTTACTTAAATTACTTGATTTCATTTGACTAATTTTTTTCCTTAAAATTTTTTATTTCGAATGCTCAGTGGTCATGTTATCTACAATTTTGTTATTGAAAATCAGTTTTATTTGTTTAACCTCTATCTAAACATTTTAGTTCTTAATTATCTCCCAATGATGCTTTCGTTTGGAGACCGAATCCCGCATGCATAATATTAGATCGATTAGTTATGAAATCGGAAATTAAGAGCCAAATGCAGTTGTGTAGTAATAAAGACAGCCTTGTTTGTTCTAATATCTTGGAAGTGTTAACTACGAACATAAGAGGACGCTGAGAAGCTGTAATATTTGAATAGCTGACAATGGTTGTTATAGGAACAAAGGTCGCACTGTTGATTATAGGGAAATTTAATTAAATCAAGAGATAGACAGATGACAGAGATAAAAGTCTTTAAACAATGAACACCCTTACTGACGACTATGAAATACTAGCATAGGTAATCCATATCAATTATAAATTAATAATAAAAAGCTTGTTGAAAACTTTTATTCGAAAATTGTTAAAAATATAAGCTCATTTATTCTGTGAATGAATGAAATTTTAAGAGAGAAAAAATAAAATTTTCGCTTAATCATATTCACTTATTTTACTGATTATGTGATCTTAAACATCAAAACAACGAAGATGGCTGCCATACAAAAAAAATGATCTATTGTAAAATAATGATCGAGGATATGCTTTGTGCAATCCACTGATGAATGATGGCAAATGCTTTAGTTATGTTCGTACCGGATGAATTGACTTTAGTTATTAGTTAATTTAAGCAGTGAAACTCTATAAGAAATTCTAAGTTTATGATGAAAATTAATTTTCCACTTCACATTTAGACTTAATTATTTGTCTAGCCATTGACTTATTTTAGAATCTTTGGATCAATATTTAATATAAGAATATTCAATTTATTAAAGTGGATGGAACTTCTTATTTGTAGATCACTTGGTAATGTAGGCCAGAAATGCTGTTCTTTAAGTAACTCAGGAATAATACACTATCTTTACTTATTTATCTTTTTTGTCTCATAAAATATTTGAAAAAAAAAACACGACACATTTAGGAAATTTGCATATGGTAATTAGTAGATTAATTTCTCGACTCGCTGTTTCAAGGCTGATATATTATTTTATGGCAGCAGTAGGATAAGCTTTCTCTTCTGTTTTTAGCAGGTCACACCACACACTTCCTAGTACAGTTTGCAGTTAACACCAATAATATTACCTTTAGCCCATAATATTTACGAGTAATTGACTAACTGAAAGCTCAACAGATGGCAGAAAAAAAACTTAAAAACTTCATGTATACCGTTTTTCAGTTTCATGTTACCCTTTTTATGAAAACATAAATAGGAAAAAAAAAGAAAACAAAAAGAAATCTCAGCAATACAGCACACTGGTTTTGAGATAGATTTGTAATAAAATGAAGTTATAATTTATGCAATACATCGTAAGTTTCTAAATAAAACGTATTTTCTATTTCACATTTAGACTTTAATTATTTGTCTGTTGTATTCTAGAATATTTGGATCAATATTTAATATAAGAATATTCAGTTATTGAAGTGGATCGGACTGCCTGTTTATAGGTTGCTTCATAATATATTCTGAAGTAAATGGATTATTCAAAATTCCCAGAGAATTACTGGAAAACTCATTATTCTAAATTTCATCTTATGTTATCGGAGATTTCAATTATAGTAGTAGTTGGTAAGTTTTGAATTCTAAAATGTAAATAGAAAATTAAACAGTTCAAAATTATAATAAATATGATAACATTTATAAACCTTCAATTTGCAATTTATTTGCGGTTATGGACGTAAGAGATTATATTGCGACTTTGAAATATTTTGATCAATAATCATGATTTGTAATGACTCTTAATTAGTTAGTTCGATAATTAGACAATAAGTTCAAATCCAATATTGATTTCTTGTTTTTAAAAACCAATGTATATTCCCAAAATGATATGGAATAACGTGGATTTTAGTTGGCAATCTTGTACATTGAAGAGTCCTATGTGAATATTTAAAATATTTAATTAATCCTGTTTTTTTTCATTTTTGGTCTAACTGGTTATAGCGCCGTATAAGTTCCAGCAGAGAGGAAAAAGATCAAAATTTAAAAATGCAATTTAAGTCGAAATATGTTTATCTCATTCGTCAAAACATCTTTAACCAAATAACTCATTACATTCTAGAATGCTGACATCATAGAAGTAATGTAAATCGCACCAAAGAAATCACTACTGATTTTGTTGCTTATCGGATATCGAAATCCTCTTTTTAAGAAAAAGTTTGAATCTACAAAAAGGATCATCTTCAAATTTAATATGCATAGCGGAACGTGGGGCAGGTTCTAACACAGGATACAGTGTAACATTTTGAATTTCGCGCGAATTATTAGGAAAACGAAATCTCGAGCGGTAGCTGTGTCGACACTTCTGCAGTAGCCATTGTGAAGGTGAATGGTACATATGATTAAAACTGTTTCCTTGTTTTCAGGAAAGTAAAGTATTTTCTTTCATGTCTCTTGTGATGTTGAATATTCTTTAAGTAAATATTATATTGTAGATACAATATTATAGTACTGAAAGTGTCTCATTACTATACATTACATATCAATGTTATTAACACTTGTTACATATATCTGGAATTTTGATCTAATCATTATTAAATCCTTTTGGGCGCAGTGTAACAATTACGCATGGGGCAGAGTGTCACAGTGTTTTTTTACTCTGCCCGGATGTCAGACTGTGCCCATGCAATATTTTTAACTTAAGATTCGATCACATACATAATACAAAATTTATTATATACGTTGAGTTAACATAAATAAGATTTAAATTTTGTGAAATTCACATATAATGAAAATATATCATCTAAAAGAATTATATATACAATATTTGATTCCATTCTGATACAATATTCATTTCAACTCAAATTAGAGCAATGCATATTATAATAACTCACTCAATATTTAACAAATATCAGAACGTGTTGGAAAGCTTTTGAAAAATCCAAACTCCAAAAATGGTTTTAGAATGATTGATATCTATTCCTATGACTCCGATGTGTTTAATGATGACGATTGCTGTGACGGGCCACCTAGAAGATTAAAATGAAATGCTGGCAATTAATAATTCATTTTCATGTACGTCAGGAGAAGGTAATATCAACGAAAGCCACTTTGGTAGTAAATAGTGAGATGGAAAACAAATAGACTGATCAGATTCCTGTACGGTCGTAAGCCCTGTAAGTTTCTGGTTATCGAAAGGCAGAAAGTAGCAAACAAATGGAAAAAGAAAAAAGTTGCATACCAACAGCTGTACAGCTGTGAATGAAAGGTTCGTACACCGTCCACAACAAGGTAGTAAAGAAAGCATCCAAAAGTTGTTGTTTAGAGGGGAATTAGACACGACAGATGGAGGCTCTTTCCAGTCTTGACATCGTCCGATGATATGAACTATCTTGAAGAAGACTATGATCTTATTGCAGAAACTGAGAACCGAATCTCGGTGATTATTTATTCAGGGAAAAAGCCAGAGATTTATATGGGAAAAAATAATAAAACAGAAAGATAAGGATGGTGATTTTGAGTTCAGCTAACTCAGAAATTAAGTGAAAGATCCCAGCATCACATCCCTGAACAGCCTGATGAAAAACCCTATGAATAGGGTTTAAAAACCCGTTCTCGTCATGTAACGAATTTCAATCTTTTATATATCTTTTAATCAATATATATATTTTTTGAATTTATCTTTTACATAATTAATATTGACCACGTAAAATAGCAAATTATACTAAATGTCCATTAAGTAAAAGAAAAAAGTAAGAACTACGTTAAAAATAAATTTCTCATTGAGTAAAACAAAATGGACTATTATAGAATAAATTGTATATACTTAATTCTAATTCCAGTATTTTTACTTGCAATTATGTGTTACACTGTATCCCTAGTATATTACACTTTTCCCCAAGTATGCGGTACAGTGTAACAGATTACAGTCCGACATACATACTATATATCAGTAATTATAGTGAAATATAATGTATTAATGAAAACAATAGACATCTCTATCTAACAATGAGAAACAGCATGTTTTAAAAACAAGAGCCATTTCATTTCTTACACAAACATGGGAGATAATGTAAAATTAAACTATTTTGTTATACTTTGGCGCAAACTCCCCTACTTATCAAATACAAAATTACTAACTTTTCCTTGTTTTCCTTTCAAAGTTGTTAGTACCTTGATAGGTAGTCTTCAAATGACTTTTCTGATGACAACGCTGATGATTGCTTAAGAACTGATTGATAAGAAAATAATTTAATTGCTTTATATTAGAAGATCGAAATGGTTAACACAACTTGTAATAAAACGTCTATGAATGTAAAAACTGATAATATTGTTTCTAAGTTCCTAAAAGTTTTCTTAATAAATATTTGTAAAAACACATGCTAAAATTACGTAAAAGTAATATAATAGATTTAGGAAGATGAATTCTGTGTTTGCAATTGGGACCAAACACACTTAAAAAAAACACATATTTAAAAAAAAATTCTTCATTACATGTTGCGGAGTCCAGGTTCGGACCCCTTCATCAGATGACACATAGAGCAAACTGGAAACAAAACCTCAGTTTTATAAACTATACTTACTTCCTGTCATGTGATCAGGGTAACTCATTATTATTGTCAGGGGTTGCAGGGTTTATATATGTATATATTTAACTATTAATATCACAATTACTTAAGTGATTAATTACATTAATTACAATGCGTTATTTATATAAATCTCTGTGTTGTAACATTTTTTAGTCCTGATGATGTTAATAGTTAAAATATATATATTGAGAGAACATTATATATGCATAATAACTATCAAAAATTACAAATAAAAGAAGCATTTTATATTAACAAAATTTTCTAGTACATTAATGAATCGTAAATTTAAAATTCCAGTTTTTATGGAATTATTTCAATGTTAATCTAACCATATTTTTATCAATTGCTATTTATATTTTTAAAGTCACTGTTAATTTCACTTTAATTATAGAAATATTTTGTTGTCTTTCAATTGCAGTTTCAACTTGTCTTATTATTTCTCATTAATTAATATTATTTGCTTTAATTTTTGCAATTGCATACCTTTATATTATTTGAATGTTATACTTTGACTTGATAATGCAGTAAAATAGCTGCGAAACATGTTGTTCTATAGATAATTAAATATTTTATAATAAACCCGTTTTTATGTATCTTCTATATATAAAAACCCTGCAACTCCTGACAATAATAATGAGTTACCCTGATCACATGACAGGAAGTGAGAGTAGTTTATAAAACTGAGGTTTGTTTCCAGTTTTCTCCATGTGTCATCTGACAAAGGGGTCGGAATCTGGACCCCGCAAATTTTAATGAAGAATTTTTTTAAAATATATGTTTTTTTTAAGTGTGCTAGGTCCCAATTGTAAATAGTAATCGCCACACTAATAAAATAATAAAAAATGAATTCTATGTTGCTTTAGGAACATCTTTTTTTTTTGTCTATGTTGGGAATTCCAACTGAGACAATTTCAATTAATCTAGTTGAAGATAACAATCATGACAGAAAAATATTTTGCTTTTGAAAAAATGATCGTGGATTGTTTTCGTTATGATTTTTCTTTAGAAATGGGGCTTTTTCTCTTACCGTTTCAATTACAGTCGGACCTCTATTTAACGAAGTCGCTAAATCCCGAAAAAGAGTTCGTTGTATGGGAAATTCGTTAAGTAGAGATTCACCTTTTAAAATTACTTTAAACTATATAAAACAGATTTAAAATATATAAACAATAAAATTTATTAAAAAAGTAATAATTTTAATGACATAAAGCTTATATTACCACATGCGTACTTAAATTTTACTAATAAAGTCTGTTAATTTTGTCTGAGTATTTTTTTTTTTTTTTTGAAAAAGTGTTTTCGCTCATAGTACGTCTCGCATCTTTCCAATGCACCAAAAACCCCTTCAGGCGTATTTTCTTCAAATTGTAATCCGCGTCGGATTGATTCAAATGATTTTAGCATTTCATCATACGAAAGTTTTTTGATTTCTGCATCATGATTATTTCCATTTTCATCATCTACATCGCAACTCATAGCTGTATTGTTTTTATTTTTCACACTGTCCAAAAATAATAAATCCGATTCAGTTTCCGAGGTCTCAACTTCAAAATCGAGTGAAAGATAATCATCAATCACCACATCATCGTTAATTTCTTCTTTTTCCCTCAGCTGTATCCTCGAAAAAGTTCGTTAAATAGAAAATGCACTTCGCTATTTGGAGGTCATTTTACGAAGAAATTATCAAAATATTCTTGGTTCCAAAGAAACGTTTGCAAAATAAAGAAATTCGCAAAATAGAGGTTCGTTAAATAGAGGTCCGACTGTAGTTTTATCATTGTTTCTTTTATTGTTCACATCGTATAAGAATAGTTAATAAACTTCAATACATAAACTTCTATAACTGTAAAAGACCCCATATAAGAATTTTTACTCTCTTGTCATATCAGACGTTTTAAGCTAAAAAAATAGAAAGTAGAGCAACTGCAAAAGTTTCTCCTCAATGGTGTTCAATCAAGTAGAAATGTTTTAGATTTCTCATTTTCAAATTATGTATTAACAAAGATACATCAAACTGTAATCATATCCGTACAATACAAACTAAATAACAAATTTAATGCATGTCCCTACCTGGTTCGTAAAGTAGCATATTGGAAACCACTGGTTTTGTTCTCTCAACTATCATTTAAAACAGTTATCACTACCGAAACGTCATCGACAAACATTTACTTGTGAAGAAAAACAATGAATAGTTATAGAATATTGAAGACCCTCATATTTATCCCAGTAGAATAATGATTAATTTACATCCATTATACACAGCGGATGATCGGTCTACGGTATTGTAAAGTGGACATATACAGCACTAAGAATATGGAAAGATGAGAAATTTACACAGTTCGAGAATCCAGTAACGGGAATGAAACGCCTAATTTCAGGGGCTCAATCGCATTTCTTAAAAGTTCCTGTAAAATATTGTTTGACTTCTAGAAATATTTTAATATCTACTTATTTTTCTTTTATATTGTCGTCTGTAAAGTAAGATCTTGTTTTAAAATGAATTCTCTGTATCGTGCAATAATGTCTGAGTAAGAAAACACTGCCAGATTTTCTGGTATTTGATGTTAGTCCACAGAATTGATGGAGGGAAATTAGTTTCTTGGAGATGAAATATCCTTTCCGGAAAAAGGGAGGGAAAAATTCTATGAAATGCAGCTAAAGTTACGATTCTCATTTACTCTTCCTCCTTCTCGTTCCTCAAACGATGATTGAATTTGTTCTACCGGATGTTCGTTAGTGAATTGCTATCGTCAGCATCGTCCGCATCATTGGCTCCAAGAAGACTCTGGCAGGATGTCACGGATAGATTTTCTGCTGCCGTTTGTTTTCTAGACCAAAAGAGTAACCTTCTGTTCCGGTAAGTTATTGGTATCACCATTCATTGATATATGGGAACCTTCCGTATTGCGGATAATTTTATTCTTGTCAAACTATCATTCTAATGTAATTTGTAAATAAATTTCAGGCAATTTTATATATTGTTTATGCAATAAAAAAGAAGATAAATAAATAACAATATTTACTAATGTCAAGTTATTTTGAGACAAGAATACGACACAATATTTATTCATTGTATTTTTAAAAATGGTGTGACTGATATCTTGCCCTGACTTCTAATTTGCCTAATAATGGAATAATTAAATAGAGTTACAAAATGAATGAGAATAAATATATTAGAAACTGGGTGAAGTGAAAATAAAATAATTATCATAAAAAAAATTTATCTTACCAAGAGGAGGAGAAGAGGAATATCAGGTTCAAAACAGAAAGCAACAGAAAGTAAATACAAAATCATTTTTATTTACAATTGAAACTTGACACACTTAAAAAACCTCCTATTTTAAAAAATTCTTCATTACATATGTATATTAACTATTAACATCACAATTACTTCAGTTTACGCTGCAATGCGTTTTTTTTTTTTTAAATCTCTGTGTTGTAACATTTTTTAGTCCTGGTGAGCAGAGACTCATAGAATTTTCACTAATGCGGATAATGGACGAGCCGTAGTTGCTATCAATAAAGAAACATACAACGAAATGTGTACGCATTTTTTAAACACCACTGAATGAATTCAAGGAAATAAAAATACGGAAAGGGAAATTTTATTAAGAATGAATAAGAAAATTCGCAGCATTTTTAAAGAAGGTATCATAAACAAAAATGAAATGGACCAAATGCTCAAAGCGAATGGAAAGTTTCCCATGTGCCAAGGCCTTCCCAAGATAAACAAAGAAAAACAAGGGAATTTATTTAAGGTCAGATCCATTGTGGCCTGCAGGAATAAGGCTATCAAGGTTATTACAAAGTTGTAGGTGAGCGAATTAAAAAAAAAAATTATCGCTCAAAATTTAGTGTTAGTAATAGTTTAGAGTTCTTGGATGAGCTAAAACAGCAAAATTGTGATGAACAGAAGGTAATGGCTTCATTTGACGTGGTCAATTTGTATACGTCTCTAGCCATGCCACTTATTAAAGTGTTAATGTATATTCTTGTGAAGAAGAACAAAGTAAAAAGGAAGCAAAGGGAAGAAAGGATAGACCTACAGATATAACAAGAACATTAAAGCTAATTAGGCACCTATTTGCAATGGTTCACATTTAATGGGAAGGTCTATGAGCAAAACGTAGGTTTATTCATGGGCCTCCCATCATCAGCGGTCATAGCTAAATGTACTATGAAATTTATAGAAGAGCATTTATAGAAGAGCAAAGTCACGGTACCGTCTCCGATTCCAGCCCATAAACCAAAATTAGCTCTGTGATTTTTTGTTTGTTTGTTTGTTTGTCTTTTTTTTTTCTAGTTATGTGCGTTTCTTATTTTCTTTTAAGTAATATATAATCTTGTCACGCACGTTAAATTGGATTTGAAAAGAAAATGTACTTCCTGTATTCTTCTTTCTCTATGATATCAAAGAGGTTTTGAGAGACAGATCGCAACTAAGTTTTCATAATTTCAGAAAGCCGTAAACACAGAAACCACATCGAGTGCGTCATCCTTCCAATAGATACAAATGGTTGTAGATATGAGAAGAAAATATAAATGCAAATACTCTGTTGGCTGATTTCCTTTACACGGAGACATTGCAAAGATATTGCCGAATTATTTCGGAATTTTTCTGTTAAATCTAATCATAAAATAAGAGATACATGTTTTGAGTTTTTGCTCCATAGATCCTTGTCAAGAAAATTACTTTGACAACGAATTTAATATACTTTAAAAGCTCTTAAATAAAAGAACCCTCAGCTGATGGCAGGGCGGTTATAGTTGTTGTAGTGACAAAATTACTCTTCCAATGAATAAGTTAGAATCTACGGAAAGTGGAAATTTTATTTTTAAGCAGAAAAGATGGAATCTATTTAGTTAGTATTTTTTGTTTACTTGTTCAGTGTACAGGGCTATACGCACTATTCCGTCAAATCTCCGTCTCTCGTTAAGTTTCTGTAAGATAATTGCTTTTACATCTCAGAATTGACACAACGGATATCTTGAAATCAACGAACATAACCGTCTCCGCAAACTTAAGGCCAGCCAATCAGATCGTATGTGTGAGACAACATCCAATCACAGAGCACTGACGTATTCCTACAAATTTTCAACATGGACAGCAAGTTGGCCGGCGCCATTTTGTTCGCCGCTTCGATGGGATCGAAGATTATTACGAATTAAATATCACATTGAGGAGATTATTTTTCGAAAATAAACAATATTTTTACTGAAATAAATTAATGCTATGCGTCAGAATGTGCAGATGTCACCTTTGTAAAGAGATTTTGCATGAACAATCGAAATGCCGCTAAAAAATTAGAAGAAGAATTTCGGTTTCCTCTTTCGGTCTACTTCAGTTTCCGCTTGACGTAACTTGCGACGATTTCGATTGTTCATGCAAAATCTCTTTACAAAGGTGACATCTGCACATTCTGACGCATAGCATTAATTTATTTCTGTAAAAATATTGTTTATTTTCGAAAAATAATCTCCTCAATTTGATATTTAATTCGTAATAATCTTCGATCCCATCGAAGCGGCGAACAAAATGGCGCCGGCCAACTTGCTGTCCATGTTGAAAATTTGTAGGAATACGTCAGTGCTCTGTGAAAGTGCACGACGATTTTGCCGATGACGGATACAAAGACGTTTCATAAACAGAACGGAGACGGAATAGTGCGATCAGCCCTTACAACTGCTAAGATGAAACTAAGTTTATTAGTTCGGAAACAAAACTAATTATCAAAATCGTTTCGAAACAGCAGTTGTAATTCTAAAAGTACGGGTGATGTTTTAATTTTTATCGACCGACAAATACTTGTGGGTTGCATTGCGTGGGAAAACATATAAACGATAATAAGTTTCCTATTTTTCGTTTGCAATTACAACATTATTTTGTTTTATGTCTTTCGTTTACCTATTTTATTGTTGGATGAGGAATACAATGATTTTATAAGTATAAAACAAATAACAATAAACAAGTTCTATTTATTTAATTTTTTTTGCAAGTTTTCGTTGTCATGAATTTAAGTACAGTTACAATTTTAAAGATATGTAAAATATCTTTATATCATATCATATATAAGAAATAAGTTCCATTATTTCTTTTTGTACTGGAATTTTATTTTTTAAGCACTGTTATTATGTAAATTTGAAACATAAACTTGCGACTACAACATCTGAAATAACAGCTTCTTTCGTTGCTAATTCCCGGTTTCTTAAACCAGAGATCGTTCAAGCGTTTTAAATTTTTTTATACAAAAATAATTGCTCTCAAAATAGTTAATCGCTTATGATGAAATGGAATAAACCTGTAATGTTTTTCAAGAACTCTTTTAAGCATCCCATGAGAGAAACTAGGCCTAAAATAAGGGTTTCCTAAACACTGAGTTAGCTTATGAAAGCCTATCAAATTAATTTTCTTTATCCCAACGTGTAATTTTTTTTTAATGATCCTCATATATTATTGATCTTGTAGGCGTGGTAAGGGCGCTTGGCTGTGGGTTGGAGGAGAGGGGGGGAGGGGGTCTCGGCGGAGGGCTAAGATTTTTTCACGCTCCATTCTCCTGCAAATACCCAGCCCTCTGTAGAATGAGTACCGGGTTTCTTACCCGAGGGTACAGGCGGACGAGCTCTGGGCGGACCATCTTGCTTCATCTCAGTCCCGGGTCACTGAAACGTTACTGTAAAACTGTAAATAATCATCAATGTAAAATCATTAAAACTTTAAGGCTTAATCAATAGAAAAATCAATAGATAATTAATTATCTATTAATTACCTATTATTATCTGTTCTGTAATCTAATGTTATTTTAGTAATACACGTAATATTATTATATGTTAGTGTGTAACAGTTTGAACGTTTAATGGAATACTATCAAAAAGCAACGAAGCAAAAACAAAATAACAAAAATGCTTTTATTTATAGATATATCATATATGTTTTCATTAAAATTCAAGTTGACAGTTACTATAGAATAATAATTTATTATTTAGATGAGCGAAGCTAGCCTCTCCATTCCCAAGTAGATCACATTTCGTGAACTGTTTTACAATATTTAAAATTTGTAGAAGCTAGAAATATGAAATTTTGCATGACCCCATAGAAATTCATGTAGTAGTACACAGTCATAGTTTCAACACTTAAAACTAACACTTAAAACATTTTATTAGAATGATTTGTTTTTAAAAACTTGGAAAAAGCCCTAAGAAAAGCAATAAGAAAACCGCCATTAGTTTTTAAACCGAAACAAAAATTTTTAATTTCTAATAATCCTACTGCGTCGTAGTATTAATCAATTTAAAATGCCTCGTCATACACTTACTAGACGAACTGGCTGTTTGCATACCCACATAAAAATCCATGTAGCAGTGCACAATCATATTTTCAACAATTAAAACTTTAAATTTTAATAGAATTATTCGTTGTTAAAAACTTGGAAAAAGCCATAAGAAAACCCCCATTAGTTCTTAAAGCGAAACAAAAATTTGAAATCTCTAATAATCCTACAGCGTCGTAGCATTAGTCACTTATTTTTTTTTTACAAATGCCCGGGCTCGTAGCTTGATCAGCTTTCGTTGGGCCACAACTAGGGGCGAGATATGATGCCTTTAACCGACGAATCGTTGCCCAGGGTACGCCAAGGGAGGCAGCATCAAGTGATACCCGCTGGAACGGACAGAAGGAGAAACAGAAGAAGAAAGAAACATCCATGCCCCGACCGGAATTCAAACCCGAGTACCGGCACACTGGCCGCAACGTCTAGACCGCATGGCCACGCCAGTACAGCTATATATATATATATATATATATATATATATATATACAGGGTGATTCATAAAGTACTGCAAAAATAGGTCTATAAAGATCGAACATCGGAATATTTTTCTAAGTCAAATTCGGTGTAAAAAAAAGTAAAATAGGGCATGGAATTTCGGATTGAACGTGCGATTCTGAGTCGGATGATGGGAGTCTCCATTTTAACCTTTTGTGCGAGTCCGGTGGATTGGTAGGATGTGTCTGTATCTATCGCTAAGTCTGTGAACCTATCCACCGTGGGGTATCTTACTAACTGGTCTATCTTGTGGCTATTTCTATATGTTACTACGTTTGAAACAAACTACCCCTCTTGAATCTTTTATGGAAAATAAATATCTTTCACTAAGTATAATTGGGCCACAGCAGAGCTTATTATGTTTCATACCCAGCCACCGATATATTAACTAAAGAAAAGGAAAAGCAGCACCTGAATAAAAGGAGAAATTGCCTTTCTGATTATATTATATATCTATCTTTAATTACTATAATTAAAGTTGCTTAAGTAAATCGATAAAGACTGTTTTCACAACACTCGAAAACACACATTTATTTAACAGCAATTCACATCTAACTCAGTTCTTGAATAATGTTCTTGTCATCACACACAGTACTTGAATTTTAATAGTTCTGTCTATAAGATAATCTTCCTATCCTATACTTCTTTAAATGTTCACAGTTCTGATCTCGTAATGACTTTTCATCTAGCGAAATATAATTGTCCGCAATGTATCTAGAAACTCCTTTCTAATATTAAAGCTTTTCACCTTGCGTTCTAATTCTGCCGCTATGAATCTAGAAATCCTATTTCTAATTTTCTAAGCTTTCTCACCTTGCGGTATATCTAATTTCACGGTAACTACAGAAATGATATCTCTTCTTTATTTTATATAAAGTTCACATTAATCATTTCACCTAGTCAATACGTGTAAACGGTTTATCAGTTCTTGTAATTATTTTGATGAACACGATGATCTAACATAATTATAAATCTTCACTTCTGGATATCTTCTCTTTATTCTTGTCTCACGAATAAAAGAATAAAAAATCTGTACGTACATAAATCCTCGATATAACAATACTATAATAATTATCTTCTAATATTCCAGATAATTCTTCTATCTTCGGGATTACCAGTTAAGCAGCCATTTTCGATCATTCTTCCGTTCGATAATATTCCATCCAGATATTAAAGTATTATACTTTATCCTTTATAATTATTGCTCTGAATTATTCACACCGGCGATGGACTGTATACCTAATGCTACAAATACAAAATAGAATTATTTATTAATTCACAAATCATTCTGAAGCACTCAAATATCTTTTCTACACATGGTTAGCTTTTAGGCCTATTTTATTCTCCATTTATATCAGCTACCAGTTCGACTATTACAACAGAAGAATTACTCATCTTCAAGGATACGGGATAATTCCTATTCCTTCCTATAGTCATCTATCGATATTATATCGATCTTCTATTTATTTGAGTTCTTTATTGCTTCAAAATTCCATTGGTATAGCCCCGTCCACTATTCCGCCGAATCATCGTTCATCCGCCATTGTGTTTCTTCAAGGCTCGTCCATTTCAACTGACTTCTCGTTCCAATTTCTCGCGTGCGCCGTGTCACGCTGTCGCGAGCTGTTTTTACACTACGGCATTGTTGCAATTATTGCAGCCTTTCCAATAATAAACTTTATTCTCTTTTTAGCTTGGAGAATAATAAAAAAAAAATCACTGCTGTGAAATGCAAGTTGAAATATTTTAGATTATTATTCAGATTCACAATAATGATTGTGAATCTCCACACCTTTTTTCTGCCCCGATGAAAAAAAAAATGGTCTAGTTAGCACCCTTCACAACCGGGAAGAGCAAGGAAAGGGAAGCGAGATTAGAATAGGCTAAGTTAAATCCGGAAATCCATGCCCTATTTTACTTTTTTTTACATCGAATTTGACAAAAAAATATTTCAATGCTCGTTCTTTTTAGGCCTATTTTTCCAGTACTTTATGAATCACTCTGTATATATATTTCTTATGGATATTTTCGGAAGTGATGTAATCACTGCGCGAGTCTACTCATAGTCCGCCTTTTTGCTAGTAGAACAAAGTAAGAAATTATAATTGAAAATGTAAGTAGATTGCTGTTATAGCAATACAATTGTGTAACTACTCGGAGATTTTCTTGAAATTTATCAATTATTAAGAATTAATTTTGAAAAAAAAAAACAATAAATAAATGAAAATAAATGTTGATTGATACTTCGTGTATTTAAAATTCCAGGTATCCGCTCTTTTTAATATTGCAATTGAAATTTCAGTTTCGAAAGTAGAGAAAGAAACTAGAAAAAGAAAATTGAATCAGTTCAAAGACAAACGATTCCCAATCAACACAGGTTAGTTGAACGATTGATGAATCGTTTAGAAAAATTTCTTTGTGTGCATCTTTCTTATGTAAATTGATGTAGTTACCTATCGGATTTCAAAATTTAATTACGCTATGTTAATGTTTAGCTATTAAAGTTATCAGAAATGCCATTAACAAAACTATTATCTAACTTGAAGCTGCGATTATATTTGCAAATCTTAAACTGCCAAAGTTGCATCTGGCAGGAAATGTAAGAGAATGAACAATCTGCTGCATTCGAACAGTAATGATTGAACAGTAAAATCAAAAGCATTTTTCAATTTAATCTAGGAAAATTCGCCTTTATTTAGTGAAAAGATTTGACATTAGGTAGGTTTGAAATCGATATAAAAAAAAGTAAATGATTTCCAATTCAGAACAAGGCAATATTTGCTCGGCAATGAATTTCAACCCAAGTATGAAACACTTTAATGATATTGCCAGTTTAACTGTGCAAGGGATCATTTGAAAGGAACATTTATTAAAGGGAAACCAGACAATTTATATCTACTACAGAATGCTGCAATTCCATTAAGGAACTTATTTTATCGAACCTACAAGAGGCTTATTCGTTATTTTTTTAGTCTATTATCCATGGAAACTAAGGCCCATTCAGTCAACATGTATGAACATATCCTCTACTTATAACTGTTCGTTGAATCTGTTTGAAACTCGATTACACAAGAACAAGAGACTGTTAATCTAACTGTTATATTTTACAGGGTGTTTTTTTTTTCTTTCTGTGGGCCCTTGTCAAGAAATTAGCGATAGAAAATGACAAAAAAGGTCCCTTTGAAAAGCATTTTTACGGAAACAATGGATTTCTATCGATGTCTTAAACAAACGCTAATAATCTACTTTTCAATCCTCTCAAGATCGTTGTAATGTGTTTAAAATTCATCGGATTCAGACTACTGAAGTAAATAATGCGGAATTAATTGATATTTTTTTCAGAACAAAAAAAAGATCGATACTGTTTGTGGATATCAGCAAATGTAATTAAAAAAAAGGAGACTTTTCATTTGTATTATTTTCAAGACATTAAAAAAAGGAAAGTAAAGAAAAGAAAAAAAATATTTTGTGGTAAATTTACTATTTATATCAACATCATATCAGCATCCGTCTATTCATTCAAAATGTGTAAGACAATTGAATTTTGATGTGAAGATGTCGTCTTTATGAATTACAAAGCCAACGACTTCAATCAGAGTCCACTGGATTAAATTTAATTCCTTCGATTTTTTCAAGAAGACACGAATCTCATTGTAGTAGTCCAACATCAACTTTGGTTAATAGTCAAGGGATTAACCAAAGGGATTACTTGCTACGGAAAGTGAGTTCAATCGCCCGAAGGTAAGTTGGATCCCATTTTTGCGATTCGAAAAAAAATTAAAAAAATACATCACACGGTGTTGGCATTGCGATGTTAACATTTGATTGAAGTAGAAAAAAAGGAAACAGCCTTCTGGGCCTGCAGGGATTAAGAATACATCTCGTAGAGACAATTGGAAACCACGATAAGAATGTAAGGAAGATACTTTCCCATCTAAGGAAGGCAATTATGAGTAATCCCTCATAATTTTCATACGATAAGTGTACATTAAACAAGCTACTGTTTGCTACTTTTGCCTAATATCTGTAAATTTACAATAATGCGAAATTTTTCAACAATTCCTTCCAATTATAATTAAACTGAAAAACCGTTGTTTTGTTTTTAAAGTTATTTTCAGAAAAAGTCAATAAAAGAACAAAGCAATTGAAAAAATGCTCATTCGAACTAACCATTTACGTTATCAATTACCGTATGTTAAAGGACTTACTAATAAAGTTTAACGTGCGGAACTTAGATTTAAATCACAAATTAGGAACATACACGCACAAGAAAAAATGAAATCACTGATCTGTTTCTGGAAATTTCGATACCGGGAACCCAGAACAGCTGTTTCAGGCTTCCTAGCCTTCATTAGTTGGATTTGCCCA
This sequence comes from Thereuonema tuberculata, assembly GCA_023159025.1. NCBI lineage: Eukaryota > Metazoa > Arthropoda > Chilopoda > Scutigeromorpha > Scutigeridae > Thereuonema > Thereuonema tuberculata. Next base: position 217,371,665 of record JAFIDM010009631.1, on the reverse strand, counting down.
GTATCTTACTGTCAGTGATTCCAAGAAACATACAGTTCATCTAACTAAGGAAGGCAGTCCCCTCAGGCGTTAGAACTGAGAACTTGAAAAAATAGGGTGAAAGGGTTTCAGGGTATTGTTGTGGAATTAAAAAAAGGTCTTATGGATCCTTTTTTTAGTATTTTGGAGAATTCAGCTCTTCGAAAATGTAGTTACTTAAAGTCGATAATAAGGAGGTCAAGCTCTGCAAACACTGCTGTGATCTTTCCCCCCCCCCCCCATTTATCTTATACCCTTTCATCCCATTTTTTCTAGTTCTCAGTTCCAACGCCTGAGGGGACTGCCTTCCTAAGTTATACGAACTGTATAAAAGAAATAAAAATCAACAAGAAAATGGTGATTCCATTTTCTTGTTGATTTTTGTTTCTTTTATATGTTTCTTGGAATCACTGACTGTAAGATACTGGGCGAATCCATCTGATGAAGGCTAGGAAGCCTGAAACAGCTGTTCTGGGTTCCCGGTATCGAAATTTCTAAAAACAGATCAGTGATTCCATTTTTTCTTGTGCGTATATGTTCCTTATTGTGATGTAAGGACATACTTAATCTTATTTTTTTTAGAAAAGTGACCATAAATATTTTATGGACACTAATATGAATCTTGAAATTGAATAATTTAGAACATTTTCTTTTATTAATAAAATAAGTAGATGAAAAATATATTTAAGTTTTATACAACTCTTGCTATTTTATTACCCATTCCATAAATCATCTAAACAACTGATGGTTGAAAGTAATTAGATAGGATTCTTTGTGGTTCATTAGAAAAAGTGATCTATAAATATTTCGAATTTTCAAATATCTACAATCCACTTATCTGATGTTTTTCCGTCTTTTTCTAACAACTGACTATTGTAGAGATTTTTTCTATGGCTACAAAAAAGGAAAAAATAAGTTCACGTGATCGTCGTAGCTGTATGAGAGTTTTTATATCGCCCCCACCCCCAATAGTCTTTGTTCATCCTACGTTTGCTTGATCTTTAAAACTTTTGATCCTTATGATCTCTAATATAAGAAATTCAAGAACTTCAATATATTATGTGTTGAGTTACTTTGAGTACTGTTAGGACCCATAGTAATAATAAAATATGAAATACTATGAAATTCACTGCAAACCAAAGCGTTATTCATTGAATCACTTAAAGATGTAATATGTTTGTTCTTTGGAAAGTAAATCCGGGGCTAAAGACTAAAGGCCGAAGTCTAATTATAGTTAGCAAACAACATTAACTTTTAAATATTTCTAAAAAGATTCCGATTTTCCGTTATCTTTGAAGTTACTCGCAATGCAATGTTTTTTTGGCTCTTTTGTAAAAATACCTCAATGCCAATCGAGAATTGCCAAAATCTGATGAGATCCAATAAAACCATTCTCTAAAATTTAAAGATCTTGAACGGTTACTTATTTATTTTAATTATCTAATCAGCAATAAAGGACATTAACACACGCCCAAACAGAATCTTAGGAAAATGGAAACTTTTAAACATCAAACAATAACAGTCTCAATATTATCTGCGACTGACAACGTGACTTTCCATTCAATTCAGTGATTTTCCATTCATTCTATAAAAAATGTCCAATCTTATGTGTAAGTTGTAAGGAATTAAAACTATTTAAAAATTAAAAATTTTACTTTAAATTATTCCCATCGAGTAGTAAAAGTAATAAAAACAGTCGATTTCAAATTTTGTTTCAGCGGAATTATTTTTGTCTTCAACGAAGGGAAATAATAGAATCATGTTGAACGTAAAACAAATATTGGAATATTAATAAACCTCGTATCATCGATTCGTACGACCTCAAAGTTTTCTGAATTTCTCAGTTGGAGGCAAAAAACTCCCCTATCTTTCAATAGTTCATGAAAAAATAAATGGGGAAATATATGGTAATGGTCATGGAACCTTCTCGCTCTCATTTTTCAACAGGAAATTTTCCTGCATTTGGAATATGTGCATTTCTTGCACCTTTTTTTTTATTATTCCATTTTGTAAGAAGAATGAAAACATATCATCTCATGTTTTTTTTTTCATGTCAAATTCTCTAAATCTCAGGAAATTCTGTATCGAACTCTTTTTTCTTGATCCTGCCAAAAGTATATTTCATTGGGAAGCAAGTAACATGGAAAAGTTAATTATTTAAATATTCATTAAAAAAAATAAAAAGTTATATACATATTTCTTAATAGTAATAAGCAAATCTACTGTAATTCCATTAATTATAGTTAGAACTTTGGGCGAGAAACCTTATTGCTAGAATAAGAAAAGATATTCAACGCAACCCGTATTCTTAATAGAATTCCATTTCTCCCTAAGTTTTTCTAAAAAAGTTCCAAAAGGCTTGATTAAATGGCTTGTATTGGTCCCAAGTGAAAACCTATCTGCTTTATCACGTGGAACAACTAATCTTAGAATCTAAAGACTAAATTTTTATTAAAATACAATGGAATGGAAAACTGCTAAGGATTAGAAAATCATTAACAATATTCTGAAACAGTTATTCAGTGTAATATGGAGAGTAATGCATCAATATGAATATTTTACAAAATTTACATTAATTTCGTTAATTCAAGTTCGTCTTCGAGCTTCAAATGCAATCATTCTCTTTCATTACAAGGAGAAACTGGAGAATGGAAATAAAATAATATATTCTAAATATAGTCAAGAAGAATTGGACAACAAATCAAATTATTTAATTGTTGAACCTAAATTTTATGGTTCCTTAGCCATTTTATGAGACTTAATTGGAATGGTAAGCAAGCTGCTTTTATTCGATGAAGTGTATCAACATCTCAGAATAAAGTAAAAACAATTGACCAACAGATATAAAATTATAAATAAATAAAGGAAAAGAAAAACAGCACCTGAACAAAAGAAGAAGAAATTGTCTTTCTGATTTTAGATTATGGGGAGGAGTTGGGAAGGCAATTACTTCTTCTTTTGTTCAGGTGCTGTTTTTCTTTTTCTTTATTTATTTACTATTTTAAGAGCACGTTAAATTTATTTTAATGTATATAAAATTATATTCGAAATAATGACATTCTCAGCGTTGAGCAAACGGAATTTTTATTTTACTTTTAGTAAGACATTTTTCTGCAAAAGATTATACGACTATTTTAACTCAATGATATTCTCAACATAATTATATGAGTAATTAAAAAAGTTAAGAACGTGATACCCGATAGAATTAGATTCTAACATGATAAAATAAACCATTTCTCTGATAATTTTATTTATGGGTAGAAATAATCTGAATTTTTTTTTTCAAACTTTTTTTGAACACCAAAAATTTTACATAGTGTGTTGATGTAAGTCAATAATGTAAAAGTAGTTATTCAACCTTAAAATAAGTTAACATATCTGAATAGATTTCAAAGTAAAACCTTTTGATGAAATAAATTCGATTGAAAATTTATGAAAAATTGATTGTAGAAGGAGGATTAGGCTACATATATATTCGTAATGAAAAGGTAATGAAAAATCGCCTACTCCATTAGTATTATTTCTACATAGTCCAAAGTTATGAAGAAAAAAATTTCAGGAGCTTCTGGATCTTGAGATAACGTACAGCAGATATTCGCTTTCAGGATCAGTTTTCTAATTCAGTATTTCCTTTGTGATGGTTGTAGGCAATTAAGGAGGTAAGTAACGAAAATCTTGTTAGTGTGTCACCAAGTTATTTATGAAATCTTGTGTAGGGGCTCGCAATAAAAATATTGTGAGACATTTGCAAGTCCAAAGAAAGTTAAGAACTGTATTATTAAGTTTAAAAACGAGAAATTTTCGAACCTAAGAATTAAACTACAGAATCGATAATTTCTTTCTTTAATCAAATTTTTAAACAGATACTCTTTTGAAGGTTTTCTTTTAACAGCAAAATAAGCTCTACTTTATCATCCAGAAAATCCAAAGCAGCTGTTTTAGGAGAAAAACTTCGAAAGAGGTCTCTTGATAGATGTTGTTACTATGACATCACATTTCAACAAATCGACCGCCGATGTCAAGCGAGAAGGAACTGATATGATTACAAGTCACGTCCTTCCAAAGGGCAGATTCATGAGATGCCTGCTTTTTATTTTTACGATAACAATTTTCTGGCTTTCGATTGAATTATTTTTTTTTTAAAAAAATAAAAAAGTTGAAGGGATTTGTGGAGCAAAAAAAATTTTTTTTCATAATTTTTCTTCCAGTTTAGAAACATTTGTTATGGAAAGTAAGAACATTCAGTGAAATTCAATTTAATGGAACTTTGCAAGAAATAAGTAAATAAATCTGAAGCATTCACGTATAACCATTTTTAAATCTATGAATGTAGTAGAAAAAATATTAAGTGTAAATCAAAAGAATTCGTTAATAAGTACAAATTACAGATTGAAGCTAACTAGAATTTTTTTTTCTGAAACAGGTAATTGTTTATATCAATATTACAACACTACATAGATAAATACTTTTCAGATCACACCTTTAACATCAAAATAAATCTAAGAGAAAGTTTCTTTTTTTTCCTCATCTCATTCATATTAGGATCCCTTTAAAATGGACTTAAGTTTATATTCCTCTGCAGTGAAGGTAAATAAAACTCTTTGTTAAGCTTCAAATTATTTTTAGCTTATTACCAAAGCAAATAAAAGAACTGAAAAATACAATTCCATCGAATTATAGATTTATAATATTTTGAGGTGCTGATAAAATGAAAAATTGGCTCCAGTCTATTACCATTCCCCCCCTCTCTCTCTTCATGAAAGAAAAGTGATGTCGATAATAACTACCTAATTATTTTATGTATAATAGCAATGAAGAGAAATTCAATAGTGGGAATGTTATTTAAAGAAGAACACTTGACTATTCTTAAGTAAATAAGATAACTATTTAAAGGTGAATTAAATAGGTTAGTAAAATTAGGTTGTTCTTTTTATCTTTCTAGGATCAAGCGAATTTCCTTAAATTCACTTTAAAGTAACAAAAATATCTTATTCTGCAAGTATGTCTAATTGAACGAAAATTACTTTCCCCTTACAAGGTCCCTGGTTACAGATTTGATTAAGAAGCCTGAATCTAGGTTCGAATTTTTAAGCCGGTTAGATGTTTCTTTTCTTTTCCGAATGCCTTAAGATTAAAAGGTTTGACACTTGTGGTATGAGAGTAAGGAGGAAAAAAACAAAAACAAGCGATGAAACTTTCTTATCTTCGATGCAGTTCTAACTCCAGAGAATAACCATTTACTGTAGTTCTTCGCTGTCCAGCACTGTTACTTCCACTGGATAAAGGAAGCCTTCGTTTCCTCTAAACGTTGATATTAGTCCACACGGCTGAGCTTAAAGTTTTAACATTGCTCGTTAAGCAATGAACTTTCATTTACTGCTGTTCTAATGGAGATATACGAGGTCAAGTTGTATGTGATAACTGAGGAAAGAAAAAAAAAATAGATTTTTCTGTGCTGAAATGTTAAATATGCAAAGCACTAGAAATTATTTATTACGAACTGATAGCCAGGGCCGTTTCTACCATTAGGCAAGACAAGGCGGCCGCCTAGAGCGGCAAGATTTTAGGGCGGCTGAAAGACGGATTCGTTTTTTTTTTTTTGGTTGTTAAGATAGGACTGTCGGTTTTTTTTGGTGGGGCGGCATTTGAAAGGGAGGGGGTGGCATTTTTCAGTTCTCGCCTAGGGTGGCAGAACACCTAGAAACGGCTCTGCTGATGTTGATCTTAGCAATGTTTGATCTTAGATGTGTCATATTTATCTTTTATCATTAAGATGAACCATATATAAAAACAGTTATTAATTGAATCAACGTAAAACAATCATACATTACTTATGAGATTTACTTGTTTTTATTTAAGGCTGATATTACTTGAGGTCTATTGAGTCATTTGTTTCCCCTCCCCCCTCTTCCTTCGTAACTAGTCCTAATTGGCCACTGAAACGTCTGAGCTTATTTCTATAGAGTATCTTGGTTTGAAGAGGGAAAGCCATTTACCTTTAAAAAAATTAAATTAAATTAAATTAAATTAAATTTGTAAGGTTATATAATTATATATACACATACAAACAAGCATGCATAATTATAAATCCAATGTACGCAACGTGTTTCTAAAGTACCGATTACAAAAAATTATGGACATACTTATGAAGACACATACTGTTTAATACTGTATTTTGTAAATCCTAAAACAAAGCTGCCTATCGAATAGAAAGTTATTTTGTGAACTAACAGAACTGCGACAGAAAAACTCTATGTTCGCCAGGGACTGCTGAGTAACTATACGAATTCGCACCGAAAAACAAAACCATGGTAGAGCAAATAATCAAAAATAATAATTTGAAATAAATAATCGGTCGAATGAAGATCCCATTCCAAGGCTTCTTTGGAAACTTCGGATGGCCTTGCGTCAATATGAAAACCACTCGTTATTGATATCAAATGGAGAAAGAATAAACAAAAATGGTGCAGAGCACATCAAAACTGAAGGCTTCACAACTTGCAACAAGCATTTAGATAGTCTTTCAGGTCGTTCCCATGATCAAACGAGTTCATATTTACTTCTTCTTTCAAGTTGTTCCCATGATCAAACGAGTTCATATTTACTTCTTTAGAAGGATGTTAGAATTACGACTGCTGGGTCCAAACTAAAGGAGGCGGGTCTGATGACATATCATGGCTGTTTCAAATGTAGTCATTATGAAAAGCTGTTAAGTATCTGTACGTTCTTTAGGATTCAATGGTGCCGACAGTCTTCCGTGATGACCGTTCCTATATTTCAGGTGGATAATCCTATCATCAGATATTGGCTGAAATTAAGAAACTACCCTGGCGTCTTCAATAGCGGATCTAAATATTATCGAAGCTGTATGGGAATTTCTTAAGCCACAGGATATCCTCCAGACAGGTGAAGACCTTCGTTACTCGTAGACTTAGAGAGAAGCGACAGAAAATCTAGTTATCCAATGTGTGAACTTCCATGTTGAACTGCTGAGCTTTCTAAATTAACAAAAGACTTCGTACAAATGTGAATTACGTAGTTTCATTGCTTTTCCTAATTCGTATATAGTTTCTAAATACTCGAAATTACCTTTCCAAATAACAGTAGCGCCTTTACCTCTGAGGCCGCTCGGCAGTAGATATCTTTTAGTTTAAGAAAAAAAATAATGAACCGTAACAAACGAAATTTCAGTTGATTCAATTTATTACAAATACTGTATATCATAATAGAAAACGGGAGGAATGAAAACTGAATTAAATGGAATAGGAAGACACATCTGGAAACAGAAGTTTACAATGCATCCGATATTTATAAGGTTTTCATTTTAATTTTGTTTTCTGTGTTAAAATATTGCTGGTCCCATTTCACTCCCTTCAGCCCGGCCAACATCGGCTCACAGCTGCCTCTTCAACAAGACTTTTGACTTATAACCAAAGGTTTCTCTTTCTGGGTCGGGCGGCTCAATGAGAGAGGGCTTTACTTGTTGTGCTTCTTATTTTCTTCTTGGCTGTTAGACTGAACCCCACGACGAACTAATTTTAGCAGAAATCAAGACAATCCGTCTTAGGGCTTGCGTCCAAGTCGAACTTTTTTCACAACTGTTGAAGGCGACTGGTCTTCTTAGGGATGCTGCCCGAGTCTAACTCTCTTCAATACTTCTGAAGACAACTTGTCGTCTCGAGGCCTATCTTCTCAAGGATTGTTGCGCAACTTAATCTCTCTTCGCTGAAGCTATAAGCTATCTGCCTTCAAAGAGTGCCAAACTGCCTGTACTGCCGCAGGCGCCTGGTTTTATGCCTCAGAGCATGTGATGTGACCTGGTCGATTCCTGCAGGAGGGGGGGAAAACGTCCATTACAGTGGTGGATAAGATGGACCATCCATAAGGTAACAATATTGACGGTGGGAAATTAAAAATTTGGCTCATTCGATTGACATTTTAATGGTTTGGCATTGTAATTGAAGGATAATTTCAATTAACCTCATATGCATTGTAAGGAATAGTCATAAAGACTAGAAGATGAACATTTCATTATTGAAACTCCAAATTATTAATATTTTTTAAAAAAATGTTGAAGCTAAATCCCTTTTGACATCGAACATACAATATTGTTTAAAATTATTTATTTAATTATATAGTAATTAAAAAAAATGCAATTTAGATTAATTCAAGATATAAAAAAATATTTTCCAGAATTTCTTTTAGAAGTTAAAGAGCAAACAGCAGAAAGTAAGAGAAAATCTTTTTCTGCTTGACAAAAGAGTAGCTGTGCCCTGTTTAGAAAACCTTCATTTGTTGTTTTATTTTTCAATCAAACAAAGCTCGCTAAGAATATTTAAGTTGGTAAAGTTACTTTATTTTGCAATATATTTTCGAATTTATTTCTAAAACGGTTTTAATTTACTGTATTTTAGGCTTCTATACAGAACGTAATCCATAACAAGAGAAACCCCGCTTTGTCAGTCCGATGCCGGGAGAAAGTGATGATTGTTCGATTAATATTGTTCTTCCTAATATTCTCATATTTATTTTATTTATTTATAAATTCCATGGAGTTCTTTATTGAGGCCTCTTTTGAAAGGGTACCTTTCTGTTTCCCTTTATGTGACCCATACATTTACTCTGTATTGAAGGCATGATCCCAGCCTATTATGCGCTCGTTATTATGCGACCTGGGATTGCTGCTCCTACCTTGTTTAAACTATGTTCTGTATTTACATGTATTCCAGCCTATAAACCAGATCATATTTATTATTTGTCAATATTCAATCGATAAGTTTAATTTTACCAATCACCAAAAACTGTTTGTGCTTCTTGCGATTTGTTATTCGTTTCAAGTGACAAAAAAACTGAAATACATTTTCGAAAAACAAAATTCGGACAAATACAAAAATGACTGCATAGGTTTTTCAATAATTCATTATTTCCAACAATTTAATGAAAATTTTGTTGAATTGTACTTCCTAAACACAAACTCTTGGTAAAAGCGTTTTGTATTAGCATAAAGAAGTTTTACTGAACATTATACCAAGCAACTAAAGATAGGAAAGGGCGATTGGATGGATTAGAATTTGTATACTCATTATTTACTTCTTTTCTGAAGGGAAACTGGTTGATATATATATATATATATATATATATATTTGCTTATTGTAAATGCTTATTAATTTATCATAAAATAAAAAATTACTCAAAGAAATTTGAAAGCTTTATTTTTAACAAATAGTAATCATTAGGCTTAATCAAAAACCATTCCAGGCTTATTAGATGACATGTAAGTATATTTTCTTAGGAAGTAACATTCTTACTGTATCTCTTTTTGGTTGTGTTTCTATTATAAAATCACAATGAATATATTTATATCATTATTTCGATTAACACTTTTAATATATAATTCTGCAAAGTTTTTCATTCCCCAATCTGAAGAAATAGTACCAAGCTTTTTCAGTGTTCCTTATTTTTATTCAATGAAAGTTTTATCCTAACATCTGCTTCTGGCTGTTTTGTTTCTGTTTCTTGTAATCTTGCCATTGCCAATTGTGTTCCCTTGGGTAGTGATCTCCTATTCTGTAATTAAGTCAGATCGGGATAAATAACGACATCTCTATCAGACTCTCATTCATAATGGATTAACTCTGAATTAGTGATCAGTTACTGAAGGTCAAGCAAGTACTGGGTTTCTTTACTTTTATTCTATTTATTATCAACAGTTTATTATAACTTGGCAAATAGACAAAAGACGAAAGCATCTTGTTTATTTTTAACATAATGAACTTAGCTCAAACGTTAATTAACAAACAATAAATCGAAAAAACTCCTTTAACGAATGTGAATGAAATTTACGGAATAAGTATCTAAGTGATAACATAGTAAATAATGACTTTGGATGAAGGAATTTCGTTGACAACATTATGAAATATGAACTATAAATTATTAAACTGATGTACTGAAGTTCAATGATGAAATTTTGTTAATTTGGTGTTTGATGTCGTCAGGATGAAATACAGGCTAGATAAGCTGCCTGTTAAAAATTAAATTTTAAGATTGAAGGGAATTTTTTGAGAGTTTTTGAGATTTTTACTAGATATACTTCATTGTTGAATTAAAAAAGAAATAGATCGGATCTTCTGTAAGTTATACTGAGGTCTATTAAGATCTGCAGTTTGTCTTCCTATAGTGTCAAAAAAATTCTTTGTCATGTTGAGGTTACATGATTTGGATAGTCATTATATAGTTCTTTAGTCATTTTATAGTATAGTTGCTTGCTAAGTATTGGTTACTTAGGACAGCCCTATGATTACAGATATTATCGTCCATCAACGTAGACTGAGGACCTCGAACTCCGAGAAACGAAAAAAAAAATGTCATCGCTTTTTCTGACCCTTGTTAGATGTTGATTGTTATACCAATCCACATTATGACACCACCTGTCTTTCACAGATATTAGCAGAATGATATCGAATTCCGGACTCTGTGCATATCAATGATCGTCAGGTATTACTTTATGACTGAATCTGTACTCATCACTAAAGCGTATTGTCCATTCCCATTATGTCCAGTTCAAATGGTGTAGAGACCAATTTAATCGATTGTACATTTTTGAGAACGTTAAAGGGACACAGACATCTGATATTAATGCATAAAGACGACCCTGACTTAGCCTTAGGAATTTAATTCTCCTATAGACGCAGAGATGTAGATGAAACTGAACTGAACTACGACATCTTGTATTTAGAAAATAGTCTTCCCTCTCAAATGTGCCCCTCAGATATCCAACAAAAAGTCTTTGCAAAACCATACGGTCGATTCCAAATTGCATATTATTGGGATACGATTCATATTTAGCTATCTCTTAACCTCTGATTGATTTACTGCAGTCTTTAATCCTATTGCTCTCAATCTCATTTTCTCAAGTAAATAATGTCTTTTTTCAGTTTTAAAAAAAATGGTAATTTCGACTTTTGTCAAACAGGACCCAAAACGCATTGAATGGTTTTTAGAAACGATCTATATTGAACAAGTTCGAGTGCTGGTCTTTTTGTATGCATATTTCATATGCCCGTTTGACATATCAGTTAGTTTTTATTGATTATATTATAGTTCTTGCTTATTTGTAAATTAACTAAATATTTTAGTCCTAATGTGACTGTGTAAAATATAGAACTTGAAGAAATAGGGATGAAACGGTATAAGGTAAAAGGGGTGGGGAGGAAATATTACAACAGAGCTTGACCTACTACATTTCCGAAGAGCTGAATTCTCCAAAATACTAAAAAAAGGAGCACATAAGACCTTTTTTTAATTCCACAACAATACCCTGATACCCTTTCACCCCTATTTTTTCAAGTTCTCAGTCCCAACGCCTAAGGGAACTACCTTCCTAAGTTAGACGAACTGTACGTAAATTAAAAAATATAAGAAATTAATAATTAATAATTCTCAAACGATTGATTAATTATCAAACGATTGGATAAAACAATTAAATTGATTCAAGTTAATTTTACAACACAATTTAAAAGAATCCGTAGAGATTTGCTGTTTAAATAAAAAAAAAAGATGAAATTTTTCACGTTTTTGCATGTATCTTGCGAACACAGAAACGTTTGTTAATGACTGATATACCGTCACAAGTTCATTATGGTGTACAAGAACATTAAGTAGAAACTTTTGATTCATAACATTTCCGCAACGGGAGTAGTTTATGCTGAACGAAGATAACTGTATATTCCCCGAGAATCAGCAGATTAAAGTGAACATTTTAAAGTGCCAGTTTCGTGAAATAAGTTCATATTAATTTATATACAATTTTGTTATAAGTTAAAGTAACACTATTACGATTAAATATTAAGTTTATAAAAATTCCAGTTCTGATCTCTGACTTTTAAAACTAAGAACAAGAACAAAATCAAGTAAAGGTAAGTAAAAATAAGAATTTAACCATACTGGTTTATGATTTTGGGGCCGACTAATTTCTCAATAATTATAGACTTGTTCTCAATGTTTATGGGCCATAGTTTTTTTACATCAAATACCAACATTTTCTCAATATAATGTTCTTTTCCAACTTTTATACTTGTCGTTTAAATTGAGAAAAAGTCAAAATTTGTCCCTTTAAAAGGCGATATCTTGGAAACCAAAAATTTTTTTCGAAAGATGTTAGTAGCAATTTGTTTGTCTTAAAAAGATCTACATTTTATTCAATTGCATGACCAATCTATCTCTTATAGTTTGGTCACAAAATTTCAAAAACGTAAAGTCTTATCACAATGCCAGACAGAATAACGCTTTTATAATATAAGGAAATAAAAAGAAAACAGAACTAATGGGGATAAGTTTCCATATCCCTACTCTTCTTTTGGAATCCGTATTGGTAAATGGCCCAGAGATGCAGTCATTGTAACAATAGGTGTTTTTTAGGATATGAATTGACACTTTATATTTGAGAAGGGTCTCTTTTTGTCACTACATTGGGAACACTGTAACCAATTAATAAACGCGTTCCGCAGCATACTGTTGCTATTAGAAACCAGGACACCAATTACCTTAAAAGCCTTTCATATTTCCGACTTTTTTTTGCTGGATTTTGCCATATTTGTTTTGTAAAATTTGTCACTTATGAAAATCTTGTCGGAGAGGCGAAACCGGTCGTGCCCTTTATATATTTTTAATGTGTATAAATGTCTGTTCATCTTAATTTTAATTTCTATTCGTTACGCAAATCATTTTTAATAAATAAATAAATTGGAAGTTATAATATATTCATATTATCATTAGGATTCTGATTTAGAATCATTACTAAGTTAATGAGTTATTAAAGGATAGAAATACAAATGTTTAAAGTGAGAATTTTCTAAACCAAAATAGTTGCATTATCCAATTGAATTTTCTTTTCTAATTTATTGTCTGCATTTTTCCGCCTGAAATGAATTCTTCAGAATTTTCTAAAAGATCCATTATCAGCATGAAACCATGGGTTGTCTTAGTACGAATAAAATATGCTGAGGACTGTCTTATTCCATTTAATCTTCTTAACAAATCTTGGTTAAATAATTGAAGACAGTCCTTAAAAGTGGTGTTGTTGATTATTGTTTTTAGCTGATTTTAATATAGTATCTATAACCTATCTACTCCTACCTATAGCCCTCGAAAGATCTTCCCTGGACATACGAATTTCCCTTTAACAGTTAAATTCAATAATACAAATTTAATTGATTTTCGTTTTATAATCCCTGTTAGCTTGCTTTTTACATATCATCTAGGCCGATTCTGGGATATTAGCCGCCCATGTGGCGTAGAGCTGTTGCCACCCTCATTTAAATGTACTTAAGCTTAAGTACTTAAATGTTTCTCAATAATTCTACTATTCCGGTTCTGGGCTTTCCTGGGAAAAGCTTTGGAAAATCCTCTGCTTACATTGTAACTGTTGAAGGTGTTCCAATAATAATTCATTAAGACCATATTTACATGTCACATCTTTATATTTACATAAAATTAATTGATTTATCCATCACTAGTATCAAATTTAGTTAATTTCGCCGGTACTTCAGTTACTGCACTGAATCTTCGATGAAACGGTCTTAAAATAGAACAAAAAGCATACGAAATACCTACATTTAATATTTTTATTGGAAATAAAGTATGAACAAATTTTATAAAAATGTCCTCTGTAATATAATACAACTAAAACTGCCGATTGGCTTATATCAACGGGAATCCTCCTCTGTGCGTCTCCAAAATTCTTGGACATCTTGACTGTCCTACCTAGCGCTTAAACGAATTAAAGAAACAATGGAGCAGCACACGAGTAAAGGGGGAAAAGGCAAATGCCAGGAGGTAGTCCGCCACAGTGTTTCGACGATTGTGTTTGCTCCTTAGCACTGAATAAATTCCAATGAATCATTCTTGAATTGTAACATGACAAATTTCAATTGACTTTCCCGAATAGAAATCGGCTTTTCATTATATTTTTTTGGATGCTTTCAGAGATAGCGGCTTTATTCATCGAAATCATAACAGAATTCCGGCCTGAAAATTAAAGTGGCAGGTCGATTAAATTCTCGAAAAATCATGAGTGATCAAGATTTAACGAGAAATGTTGAAACTGAAAACAAATACTAAAAAATTAAACATGAAATAAATATTTCCTAATTTAATTATTTAAAAACATTCTGTCATTTATTCTGATGCAAATAATTCAATGTTTATTTTCTTAAGCAAAACGAAGTTTTAATGATCCAAATTCTTCTTTACAGTATATCTACTAATAACTTTACAGTATTAATAGAAGTTTTACTTAGAAACATTTACATTTGTAATGATCGAAAAGGACTACACTTTTAAATGATTACTGAAAAAAAAGACTTGGAGCTTTTTTTTTAAATAAAAATCATGATATTTTTGTAATATTTATCATAAGGCTATCGTTGTTTAGTTTTCCAGGACAGAAAATAATGCTTTAAAGTACACTAGTCAAAACAAAGCATATGACTTTGGCGATATTATGAAGCTAAGAGTGTGATGATATCTCGCCCGAAATGAGGAAAACGCAAGGACAACAGAATTATGCATATCATTGGAAAATAGCGTCTGTAACATCAGAATGCATAAATCACAGATTTATTCCTTTTTTGTCTTAGGGGGAGTTCCTTTGGAGTGTCACGATGTTTAGTGTCCCGACAGTGGAATCGATTCCAGGATACGGAAAATATTCGAAAAAGGCAAGCTCAAGACAGCCCACGAGCAAGGAACGACCGTTAACTATTGCTAACAGCTCGTCGGAACGGGTAGCAAAGCGCTACTCTACTTCAGTGGAAGCTTCTCGTGGCAGCAGGACGCACGTTGTCAATTTAAACTATCCGCAATCGCCTACACCAAGGTGACCTTTATACATATACACACCACTAGTATTTGTCTATTTAACCGCACGACACCGTACGGCCCGTAGGAACTGGGCTGAAGAACATCGTGATTGAGATACAACGAGTGGAGTCATGTTCTCTTCTCTGACTAGTCTAGATGTAGACTAGAGTCTGACAATCGACAATGAGTTCGTATCTGGAGGGAACCCGGCAAACAAAACAACCCAGATTTTGTGCAAAAAATTATCACGTTACGGAGGATATAGTTTCATTTGTGTGGTCAGGTATAATTATAGATGGGCATCCGGACCTATAAAAACGGGAATCTGACGACCAGCAGATGTTGAGACGAGATTAATCCAACCTATTGTCAGGCCGTAAGCTACAGCTGTCGGTTGTTCGTTCCTTTTCTTGGACAATAACGCTCGAGCTTTATGAGAACAACATGCTTGAAGAGGATGGAATTGGGTGTATGTGGCCAGCATCCTCCCCTGACTTAAATCCCATTGAGCAAACCTGTGACACACTTGGTAGACGTATTGGAGCTAGACCAGCACCTCCATTGACTCTTCTTAAACTGGAAAAAGCCCCCACTGAGTTGTGTCGAAGATATCCCAAACCCTCCTCGATAACACAGGCCAACAGTGGTTTTGGTGCCTGGGTATTTAGAGCTGATTTTAAGTATAATTGAGGTGCTGAATCCAAATATGGCATTAGTTTTTCCTTAGCAGCTGTAGTTTCTGAGATATAAAAATGTCGTGACTTACTTTATGATACTTTAACATGCGGATGTGTGTGTGTGTGTGTATGTGTGTGTGTGTGTGTGTGTTGGTTTTCTAATAAAAACCATAGAAATCTAAAGTCTTTCTATATATATTCTAAAGCCCTTTAAAGCAATGAAAATCATATAAAAAATTACAGTAGAATTTTCCTAACTACAGTTACACTTAGTTTTGAAAAAAAGAAAAATCACTGATCAAAGAAAAGTCTACATTTCGGAAGTTTCTTTTGCGTGACATTCTTGAATGTACTTTGTTTGAACAGTTTCTTTTGAGGTTCCAGCAGTAATCTGCCATCATGTGGGTATCCCATCTTTCTTGGTAGCGGTCCTCCATAGTTTTTATTTCCTGGTGAAATCTTTCACCTTGTTCTTCACTTATATCGCCTAAATTTTCAGGAAACGGTTCAAGTGGCTGTGTAGATAGTGAACTTTTAAAAGCTCATATTACATCCAAGGTTTCGGAAGTTGTTGAGCATCTCGTTTACTAGCTCAACATAGTTTTCAGCTTTCCGGTTGCCCAGGAAATTTCTGACAACCTCGACAAATGACATCCATGCTTTCTGCTCAGCCTTATTCATGGACTCCACAAAAACCGGATCTTTTATAAGCTGTCTTATTCGTGGGCCATCGAAAATTCCAGCTTTCAGTTTTTCTGTATTTATCTGAGGCAATTTTCTTCCTATGTAAGCAAAGCCCGATCCATTCTTATCAAGAGCCTTTACAAACTGCTTCATTAGGCCTAGCTTAATATGCAGTGGCGGAAAGATGATTTTCAACAGGACGCATTTCAAACTCCCCTTAGAGCTATCAATAAATAGGCGCCAATCATCAGGGATTATATTCAGGGACTCATTTTTTCCAGGAGTCCTCTAGCATCTTGACAGAATGCAAGATTTTCTTCTTGGGTGAAAAAGGGTAGCAGATCCTTCTCCCTTGTACAGTAGAAAGTAATTTTTGTTCCTTGTTCCAGTAAGTTCTTGTCATTTAATCTGGAAGCTAGAAGCTCAGATACTGACAGATAGCAGCACAGATGATAAAAATAAGGGATTTTTAGGAGTTGCTCTAAGAAGCAATGGGATTGAAATGAGTTACAGTTTTGTCACACCGTACGTAAAAATGAGGTTTTACATTACTTTATGAATTTGGCTCATAAAAAAATAATATACAATAAGCTGATAGTTTGCTGCAAAAAGAAGATATACGACTGCATAAACAAAGAGGAAACAGCGCTTAAATAGTTTATTTATGAATTTATTTAAGTGTACGTTATCGATACCTTATTTATATCAATAGTTGAAACAATTACTCTAGGTTATGCTGCATCTAAAAAGTATAGCTGATAGAGAAAAACTGATTGCATTTTTTGATTCAGCGCCTCAATCATAGTTAAAATCAGTTCAAAGAGCCTAGGCACCAACAAAAAAAATTTTTTTTGTAGGCCTGTGTAATCTTATCAATTTTATGCCACACTGATTTCAGCGGTCATAGCCGTTCTAAAGAGTCCGCACACACTATTAGAGGTCAGTTACCACCCTCGAAAATTAATTTCTCTTATTGTACAGATAGGCATATTGTTCTATAGCACATCGTATAATGTGCATTCAATTGTAAGACTGCGTAAAAATTCGCTAATATGCTTTTTCTTACCATATTACTGAATATTCTACTATGTATTACTGAAAAATAATATTTTACGTCGAACAACATCAGTCGCATACGATTTTCCGTAGAATAACTATTGCTCTCCTAATTATTTTGGCCAGTAAATATCAATATTTCTTATCTAGTCTGAGTTGAAATCAACGACATATAATTTCGTTTTGCTCACAAACTGTATTTTTGTTGAAATTAAAAAAATATTCAAAAACTTATGAATAAACAAAAATAAGAAATAAATATTAATATGAAAGTTCAAAGATCTTTTCACTGATTCAAAAGCTATTGAAATAAATACATAAAAATCCTTCTTCTGGAAAATAAGCAATTAATTTTAGAAATGAATAATCATTTAATAATCATCTTATATCTAATTTTAGCACTGAACTTCTTTCATTTCACATTTGAAAATCGTTTATGTAACGTTTATGTAATCGTTTATGTAAAATAGTTTTATTTTTCTTCCTCCTCTGTTTAACAAGGCCATCAGTTCTATTTTTCCTTTCTTAACATAATAACATCGTCTTTCTTGGAATTCCATCCCCTTTCTCACTCATTAGACATAATCTCATCATTCTACAATTCTATCAATTTTGTTTTTTTACAGTTGTTTTTGTCTCCTCGTATTTTATTCGGTTTAAAAAGAAAACATTCTCTTTTTAAAATTTCCATTTACATTTTTTATTTGATACAGTGATTTCTGATGTAAAAATATAAGCAACCACATTAAATTCTATTGCTCACAGCTAAATCAAAATAGGAAGGAGTAGAAAAACAAAATAAGCGACAATTTAATTTTACTTTTATCTCGTCAAAATATGTCTTTTCAATTTGATCTGACATGAATTTAATGTCTTAAATACTTCGTACAAATGATGTACATATTCATAGATTTTTATATACAAAGTTTCTTAAAATAATAGCGTACAGTCTTCCCGCTTATCCAAAGGGTCCCCATCTGCAGTTTCAGTAAACTAGAATTCATAAATTTCTCGAGCGCCCGCCTGTATGAGCGGCGTAATGAATCATCTCTCGGTCCGCCATTTCCTCGTCTCCTACGCTCAGTCAGTCAGGTAGTTGGTTGCTATCACAGTGAAAGTATTATTGCAGGCTGGCGGTATCTCTGCTGGGTACTATTAAATAGAAATTCTATTTTGTATTAATTATTTTGTTGATGTCTTAATGCATGTAATTTTTAAATTAAATTGTATTGTAGGTATCTATTTATGTGTGTATGTATGTATGTATGTAAGTTAAAAACCAATATTGTTTACTGTTTGGTATTTTCCGTGGTTTCAAGTAACCGCTTGATAGCTTGGAGCCAAATCGTCGCGGAAGCAGGGGGCGGGGGTTACTGAATATGATTTAGAATAAAAAAGATTTTTTATTTGTAATCATGTATTCTACTCAACAATGAGTAAGACCGAGTGTTTACTAAGTGACATCCCACTGTTGTTTACGTATATTTTAGGCCCTTTTTATTCTTATAATGCACCCAGAAAATTCATTTGAGACTGGCGGACTGCCAAAACATCTTTCTTTTTAGTTTTCGGAGGTTCCATATTCTTTTCGACAAATATTCGAATTTAAAAAAAAATATCAAAAAGTCTGTGAATATGTACATCATTTGCACGATGCATATAAGATTTTATACATAAATATTAGTATATTTATGGATTAAATTTATTATTAGAAATTTGGGTTTCTTCAAATATTTAAAGGATAGAATCTTTCGAAATAATCACAACTAAGACAAATCAACTACTCCAATCGAGAAATTAAACAATTAGTTAACTTTTTCTGTGTAGTGTCTATTCAATCTTTTAACAGATATTACTTTAAATATATTTAAATAAATATATCTCTATGGTTGCACAAGAAATTATCAAAATATGCTAAATACATTATATGTGAGTTTACTACTTCTATTATAAATTTAATTACTTATTATTTATTATATTATCAGAGGGCTGACCGACGCTTCGCTCTGGAAGCCTCGCATATTTAACAAAAAATATCCATTTTATTTCTTAAAAAAAAAAAAATCGAATTACATTAAGAAAACTAAGCACTGAAACTTAAAAATAAAACTAAGAATAAAGTAAAGTTTAAATTCTAAAGAATACATGCAATACAATATTAAATTCCATTGGTAACAGTCGGAAATTTGCGCAGTTCATTCGACTATGCCACAATCAGATGTCCTGTTGCCAGGCAACGCGCGCGTGGAAGTTCATTATTGTGGACAGCGTTGAACATGCAATTATACTGTTGCCCTTCAACCCTGCTTGCAAACTTCAATTGTTGCGAACGTATGCACATACGCTGTTTTTTTTAATAATATAGATTTCAAACTGAAGGTTCACAAATTTATAAAAAAAGACTAGGAGCATAAAAGCTTATAGGTTTAAAGACGAAGTGTTAACAGAATTTCTAATGCAAGTTGGCTCCACAGTTACAAGTAAATCAAAGCTTGTTGATTTGCTAATATTCCTGTACTTCGTGACATTCCAGAAGCATAAATAAGATGGCGTCTATTTGAAAATAACATGAAAAATCGATGATAAAATAGGTTGAATCAGACAAAACTTTCTTCTCTAATTGCCTCTTCCCACCAATTAATTTCTAATAAGTATAGATAGAAACGTTAGTATATCAATTACTATGTTTAGAATTCTTCAATCATTTCGATAACTTTTAAATAATTTAATTAAAACTTGTAATTCTAAATGCATTTACAGCATTCAAAAAACTTTAATTTTATCCTGATTTAGTTATAAAAAAAAGGATAATAACTTGAAAAATAAATGAATGAAGTATATTTAAATTACAGCAAAATTCTTAACCATATTGAGTAATAATTCTTTCAAAATATACCGTCATGAATTCAAAATCTGAAAGTTACAGAAAACCTTAAATTCTAATAAAACTTCAGTTGAGTGGTTAATTCTGGTTGACATTCAGCTAATTTGAAACCTCCTTTGATGATTTTTCACGGCGAAGATAAATTAGGTGGGTGGATATTAATCAGGATTATTGGAACAGCAGTCAACCACCTGACATTGATTTCGTTAAAGTAGAAGAGGCATGAAAGTATGGCTATGTTTCTTTTATGAGTTTTCTACAGAATAAATCATTCTTTCTTCTTAAAGGAGAACTTTCATTTGAAAACATGTCTTTCAAAACGACATCAAATTCACTTCCCGTTTTTATCTCGAGAACTGAAGGAAATACCAACCTAAGGCACTGTTTTATTTTTTTACCACTGCTTTATGAGAGTCTCACTTTTAATCCTGACCATCTATTAGGATGATCCCGCAGATAGAACTGGCGCTAAGAAGATAGCTGTTTTTTTATTTCTATTTTTCTTTCTTTGGATTGATTCTTACGTTTTCTTTTCTGCTGCAGTTACTTTGGCATCTGCCAATTTATTTCTTTTGGTTACAGACTTTCCTTTTTATGGTTCCACAAATATTCAGAAATAGAAAATTTATATTAAAGATTTTTTTTTAAACAAAGTTAATAATTCAAATATCCTTACAAAATATCCATTTGAATATCATGAAACTTCTCGAAAGAAATTATTTTTAAAGTTGCTCTTATTCAAACTCAACTTCATTTATTTAATTACTGAGAGTCATGAACTTTTGTTTCATGATCATTATCTTAACAAATGCTTCACTTTCAAATAGAAGACTACAACTCTCGAAATAAACTTTATTATTAAAATCCTTCCCTTCATTTCCACCAAAATTCCACAGTTTGTTTTTGGTTAACAATTGCTTTTAATTTGGATTTTAAATAGTATCACAAATATTCAAATTTTGAAATAAAGACACTTCCGTAAATTTACAAATTATATTGACACTGAACACATGAACAGTCTTAGTTGAAGTCAAGTATTTTCAAAGCAACATATTTCCAGAAGTTCTAAATGTGAAATTGAATTATAATGAACAAACAACTGGGATAACCCACCACAGGAAAGTATATTATCTTATCTTTCATTTCCAGTAGAAATAAAAAATAATCATCAATTATTAAAGAGATACCAACATTAGCTTTTCCTTCGCTATCATCTTCCTATAAAAGCCCTTTGAAACAAGTTTTAGTAATATTCTAGTAACTTAAATCATCGTAGACTACATTCTTTACGATATAATTATTTCAGCTCTTAAAGGAAAAACAAAAGTAGACATCTTTAAATGTTGTTCTTTTCTTTCCTCGTTTAAGTTACTTTAACTAGGAATTTGCGATTAACTAATTCAGTCAGTCTCTGTATGTGCTTTGTTCTCTCTTGTAATAACTTTGAATCGCTGGATCGATTTTCTTGAAAATTGATGTATCGTATATTGCGCTGAGCTCGAAAGGCATTTAATAAAGGCATAAGACCTAACGAAAAGTCGAAAACTTAATAATAAAGAAGGATTTCGTTAGGTCTTATGCCTTTATTAAATGCCTTTCGAGCTCAGCGCAAAGCTGGCCGAGGTAATTCTCCTGTACTGGTGACAGCGTTTTTTCTTTTGTTGTTTGCTTTCAACCGAGTCCCACTTCCGAGAGCGGGAGACGGGATCATAGGTACTCACGCATTCGGAGCTGAATCATCGAAGCTAAATCTGGCTGATGAGTCCTAATAAGGACGAAACAGCTGTCCCAGATCGATGATTGCTCAATGCGTGAAAAGCAAACAATTCTAAGGAATTTGTGCATTTTTATAGATTTTCTTCCCTTTTGCACGTTAAACCCTCTTTTATATCATAATATTATTATTATAATATTATTATGAAACAAGGTGTTATTTGGCAATGCATTATAAAAATAAAAGAAAAAGAAATGAAATTAAAAACGAAATAATAATAATAATAATAGCAATACGAAATGCCTTCTAAGTTCGAGAAACCGGAATAATGCAAATTGAACAGAAAACTTTTTTAATGAATTTTATTTGTCGATTAAAATAGCTGAGAAAGATAATGTGTGGTTTAAAACAACTGAAATTGTTTCATTTTATTTTAATGTAACTCTCACTCATCTTGAAGAATGCTTCTGTCCGTTAGATACACGTTTAAAAAAATAGATTATCATTGTAATAGATTTAAAATTACTTGAGAAAACATTTATAAACTTACAAAATTATGCCAGACCTTTTTCCCATGTCTGCTTTAAACCAAATAGGCATGGATACTTAAGCTTTGAGTGTGTCCAAAGGTTACTAAAGAACAGTACGATAATGAGGAACAAAGTCATTTCTAAGATTATTACTGCTACGGGTGACATTAAATGGACATTTGTCGTTCTGGAAGGTCCGAACATCAGGAGTCCCTAATTCTAATTCTTTTTCTTTAAGTGAATCATTCCCCGTGGCAAGAGACGAAAGAATGGAAGAGACATTAAAAATTCTTACGATTTCCCTGTTTTCTCCCTCGAGAAATTTTCCTCCCATTCGAAATGAAAATAAAAACAATTATCTCTATGAAGACAAAGTACATAAAGAAACATGTAATCAAGCGAGATTAATTATTAAGATTATTAAGGTCCTACTTTTGGGTCATGTGTTATTTTGTTTTTCAATTAAATTACCTTTCAAAAAATATCTTTCAGAATCTATATTTAAGTTACATCCTGAACTTACATAAATAGAAATTAGAAGAAATTTTCCGGAATTAAATATGAATTGTAGACATTAGTTGTTTCTCTGTATATATTAGAACTACAAACTCTAGTTACTAACTCTATACAGTGTACACCTGTCTGTATGATTGATAATAATTACTGTTTCAACTTGATCCTGTTACTATCTTAAGGTCTAATTTTAGCTAAAAAGTAGAATGTATTGGCGAGGTTTTCCTACAAGACAGTTGTCTAATATTTTTGCTTATAGCCAAGTCACACGGAATAAGTTTCTGTGTGAGTTTTATCAGACACACTAGTAACTTAGAAATGTTACCGTGTGGTTTGCTTCTCTCTGTGCTTTCAGTGGCAGATCTGGAAAAGACCAAACCTCACGGAAGAAGTTGCTCTGTTAGGTATTATCAAAATCACTAATACTGGATATATGTTATCGTGTGATTTGCTTCTCTCTTTGTTTTCAGTGGCAGAACTGGAAATAGGGAAAATCCTATTTTTCTGTCTCTTCTCATTAACAACAACCAATCACGCGCTTCCAGAGTGATGACGTCACGCCACAGCATCGACGGAAACTATTAATGCGCCATTTTGAAAATGTCGTGGAGTAGAAAAGCTGTTGAAACTTTAATTGATTGTTTAATTAAATCAATTTAATTTAATTAAACTTAATCTTTAATTTGAGTTTATTAATTTTCTTTTCAAAATTTTTATAAGATCCTGTGAATTCTAGACCGAGATATAGCCAAACCGTTGGATCTCGTCGTGATTGGTTCTTTTTGTATAAAAAGCAGCACCAATCACGTGCAGTATTTCTTCCCGTTTCACTTCTCGTCTGAACGGGACTCTGTATTTTTTTCAGTGACAGAAATGCAAGGAATAAACCAAAGGCAGAAAGTAACACAGATAATTCTTCCGCGTGATCTAGCCTTAATAAAGTTAGATCACCACACGCCATCGATCCAATATACACCGAAATGGCGCCAAAACATTGGATCTTGCCGATGATTGGTTATTTGCATAAAAAAAGCACCACCAATCACATACAGCATTCTTTCCCTTTTCTCATATGGTCTGAACGCTACTCAATTTATTTCAGTGGCAGAAACACAAGGCATAAAATAAAGGCAGAAAACTCAAACAGAAACTTCTTCAATGTGACTTGGCCTTTAGTATCCAAACAGATCAAATTAATTCGTCATAATTCGTTATAAAAATAACTAACCAAATTTCAGATATAATTTTATTTTTATTGATTTATTTTTATATCAGCCTAAACTGCGCAACTTAAATTTGTATTATAAATCTAATAATTTAAAACCACTGATTACTTTGTAAATAAGCTTATTAAAGTCAGTTTATTATCTGCTAATTAAAAATAATGTATTCTGGAATTTAAGTAAATGGGAGTAAATGTCCGATTTGAATCCCGGAATTCAAGAGGGGCCCAAGTCCATGAAACAAAACTTTTGGGAAATTGAAAAAAAGTTTGCTGTTACTTCAAAAATAATTCTGATCATCTGATTTTTTTTATCTTAAGTACATATTCATATCATCTGACCTTCTTATCCTAAGTACATCTTCATACTGTATTATCATGGCGTTTACCACAAGATTCTACTAATTATATTTCACCAGTAATAACTGTTCAAAGTGGTTAAATATTGGGTCCCTCTTGGAATCCACAGCTATCAGATACAAGTTTATATAATACAACACCATACTGAGTAGCTGTAAAAGTTTTCTTGTTATTTATTTTCAAACAAAAATGCAAACTACATTATAATGTTCCAAACTAACACACTGATTACATTATATTAGCTATAAATCAACATCTTCAGAATCCTCCGAATCACACAAGGTTTCTCCAGACTGCAGTGATTCTATATAAGAGATTACATCCTGTCTCAAGTGCTGTTTTATTATATTTAAATCTTTAATTTTAGCAGGCTTCAGTGGACAGGGTTTTGTGTACAAAAGTACTTTGGGAAAATCTGGTTTACTATTTGGTTTAGTCAACCTAAAATATTCAGATATAGTATTGGACTTGGTTTGTTAAACTGCAATCTCATTTTCATGAGTTAACTTGTAAGTACTGAAATACTTTATAATTTCAAATTTTGAACTTTTGTCCATTCTTTGTTGCAGACTTCTTAAAGTATTGAAGAAAGTGATTCTTATAATCTCTTATATCTTTTCCTGACATGACTCTAACATGAAACTTTTCACTGACCATGTCCACCCATTCTGTCTAATGTTGAACTTCCTCCTTCTTTCTTTTTCATTCTTTCTATGACACCAAACTGCCTGTCACAGGGAAGGAAGCTATGTCCTCTTATAGGGAAGAAATGAACAATCTTTTTAAAATGCTCCAACTTGATCAGTGTAGACCAAAATGCTGGCATGTTATGATTTTTATTTTGTGCTGCAGTCCCATCACAAAATATGTACAGGATATTAACTTCTGCATCTACCTTTGCACTCAAATGGTCATTCAGGCAACTTAGCACTTCATTAGCACCTCGTTTGGCCTCTGTTTCAGGCCACATGTATATAGTGGATTTACCAGTCTTTCCACAATAAATACAAAAGTTATATAGCCACAACTGCCTTACATAAAACATCTCCCCAATAGGGAGATGTGGAAATGGTATATTTTGCATAAAATCAAAACATAACATTTCAGTATCAGTGTTTTCCTTAGCCTAAACAGAAAAAGAGAAAAACGGTTACAATAGAGGCCCAAGGGGCAGGAGTTGGGTCTCTTTTTGAATCCGCATCACTTTACTGTGATTTTCCGCGTCACTTTACTATAGATAATATTAGAGTAGGCCCTCTCTTTTTGTTATATAGATGCGCAGTAACGGCAACAATGGCATGGCACCCTTAACTCAATTTCACAAAAAATTGGAGTTGCTCCTCTCTTGGATTCCGGGATTCATTTATAGTCCAATGTTAATTAAAGCAACAAAGTCTCTAGTATTTTAATAACTCCTCCTACCTTTTACTTAGGCAACATTTTCAAATATCTCATGCTGTAAATTTATATTAAAGGAATTTATTAGATATTAAAAAATAACTCTTATATAATAACCGCAATTACTGCGGGTAATGTTGAAAAATGAAAATTACAAATAAATCTTAAAGCTTCAAAATAATAAATTTAACATGCTGTTTTCATTTCCTTCTAAATCTTAAAGCTTTTTTTTAAACTTATTTTTATTCTTTTCGAAGAAATAAACTGTTTCAACTAACCTTTTAGAATCAAAATATTATTGAAATTCTGGCTTTTGTTTTTAGGCGTTTGTCTACTTGCTCACTTCTTTTTCTTAGAAATTACAAAGATAAATACACAAAATTTCTTAGAAATTAAGCTTGGAACAATATTGGCATTTTGATATCTGAAATCCATAAGTAGAGCTTTAACAGGCATTTAGATTTGTACAATACTCAAATATTGAATAGGCAAGACAGGATATTCCTGATGAAAGCTTGGAAAACGTTGGTTTCTCTTCAATAAAAAGAACTATGAACCATGAAAAAAAATTCCATTCTTTCTGCCAGGATACTTTTAAAGTAATTTTAAGTGTTAATCTGCGAATGATAACTAATGGAGAAGTAAATGGTAAAATATTTTTAAATGCATAATTTTTACAGAATAAAAAGAATTTTAAATTAAAATCTTAAAAAAAATCCTTTGGAAATTACTACAACTATCTTTAAGAAGAGACTGGAAATGGTGAGAACATGTTATATAACAGAAGAAAATGTTAGATATAGAAGTGTCGAAATGGAATATTATGAAAAGAAGCGGAGGTACTAAATCGGGAGAGAGATGGAAAGAGAGAAATAAGAGTGATAGTACATCACCCTGTCAGTAGAAGCGAAGAAGAAACCAAGAAGAACCATGAGTTCTTGAGATTATGCCCAGACAGAAATCAATGCCATTTCTTAGATAGTACAGTATCCGGCAAAACAAACAGAAGTTAAAGACAGAAACCAGGAGTGGGAGCAATAGCTGAAATTAGTAACAGTTATTAAATACAGGAATAGTTTTACTTAGCATTAGCCATCAAAAATGTGTACAATATGTTCGCTTTTACGGCGGACACACGGTTCAAACCGTTCCTGCAAAGTTTCTACCATATCAGCTGTCTCATCGTACGGCAGTAATGTTTCTGAATAGTGTTTGGTAGGCTAATGTGGAATATCTATTGCTTCAACATCTCCCAAAGATATGCATAAGGTGGCGTAAGATCGGGGAATGGGAAGGATTTAGAAATTATGTCAACCTTGAGATGACACGACCAGGAAAGTTTTCATGAAGAAACTGCCTGCATGCCGCAGCTGTACGACAGGTTCCAATGGATGGTAATGCTCGTTTGTTTTTCGGTTCATGGTCATCCCGTGCTCCCTTTATGCTGTGCTAGCACACTGCCTATCCGTCGGAATTTAGATAACGTAATAATCACGCTGTCATTGGGGCGTGTTTCCGAAACGTAAGCTGAAACCGCTCCTTCATAAATGCAAGTCCATTTTTTCGTCCTAGACCGTATGAACAGTTATAATAGGAGAAACAGTTATAATAGAAGAAAAGGTACGTATCGACAAAATATACGTACCTTTTCTTCTGTGCTCAGAAGTTTATTGATCCGATTAATTCAAAACCTAATACTAGTTACTATACATTTTATTATTCAAATAAGACCGTGACGTTTGGACACGTCCTAATATCTCGAGAGGATGTGATGTGGATGTGATGAAAGTAGGTTTCTATTTCTGCCATTGAAATCATGCTGGAACTTATAATTACAACCAGAAACCTGGCTTATTTGTCTACTTTCGTGGGAAAGTGAGGTTTATCAATCTGTCTACTTAAACATCCCAATGTGTTTGTATGCATCTCATTGCTAATAATATTTGAACAGCTGGATGGAAATTCTTGAAACCTGGTGTACTTTTTTCGGATGAGACACAATATCACTCTTACATTTGATTTTTTTCCAATAGGAGCCTGGTTGAGGAAATATGGTGATATTACTCTACTCATAGACGAGTACGTCAAAAATGAATACAAATCCGTTTATTTTATAAACTGACTTAAGCGCACTTTTAATGACTTAAATTAAATCCGATTTATAACATACTTTCTACAGCAGAATTTCGGCATCCTAAGTAAATACTTTGAGTTTAATTTTTTTTATACTGTTTGCATTAAAATAGTACCTATTCAAATTTCAGAATAAAAAGTCGACTTTTTATTTATGTAGTTTCACTGACTTATAAGTAATAATAAATAAATTTATAATGTATAATATTTTACGAAATATAGAGTTTAATTTTTTTTTTCACAACTTTTTGTCGTTTTCGATATCGGATTGATTTTCATCTGTACGAAGTTTAACATTTTAGTCTGACTAATATTCTTTCTTTTTTTTCATATTTCATTAGTTGTAACTAGGTATTCGTGCTGATATCGAAGTACGGCAACTCATTCTTAGGAAAATTTGGGAAACAAGCCAACTACACTTTTTTCTTCGGTGAATTGGTCCACAGTAATATCCGTCGTAAATTTAAAAGTTCTCCGAATTGCGTAAATTTTCATTTTTGGCAGAAAGCATTCTAATAAACAAAACTCTTAACATACTCGTAGAATGTTAAGAGCAGTTAATGGATATTTATGTATATTGTTAAATCAGTAATAAGTTAGTAATTCATTAAATAACAAATGCTTTAAATATTGAGGTCTCTATAAAAAGAATTCATATCCAATTTCAGCTAAGTAAAAATAAATATCAGACTATTTTTCCTTTGGACAAAATTAATAGTCATAAATACCTTTGGTGTAGACAAAAACAAGGGGACGAACGTTATAAAAAAAAGCCTGAAAAAAGATCTTTCAAATATTTAAATATTTATGATGACATATATATTAGTAATTTTAAAAGGATGAATGATTTTTTTAAATTACTTCAACAAATTGATGTTTGTTGATCATAAAGCTTTTTCTTTAATTTTATGTTTGTTTTATATCAATTTTTAGACCAAAAGATACGCCTATTTTATACTAATTTTTTTAAAAATATAGTTAGGATTGGAGAGTCTTCGTTAGCACGGATCAGTCTTCAAACTGTCTATCAATTGAGTTTGTAACCTCTTAGTCTGTATAAAGTTACAGTCCTCTACATCGCATACTTACGATAGATGAACAATGCAGTGATAATATAATATTTGCTGACAAATAGTAAAAAAATATTGCCATTTCCTACTAATACATTTAAATTCTAATATTTTGGTTGCTTTTTCAGTTATAGAGGAGCAACTTTAAAACAAAACTGGAAAAAGTGAAATCACGGATATAATTATTTGAAGTAAGTTTCAGTAGTAATATCTCCGAGTGAAAATATGTGATCATCTTTAATTTGAAACCATGACCATGTATTATGAACAAATAAAGAAAAAATATGAGGTGAGATTGATACAGTTTTTTTAAAAGTTTTTTTTTTTTAACTTAAGGAGATGAATTGGAAATGAAGGCCTGGCATTGTATCCGTCACGTATAAATAAAATGCATTATACCATTACCTAATTATATCATTTTATAATTAAATTTTAATAATAATTAGAAGATTATCACAAAAATAGCTGAAAGAAAAACGGTGAAGATTAATGTTAATTCGCATCCAACTTAGTAAATGGAAGGTTTGTGAGAATTTTAAATTCTAGTACAGGATTTAAATTTTGCAGCTCTTACTAAACGTACTTATTTTAAAAAATATTTTAATTTTCATGCCTTTTGATCTAGGAACTTCAGAAATCTAATCTTCGTTACTTACCTTGAGGAAGGTATATTAATTCAAGGGTGCCGGCAACTCATGGCAATTGTGCTACACCCATTAAAGTATTTTTAATTAAAATCATGATAATTTTATCTGGTGTTTCTCTATCAAATGTCTTTCAGTCATAATGGAATAATAGAATAAGTCATTAGATGAATAACTGCATTGAACTTTCCTATTTCTACAATGATAAAACCACACACACGCACACACAGACCCACACACAAATATTTTAGTGTATTTACTATTTTATCACTCTACATATACTTTATTTGATGAAAGGTGTAAGTCCAGGGGCGAATTCCCCATGTAAACAGTGTAAGTGGAGCTTAAAATTTCAGGAAACCAACGAGAAGAATAAAATCTTTATAAAGAAAACTTTCGTTTATCAATTAGGCTACGTTGAAAATGAATTAATTATATTACTTTTTTATACGGAGATTTTGCTGTGGTTCAAGGGATGTATTTTTTTTCCTGATAAAGTTATTCATTGAAAAAGCTATTCCACTTAATAACTTCTCTAACTTCCGATTAAGTTTAACAATAATTGGTCACTGTATAAAGGCGGACGAACATTTGTAACCTTAACTGTGTGGTATATTAGCGATGAATTTTCAAAAGAGCAGCATAAAATGAAAGAGGAGGATTTAGGTGCGAGTGTGTGTGTGTATGGTATTCTTTAAGCAGGAGGTATTGACCGGATACATGTGTGTTTAGAAGGTGGTTGTGATTGTTTTTATGTTTTGGTATGCCTATTTTGTGAATAGCGAAAGGGAGCAACAGACGTATTAAGAGTAAACCTTTTAATTTTTAATAAACCAGTATAGTCGAATAAAAACAGTTCATTAGAAATTAAAACAAAGAATAAATGCAACATAGAATTCGAATTTCCTCTAACGGCTTATTTTAGAAATCGTAGATATTGACTTTGAGGTCATTTCGACCAGAAAAGAGAATACAACTTCATCGATTGGCTTCCAGTTCTTTGTTTTGTTTCTTTATTTTTATTAACGAACCTCTTAAAATCCTTCTAACTTTTCCTACATGTATTTACTAAATATCTATACCCCGATAATTTAACTCTTATTGATCTTTACTCAGAAATTAAAAAAAAAAAGAAAACATGAGATCGAACGAGAAAACGGCTGCAAATTTCCTCGCTTCAGCAATGCAAGTATTTAATGATTGACTGTCTGAAAATGATTATTTCCGCCAATCTCTTGCGATAACGTGATTGCCTGCCGTTCATTCTGCTAACGCTCATCTTTAAAGGGCATGGACTTTGGCGGCATCGATAGCGAACGCTTAACCCACTGACGTTCTTCTAGTCTGATGTTACAAACTGTCGCTGAAGTCCGCTAATTCCATCCATCCGTGGCAAATGCGTGTTGGGCTTAAGCGTTCGTCAAATTGCTTACAAAGTGCCGATAGCGGTCACTGACCCTCTACCTCGATCCACAGCTTTCTTTCCAGTGAGTCCTGTAAGAGTAAGGAGTCCAAGGAGTCTTGTATGCATTTTTCATACCTCTTCGCGCATGCACACAACACAGAGGATTTAGGAAAATTGTGACAGAGTGATATCCTGAGATGGAGTACTAAACCAGAGCTTCTCAACTACAGTGCCGCGAGAAAATTCTGAAAGTTCATTAGCCAAATGCCCGGAGTAGAATAAAATCTAGATGTCAAATATCATGGGTAAACAGAAATAGAAACTAAATTCTGTTTTATTCTCACAAAAAGATTAATAACCTTCTCACAAAAAAGGTTGTTAATGTATTAAGTCACATGCAAATCGGCGGAAAAAATATGATTCAGAGTATCTTTAAATCAACCAAATCGTAGATCTTCTATAAGAAATCATAATATAAATAAATTCCATAAGGACATAAAATTCAAAAGTGAAGAAGAAATAGAAAATAAAATCAATTATTTAGACATTACATTAAAAAATGAAATTACAGGTTTAACATTTGAACATTACAGGAAATCTTTTCAAAGTAACCATATTCTAAATTTCACTTCAAACCATCACATCTCCACGAAAAAGGAAATTATTAAGAGTCACTTAAGAAAAATTACAGAATTTACAGAAGACAAAAAACTATGGAAAGAAAAGATTATTAATTTAAAGGAAGATTACTAATGAATGAATACCCTTTGGACTTTATTGAAAGAAATTTTAAAGATTTTTTTTAAAGAAAAAATATAAAAAAAGATCACAAAAATAAAGAAGAGTTTAAAAAATGCATGGTATTCCCCATTGGTTTGAAAATTAATAACTGTGTAAAAAAAGAATGTAAAGAAAAGAAAATCAATATAGTATATTTCAAAGATAATGTTTTATTTAAATTCAAAAGATAAAGAAGGAATACAGATCTACACAATATGGGGGTGGTTTATGCTCTCCAATGTAGAGATTGTCAGGGGGTCTACATTGGAAGCACAGGTCGCACAGTTAAAGAACGGGTGGATGAACATGTACGGGCATTCCGTAATAAACATGAGAAAATATCTGAATGGGCAGACCACTGTTTTCGATATGGTCACAACCGAGATCTTTTAGTGAATATCATTTACAAAATTCAGGATGAGTATAAAAGATATGCATTAGAATCTTGTTTAATAAATTGCTGCATATGTTTTAACAGGGATAAATCACAGAAAGTGAATAATATGTCTTTAAGCATTTTCAGAGAATCTTTGATAAAAAACAAAAGATTAAGTAAAATTTTAAAATTTAATTAGTATTGTTTTTAAATAACAGTAAGTTACTAGCATTTAATGTAATAATAAGTTTCAAATCTTTTGATTGTTTTCAAAATATTTTGGATGTTTTATTGTTATATGATAATAGTATTATTTGATGTACTTATTGCCATAGAATTTATTAATTGATTTGTAAAAGATTTGAGAAGGTTATTTCTCTTTTCATTTTGATCTTTATTTTTTATTTTATTTATTTGTTTATTATGTTTACCAAAAACCTTGAGGAAGTCTTTGAAAAATAAGACGAAATATTGGTCCGTGGTGCAGTATTTTGGAGTTTTAATAAAGTTTTGTAGTATCTTTAAATGTTTAAAAACGACTATTAGATTCATTTATAAAACATAGGTGTTTGTTTTCAAACGATTCTAGCATACACAATGAAAGTAATGAAAAAGTTTGGTGCACACCGGGATTTTAGGAACAAGGTTTAGTATGCCCGCGGGATTTCTGCAAATATAAAAGTGCTCCATGAAGCAAAAAAAGGTTGAGAATTAGCACTGTATTAGACGATGAATAACCAACCTCTGTTGGCTAAATAGTGATGCACAGATGTCTTGTCGCTATAATTATTAGGAATAAGTGAAAGAATGAAATTTATATTAAATATATATCAAATAACGAGTGAAAATTTAAACAAAATTTCAATATTTTGACTTTCACGAATTTGATTTGCTATTCGTAACTCTAAAAAAATAAAGAAATAAAAATTATAAAAAAGAGAGATCTCAACTACTGCAATGAAAGAATTGAATATTCCAAAACATTCCTTAACCAATTTTGATTCTTGACTACATCGATATATAATTATATTTCTTACTGTTTTTTTTTCTTTACATTTGTAATAAAGTACTATACGCATCGATGACTTATAAGGTTTTTTTTTTGGGGGGGGGGGGCGCCTCACAAATTTTATGTGAGATACGCCACGCCACTGTGTGAATCTCAAATTCTCAGATATGATTTTCTTTTCTTATGATTTTCTCACCAGATTTAGACTGATCTGCCACACAGGTGTTACCTTACCAAAAAAACAAAACAAAAGATATAGTTATAATAAATAAAAAACTCAACATCTTCTTCCTTCCAAAATATCGCTATATTTCGCAGATAACTTATCTGCTTCTTCAGGCTTATTACTATTACTGAAATCATGTTTCAACAAAAGATTTAGTTCCCAAATATTAAATTTCAGAGAGTTAAAAAAATCGACGAAAGACCAAAATGAGTTCTATTAAAAACTTATAACAAGCTGATCAAACAACTATTAAATTATAAATTAAGTGATTTTATTTGGTGAGGGCCCTTAAGACAAGTATGTTTTAGCAGAAATCAAGTCTCTTAAAGTCCGAATGTAAATCTGAATGACAGTAGAATTGTCTCAAGAATTAAAATCACTGACAAAACAAATAATATTGAAAAGATTTTTATGGTTATTTTTCCAGTTACTTCTGGAATAGTTTCAGTAATTTGTCGGCTAAATTTCACTGGCTAAATTTCCAGTTACTTATGGAATGTTTTCAGTAATTTATCGAATAGGAAAAGAAATCAAGGAAACAACAAATTATTTTTCTTTTAATTATTGGTTTTCGTTCTGTTAAGCTCTAAAATGGTTCAATTTTGGATCAATAATGGATCTTTCATTACAATAGTTTTAAGTCTTTTTTACTATTGCCATCTAATATTTGATGTATTTAATTTAAAATCATTTTTAATGATTTCAGTTGAACAGTTAAAAATCATTAAGAAATTTATGAACTATAAGTTAGCAAACTTTTAATAAGATTAGATAGCTTTAACGGTAAAAAATAAATAATAGCCCAAAATTAAAATAGTATGAATGGGTTTTCTTTAAACAAAATGGAATGAATCTGAAGAAAGTGTTGTACATTTGAATTCATTGGTTGCTTCAGAGTTTGGTTGTTGCATTCGTCCACCTGCAGTGAAAAAGTCATTTCTTTTGTTGGGTTAATCTTCTATCGAACTTCCCACCTGCTTTCTCTATCCGTTCCATGATACATTCATCACAATGAAAAATGACCCCTGCATTATTCTTTAACAGAATAAATTTTCTACCTGAAGAAGAAATATGTAAATTAACTTGATACCTGCCTCCTACAAGCGCCCTTTACAGGGATTGGTAGCAGTTATTTGTCTAAAGGAGACACAAACTTACAGAGTTTAATCAAAACTCCCACACAATCCTCTTTACGAAGGAAATCTTTAATATATATGGTTTAATAATCCTTTTCATTCAAAAACAAAGACAGTTTCATACGAAAAAACATACACGCACATAAATAAGGAATCACTGATCTGTTTTTAGTTTTTTCGATATGTTTCTTGGGGTCACTGAGTTGTAAGATACTGGGTGAATCCAGCTGATGAAGGTTAGGAAACCTGAAACAGCTGTTCTGGATTCCCGATATCAAAAAAACTAAAAACAGATCAGTGACCTTATTTATGTGCCTGTATGTTTTTTCTTATGATGTCAATATATTATTTCCGCACGTTAAACTTATTGTTTCATTTCAAAGGAAGCATTTCATCATTTTCTGTTTAGCCATATTTTATATTAATTTGATTTATTATTAAATTAAAAGAAAGCTTAAGAATTAAAAGTATAGAAATATGAATAGATTTGTTTCAATCTTATTGATAACTTCAGTAGATTAATTTTTGTAAATATCTAAATACTAGAATACTCTATTATGTATATTAAATAATTCCATTTGCTAAAGGAAATTATATTTAAAAACGAACAGAAGACTTTCAAAGAAATATCTAAATCATTTTATCTAAATACTGTATAATTCCATTTAAATACAATTATTTAATTTTGATTGTTTCTGATTTTGAATCTTGTCAGTCTCTCAAGAATGCTAAATAAATGCCATAAGATCTTAGTTCAGTTCATTAATTTAAAAATAAAAGTAGTTAAAAATAAAAAAGTTTATCGAAAAAACGTTTATCTAAATGCAAAATACGTTATTTTGAGAAAATGTCTTCATCTATTTCATGAAATTCAAAATTCAATTTTCCCTGTCTTAAGTTTCAGTTTGTAATATTATAAGTTAGAATTTACGGAGGTTTGATTCCCTTACAACCTGACAAATTCAAGTGTCCATGGCATCACGAAAACCCTTCTGTCACCCTCAATTATGTCAATGTGGCCATCAGTATTCCGAACTAAAGCCCTGCCACGTAATTTCCTCTGCAGGAGAGAACTCTGTAAATACACAGGAGTATTTTGTCCCACTCCTATCTAAATACTTTCAATAGTCCATCAACTGTTGTAGCATATCTGTTCCCTAGTCCCGTTTTAATAGTCCAAGATGCATTTGCATCGGGCTGGCATCAGGGGACATTACTGGAATATCACTGAAAGGGATTGTACGTATTCCTGTTCTGGGATGATTTAACCGTATGGCTGGAAGACTTATGCTGATGAATGCCGATATTTGTGACGCCAGAACCATAGAGAGAAGATAACTTCTGAGTTTAGATTGGTGTCGGAACATGTTGTTGATAATATTGGGCATTCGATTTGGCATTATTGGAAATTCTATTTATATCAATTTGCCCCCGTGACAGTATCCCGGAACCATCGTAAATCCTTTGGGAAATCATTTCTTGCACAGGTGCACAACATTAGAACTGCCTTTTTTGTCGATGGGACGATATGAAATTGCCCTTACCTTTGCATTGTCGGTCAGATGGACCCAAGCCTTAACCAGTGACCACAAATCTATATTTATCGCCGGCCAGGTGTTGTTTGTAGAGCTTCCTGCAGTTGGACCGTCTTTCAGCCCGATGTTCGTCATTCAATGCATGCTCCCGGGTCTTATGAAACTTTTTCAGTCTGAGACGGTTATTCAATCTACTGTTGCCGCAATGCCGTGTTTGTCGCAATTCGCGGTGCCCGTCTCTGTTCATTGTTGTACCAAAGCAAAGTTTTCAAAAGTTTTGAAAGAGTCAGACGTGCAACCTTTCACTTTATAACGAACTCTCCTTCACTAGGTTTGTTAACTGGCTTTTCATTCACAAAACCGCCGTTCATGCGGAGCCTTGTGGTCAAAGCGACGGCCTGCTGTGAGGGTGATACGTCTCAGCTTGAGTTCGAATCCCGGAATTGGCAAGGATTTGATTTTCTCTCTTCTGTGTTTCATATATTTTTTCGGGCATAATGTGAGTATCCGCTACGGTTACTTTGGCTAATAGCTGACAGTTCTAGCCCCATGTCGTTGCTTATGCAAAAGTGCCAAGAGCCCTGGCACTCGGAAAAAAAAATTCACAGTATCTGCCTGAAGTTGGTTGCTGTTAACACCAATAAGCAATGGATCAGCGTTGATGCGAAGACCTGCTATCAGTGTAACTATAGAGAGAAGAATCTATAGATGAGCCGTCGTTATGCCACAAAGACTTGTGGATCGAATTCCTAAAGTGTCTCGATCCCGTTTTTTTGGTCAATGGTGATACCTATTAATGAAGGTTCGGCACTTCGTCCTCATCTGAAACTGATTTTCCACATGAATTGATGAGCTAATAGTACCTGCTGATCATCGAATGTAAACTTTTCACAGGCTCAGGAAGGGAAACGTGAATTTCTAATTGTCTCACTGCGGAAAAATTATGCTCAGGTGAAAATCGTTCTTTTCATTGTAAGTTCCCTTGGATCTTGGGTCCTTATCGTGATTCATTCCTTCAGCAACGTTTGTCTCGTTCTGTCTCCTGACTATTTTGAAAATTGGTGTTTAAAATTTCTCGAGTAGTCATTGACGTATGGTGTCAGAAACAATGTGAGTGACCACTGTGCCTTCTGAATTTTTCTCAGGTTATGTATTTAAGGATTGTTTCTGTCTTCCCTTTCCTTCTTGAGAGCTGCTACCGTCTTCTTTTCTAAGAAGAACAAGAAACAAGATTTAATCATCTTGTTTATTTAACTTGTATGAATGATTTATGATAAATATTTAGGAAAATATTTATAATTTTTGCCTTAATTTCCTAGTAGCTCTTACAATACCAATAGTAACATATGTGATAGTATCGATGATTGCAATACTAACATTAATTAACAAAAAGTATGGGAATGTTTTTAAAAAGGAAGATTTTTCAACTTTGAGAACATACCTACGTCTTCGTAGGTCTTGATCACTCTCCGTACTAGCGGACATCCTTTCGTATCGTCATCAAAGGCTTGAGTCTAAACGGGACGGTTGCCATTCCACCTTCTTCTTGATAGCATTAGGCTCGTGGGTGGTACTTCCTCTTCCGAACGTTTGCACAGCTCTTGGCCGACCTTCGGTTTCTTGTTCCCTCTACAATTTGCTTCTCCTATAGCCATTACTCTACTTCGGTAACTAGGCGATGCCTGGACAGAGCTCTTGCCGTGTCTGAGTACGGCTTCTGCTGCTGTAGATGTCCCGATGTCAACTCTTTTTTCCAGTCAATCCTCCTCCTACCCAACTTTTCCAATTCGTAAATTCTAAAAGATGCAAGTACCTTAAGACTTTATTTGTGAGAACTGTTAATAAGGATTTGTGGCTTTAGAGAGATAGGAAATGAATGAAAACGAACTAATATTAAATGAACGATAACACACATCCGAGATAACTTGACAATGGATCTCGACCAATATGGAGACGTAATTAAGTAAGTGTTTATTGTTTTTTTTAAACTTTTTAATCTGTAAACATTGTGCAAGTATGGTTGACTTTTAATATTTCTTATTGCACGTAAAAATGTTTTGTAATGAATGAAAACTGTTTCACAGTAATTTACAGTAGTAATTAATTATTAGTAAATAGTAAAAATGTATTGAAAATACTCTACACTTTTACTTTTTCTATTACTTATATTGAAAATGAATTGCTGCAATATAAAAGCTTAACTTGCTTAATTACTAAGAAAGTCAGTAATTACATCGTGTAAGTTTATGACTTTCCAATTTATTTGATTAACAAATGAAAGTATTTATTTTAAAAAAAAAGTAACATACGGATGAAAAGTATATATTATTTATTACTTAAATTATTATTTTTATTATTATTTTAATATTTAAATAATAAGGCTGGTGAATCATCCATAGATTTTCATAATAGACCCAGATCTTTTTGTCAGCAACACATCGATATGAAGATATTTGTAGACATATTTAGTTTAATCCATTGTTTGAAAAGGAAACATTGCCGTAGTTCACCTTAGGATTTCTGTGGATAATTGTTATTTGATTAACATTGAGTCTGATGCATGTTTCTGTTACATCACTGAAACTATTGATTGCTAACATGATCAGAGAGAGAGAGAGAGAGAGAGAGAAAGAGGAAAAAAAGAGAATTTAATGTCCTGAATTTTGCAATGAACGCTGGAATTTTATCACCCATTATGTTTGATGTCATGATTAAGCAGCATATTCTTAGTTTAAAAATAATTAAATTGAATTAATTGAAAAAAAAAATGCGGTCGTTTCTCTGCAAGATAATTTCTTAAAAAGATTTCACAAACTAAGTATCAAAGTATCAATTTTTTATTACCTGGAGTATATAAGACCTGTCAGTGGAGGATTCCAGTTCAGTCATCATTTTGTCTCTAATCTCCTATAGGGAAGTAAGTCGGAAATCCCTGGAATTACGTATGGATCAGAAATTAATCCCCCTCCTTAATACAGCTTGCAGCGAGATTCTTAATAAGGATCTAGAGAGGATTTGACACTGGAGTGATCGTGATAAGTCATTGATTATGGTCTATATGGTGTACTAGAAGAAAAGGATTAAGTAGCTTATAAAAATTGTGTTCTTAATTCCCTGGAGGAACAACAATTCAGAAACTCTGAATTTAAAGAGACAATTATTAACAAAATGTACAATATAGCTTTATAAATTAACAATTCTTCAATTTTTTTTAAAGAGTTATCGAGTTTGTTAAAAACATGTCCTTTAATGTGTGGGATAGAATTGAAAATTATAAAATAGAGCCTCCACACTTAATTAAAAAACGACTTCATTCATAATTAAAACTGTTCCCTGTTAGACTCGTCCAGAATGCTGACTGAATTCCCTACCGATGTCCAGTCAGCATTCTGGACGAATCTAGAAGGGAGCAGTTTTAATTGTTAATGAAGTCTCTTTTTAATTAAGTGTGAAGGGTCAGCTTTATAATTATTGAGTTTACCTAAATGTTTTCTTAGGGCTCAAAGAATATAAGCTCCAGAATGTTCAGAGCAATTTCCGAAGAGTGATTGCGTTCCTTCAATATACTATGGGCCATGATTGCAAACCTTGATGCTTCAACATCATCCCCAAATTAGAAACGGATTGAATTTCGACTGAAACCAAGTTATCTAAGACTGCTGATACCTATAAATTATGTAAAATGATACTATTCAATTTCACTTTGAAGTTAATCTAATTTATCTTTACTCGATACTGAATTCCGTGAAAGGTAACTTATTGCAGAAGACTTTTATGCTGCACCTGAGACATTGTCAAAAGTCATTTGTCATTTTTCTTTCAATATTTCTTGTAATTCGACAAATTAATGATCTTAAATACCTTATATATTCAGAATTATATACTTAAAATTAACGAATAAATGATGTATCACTGGGTAATACATAAAAGCTTAACAACAACAAGACAAAAAACTAATTTCTCATTGTAATCAAATCCATACCGACTTCGTAAATGTTTCATTTTCGACCGCTTTCTGTGGGACAGCAAGTGACCGCAGATCTGAAATTGTATGCTTCCTTATCTCTATAGGTTATAAGTTTTCCAATCAGGCATCACTCATGTCTGTCCGACTTATCGTTTGGGCCCCATTTACAGTGGTCACTAAAAAAAACCCAGCAAAATTCAAAAGAAAATTATCATTGATATTGTGCAGAATATAATTAAAAAAGGACCAAGCGCACAAAATGTTGACAATTTTTATCTTAAGCAGCAAGTCTCTAAAAAGAAATTGAAGTCAGTACAAAAGTTTTCCACTTCACAACCTATTTTATTTTGATAGCCTAACTCAATAAAACAGAAGCTATGATTGAGGTTTCCTTAAGGTAGGCTGATGTTTCAAGAGCAAATATGAAATACTGTAGTTGGGAAAAATGGAATTAAAATCCAGAATCTTATTTATTAAAACACCTCTTCCAATTAAATGTCATTTGGTGCGATACTGAATTGCTTTTAAGTTAATTCAATTTAAGTAGATTGTTTTTGAGTTTGTTGTGATTATTATATTATTAATTTTAAATATTAATGAATGTTATTTTATTATTTTCATTCTTTCCCTAAGCGAATATATTGATGTTTGATGTTTATGTGAAGGGAATATGTATAAAAAAAGCCTTTTTTACTTTTGCTGAAACGTCTGAGTTTAGATATCAGCCTGCACATAAGCATGGAAATAAGCAAGCATAAACAGTTCAAAGCTTTCGCCTCAATAAGACGAGGCTTCTTCAGTAGAAAATATTAATTCGTTAGCGCTTCTTTGCTGAGTTTAATTTTGTATTTTTTTTTATGAAAATTAGCATATTGAATTGTTTCGTATTATTTATAATGAAATTTGGATAACA
Organism: Thereuonema tuberculata; assembly: GCA_023159025.1. Taxonomy (NCBI): domain Eukaryota; kingdom Metazoa; phylum Arthropoda; class Chilopoda; order Scutigeromorpha; family Scutigeridae; genus Thereuonema; species Thereuonema tuberculata. Next base: position 217,330,556 of record JAFIDM010009631.1, on the reverse strand, counting down.
TTATCCTCTTTATTTGTTATTGGATCTAATAATTTGTTGTTGCTAATATAGGTATGAGCTCCAATTTCTTTAAATCATCTTGCCAATATCCTTTTTTTTTTTGATGGTTTCAAAGAATTAAAACGCATTAGTTGTTTTATTACAATTCTGATTAGAAAGATTTTTCTGGACAGATGCTGTACGTCGTTTATGATTTGCTTCAATATTAGATTTAACAAGACATAAACGCCTTTCAATGGAATCTCCTATCTTTATATTAAGTGTCTATAGCAACAATGCTGTTCTTGAAGGACTGCGAAACTAGAGATGCCGATTCTAACAGTTACAATCTTCCAGAGAATGCTGATGTACATTTTACAAATTTCCCAATTCCCAATAATAATCAATAACTTGACAGAGGGATTTGAGTAAATCATAAACATATAGTTTGAAGAAGTGGCAAAACGATGAACTGAATGATTGAATTGAAAATGTTTTTGAAAATTTTTTTAATGTTTAGTTATGAATAAAGAAAATTCTAATTTTCCATTCAATTTAATTCCAGGTAACTAAGCCCTACGTTGAAAATGCATATTGATGCATTGAGTAATCAAGTACGACCAAAGATACCGAAATGGATTAAAGCTCATTTTAGAAGAACCGAATAACAACAAATGGGGAAGAAGTTTTGATTTCAATTGCTTTTTCTTTAAGAATGGTGACGAATAGAGTTTTGAAGGGAAATTTCAAAAGGAAAAAGATAACATTTGTCATCGAACTTTGGAAGTTACTCTTTGGGCAAATGATAGGTTTTCGATAAGCATACACAAATGTAATTTATTAGCAACAAACTTAACAGGGATGAAAATAAAGAGATAGTGTAGATTCGCTGTAATATAGATTTTAATTGAGGTAAACAGATTAGAAAACGAAATTCTTTCAATTATTAAACATTTTTTTAAAGATTATAATTTGTTGAAAAGCAGAATTACCTGATAATAAAGAAACATTTTTGAAAGACATCCTACGAAATGTCTTTCAAATCCAATGTTTGACAAATTTTAAAATTCTGTTTTTGTTTTTTTTTAAATGGAGTAGTGCGTGTAACATCTTGCTTTGGTAATACAAGAACTTTATATCATTATTGGTTTTTATCAAAAAGCCACAGTAGTAGTTCAAAATAACTTATTAATTGTCCCCGCTTATGTTGTCGAGTTTCTTTGGTGGTTAACTGGTCTTGTTGGCTAATTTCTAAAGACTGAACTTAATTCTCAATATAGGCTTCGTTTTTTTCTTCTTTTTCTTGTATGCTTCCTGTCTACATCCGAGGCAACGACTTTATTGTAAAATAGCCTACACTTTCCATCTTTGTTAAAAGCTAATGGCCAAAAATGTAGGATTCGAACTCAAAAATGTTCGATTGTATGGTGAGTAAAATATTATGTCTTTTTTTATAAGTTCAATTTATCTTTTTATCGTCACTGTTGGAAAGCTACTACTCTAACAAGAGGAATCTTGTTACTTTAAGAGAAATCAATATCAGATAGAATGAATTAAATTGTATCTTTTTTCTAGCTCTGCTAAGCCCAAATACCCAATCTTTTTTTGGTAAAAAAATATTAACTATGTACATTTCAATTACTGTTATCCTTATACTTAAGCCTTAGAATTTGAAGGATCACCCTATCCTTAAAAATCATAAGCTGTCTTTCTCTGTAGTACTTCAACAAGAATTGACTATTTTACTCTTTTTTTCACGGTTTTTTATTTCAAATGAATGCAGAATGCGATTGTGTTATTACATTCCGTTACAGTTTAATTCAGGAAGAATCAATAATTTTTATGAGTAACTTTAATTTTTATTGATTTCTATCACTTGCGATATTGAAGCGTTAAAGTTTTTAAAACTTTTTTTAATGAATTTTTTTTCTTTCAAAAAAGGGATTTGTATCCATGAACTTCTACTGTAGAATTACTAATTAATAAAATTACCAGAATGACTCTAAACATTCTTACTTTAAACAAAACATATAATATGCAATAATTCCGCTTATTAACCTCCTCTGACAAAAAATAATATTTCTGTCACTTGCATTCTATTTCATGAATTGAATTTAAATTGACAATAATATCAGTATTCTTTTACCTTTTAAAAAATTCACTCTGCACTGTTTCCCTACAATTACATAAAGAAGAAGAATCCTCTCCAATCGCATTGTCGCTTCCTAAATAAATAAAAGATTTATTTTAAGTAAGAAAAATAAAATTAAACAAAGTAAAGTAATTAGCAATTAGTTTTCTGATAGCTTGTATTTTTAATTTGTCATCTAAGTAAAATTTTTATTTATTTTTAAAGTTTATTCGCAGTCGTTATTACTCGTTATAAATTTCTAAATCTTTTATCATTTATGATTTAAAGCTCGATCTATTCCTTGTGAAAAAAAAAATATAATTTATAATAAATTAAATGCACAGTATTCTTCCAAATAAATTTTAGAATCACACTTCTTCTGAAGTCCATATTCCTCATTAGGAACAAATAGGTCGTCTACCATTTGTCTCGATCCATTTCAGTCACTAGAAATTCTCCGTAGTTCACCATTACATTATACCAAAGTTGATCTGCGCCAGGTGTTCTATGGCCTGCATCGTTTCCGATGTTCTTGTGGATTCCATTGTAAAACAGTTTTGCATGGTGCACTGTCATTTTTTCTCAATGATGTCCTAGCCATCCAAGATGTCTCCTTTTGACTTCAAGAATTATATCACTCAGTCTCTTTCCATAACATGCAGTTTGTGATGGTGTTTGGCCACCAAATTCTTAAAATGAATCGAAGGTAATGGTTGATAAATAACTATAGTTTGCATTTTATAATATCATTAACATGCCAAGTCTGGCACCATACAACACAACATATTTTACACAAGAATTAAATACTTTGATTTTGGTATGCTCATTAATTATTTTAGAGCGCCAAATATTCCTTAGCTTGGAGAAAGCTCCGTTTGCCTTTTGAATTCTAGCATCTACATCTGCCATTGTGCCTTCATCATTATCGACAATACTACCAAGGTAAGTAAAGCTGATAACTACTGCAATTTTTTTCGATTGAGTAATAGAGGCATTTGCGATTCACTGTACTCTAATTTCTAAGATTTTATTAATATTGATTTTTAAACCAACTCTAGTTGATTAATTCTCTAAATTTATTCGTTTACGTTTCGTCTGGTCAATGGTGCCAGTAGATAAATGTCATCCGCATAATAAAGATCTTCAAGGTATTCATGTAGATTTCGTGTGATTCCGCTCTTCCCTGTACTTACTATTCTTCTCAATACTTCATCTAAAACAATTAAGAACAGCAGGATCATCCAGAAGTGCCTTCTTCTATTTATTCTTGATGCAAACATGATCACTTTTGTTCTAGACTAATCCTCCTGGGCCAGAAGAAACCCATGTGACTTTATGTGCAATATCATCATTATTTACACCTACTTTGGCATTAAAACCACCCGTTAGAACTATTATGTCCCTCTTAGAAATATCCGTTATTCTTCTACTCAAAATATCGTAGAAGTATTCCTTTACTTCCAAGTCTGCTTCCTCAGTAGTGGCGTAACATATGATAACTAGCAGCAAAGCCTGTCGGACGACAGGCATAAAAGAAAAATCTGAAAAATAGTTTTATTATCAACTATCAACTACAAAGTAAATATCTTCTTATAAACTACATAACTACTTTAGCGAAGAACCAATGATAATGAACTCTGAGGTAAGATGGGCAATAAAAGAACTACAAAAAGGGAAAGCACCGGGTACTGATGGAATACCATTAGAACTGATCAGGGAGGCGGGAGAAGAAGCTACTAGAGTACTAGGAGAAGTCTGTCGACAAGTATGGAAGAAGATCTTATGGCCTAAAGATTGGAAAAGATCGGTATACATTCCAATACCAAAAAAAGGAGATGCTAGAGAGTGTTCCAACAACCGCACAATTGCATTGATCCCGCATGCCAGTAAAGTCATGCTTAAAATACTACAAAAAAGACTTGAATATTACATGGAGAGAGAAATGCCAAGAGAACAGGCAGGTTTTAGAAAGGGAAGAGGCACGAGGGATCAGATTGCAAACATGCGATGGATTATGGAGAAATTAAGGGAATTTCAAAAGGATATTTATCTATGCTTTATTGATTACAGCAAAGCGTTCGATTGTGTTGACCATGTAAGACTATGGATTGGATTGAGATCTATGGGGATTCCAGAGCATCTGATACGACTATTAAGAGAGCTGTATAGAGAGCAAGAGGCTACAGTAAGGACTGAGTCTGGAGATACAGAGTGGTTTAACATTGGAAAGGGAGTGAGACAGGGATGCATCCTCTCACCATACTTATTCAACCTGTACAGCGAACACATTATGAGAAGAGCGGGACTAGAGGAATCAAGGGCTGGTGTGAAGATTGGAGGAATTAAGATTAACAACTTAAGATATGCAGATGATACCACCCTGTTGGCAGAAAATGAACAAGACATAGAATTTCTTCTAGGCATTGTAAAAGATGAAAGTTTAAAATTTGGACTTAGATTGAACATTAAGAAAACGAAGATCATGACAACAGGAAAAATAGGAGTGCTAAAAATCGGAGATGAGGTGATAGAGAAAGTCTCACACTTTGATTTTCTGGGATCAAGATTGGATGAGGATGGAGGATGCACAGAAGATATAGGGAAAAGAATCTTGTTGGGCCGGCGAGCAATGTCGAACCTGGAGAAAATAATGAAAGACAGAGACATCTCTAAATCTACCAAGATTAGGATTGTGAAAGCAATGGTTTTTCCCGTGATGATGTACGGTTGTGAGAGTTGGACAATGCGAAAGAGGGAAAGAAAGAAAATCGACTCCTTTGAACTCTGGTGCTGGAGAAGACTTCTGAGAATACCATGGACTGCAAGGAAGACTAACAAATGGGTTTTAGATCAGATTCAACCAATCTATTCGTTGGAAGCATTGATTTTAAGGCAAAAACTATCTTATTTTGGCCACATTATGAGAGCGGATAATTCCATTGAAAAGATAATCATGCTTGGGAAGGTAGAGGGGAAGAGAAGAAGAGGAAGACAACGAAGAAGATGGTTGGAAGATATAAAGGAAGCTACCGGGAATTCTTTGCAACAACTAAGATATGCAGCAAATGATAGATCTGTTTGGAGAGCCTTAGTACATGAGGTCACCAGAAGTCGTAGACGACTTGATGGAACCTAACAAAAAAACTACATTTTTCTAAAAACAGCATCGGATCCTTCTATCAGATGTCCTTGATCTATTCGGTCAAGAATTTTGATTTTGACGTCGCAAGCACGACGTGCTCGAGAACTGTCCATGACTAAAAACAGGCTCTAGTAAATAAATACCAACCATATCTAAAGTTTGTCCTTGTAAATAAAGTTTACTAAAAATAGGAATTGAATAATTATTATTTTTGATCCATAACGCCGAAAGGCAGTTAAAACTCACCTTTGTAATCTAAATACTACGCTAACTTGTGAACGAAGCTTCTACGGCAAAAATGGTTTTGAGTTTCAAAATCAGCGTAAAAAACTGAGTAAGTATGCCCAATTTCATGAAAATGGGTGCAGTGGTAACAAAATTTTTTGGTTTTGAACGTATGTTTGTTAGAATTTCAGTTGTCTACGTCAGTTCCCAAGGCTATAATTTCATGGAAACAACATGGAATGACAAAATGAACTAATATTTCATCCAATTTGAGTACCCTTGATTCAATGGTACCATTGAGGACCTTGGATCTATCTTAATAGCCTAATTATATATAGTTACAGACAGACAAACAGACAGACGGACAGCCAGACAGACAGACGAACTTAGCCAATTATATAAGTTGATATTTCCAATATTTCGAAATTTAGTTTTGAACCTTGCTGTTATAATCAGATATGGGATTCCAACTCGTCAAGACAGCACATGCTCTTTTACTCAACAAGATACCTACTTTATAATTATCAGTAATATTTGGGCTACCCGAAAACAGGAATGTAAACGCACTAATTGTTGTAATCTGTCGAATCCCATTCCATCTAGTTTCAGAAACTCTCATATTTTCCAGTTTATATCTTTCCATTTTTCTATTCAGTTGTTCAAGTTTCCCAGCTAGAAAGAGGGTCCATCGTACTGACCAATTTGTATCCGTATCCGTGAGCATTGGTTCGTCATCAACTAATCCGGCGTTTTCTCCTAATATACTTGTTGAAAACTGGAAAATTTCAGAATGAGCAGATAGTTAGCCTACTGCATCCTAGACTGGTGGTAACCAAACCTTGAGGCGTCCAGCCTAGCAAAAACGTTTCTGACATTTCCTTCAAAACTGATGTTGAGGGTTATACCGCCCCTGCTCGGATGTCAGAACCGCTTCTGTGAAAACATAGCACACCGACGTGAAGTTGACATGTGATAAAGATAGTCTATAAGTTACGCATCACTAACCCATTTCTACCCCAGAAATATTGCTTGCCCTTATAATTTAATCTAAAAGAAATTGAGTATTTTTATTAAAAGATTCTACCAGTAACTTCTACAGAATAAGATTATAATATCAACTATAGTGATCAAATACGTTCACTGAATGAAAATTATAACTCCAATATTTCATATCTTTCAGGCGTTTCAAATGATTGTAGTTTTCTTATCGGAATTTACGTTTTGTCACTGTTTATATCCTTTCCTAGCTTCAAACTGAATGGAATGTTCTGGATTTGACTTACTTGTTCCTAATGGTGATTTTATTTTTGCTGCTCAATTCTAACTACATTCTTTCGGATCAATAATTTTTTTTTTATCAACCATTTTTCTTGGCTGAAAAATTGTATCATCGAAAAGCGGAAGATTGAGATTTCATTTAGTCGAAATATTAAGTTTTGGAATAGCTTCTGTAATTCTACTTCTTGTCCTTTACTGAAAAATGAATGGATTTCTCAAAGTATCATTTTCTAAATTGAAATTCTTTTGAATTCCTTAAATTCTTTTAGTTTGTATTTTGAAGTTATTTTCTCCGTTCAATAAAATTTCTGATTTTTTTTTTCTTTTTGATTGAAATAGAGTGAAAAGGAAACCGCCAGAAACTTTTCGTCATTCATCGTCTCTCTTCCATCATCCTCTTTCCATTCTTGACATTCCATTCATCTCATGGCCCTTGTGTCCTTAGCTGCTATTCACTATGGATGGACGTCTTCTCCTTATTTCGTCTAACCTCAGCATTCGATCGTCCATCGAGTGGCAAAATATTGGCTGGAACTTTCGTCCATTTTCTACAGCGACTATCAATGAGGTCCATTACAGAAACTATTTGTGACTCCCTCGACTGCACACAGAACTACGATGTCGCTCGCCGTTTCCTCAACCTTAGACAACTTAGATATTGGAAACGCCAATTTCCAATCAAATACAACAGAATGTGGATTAAAGTAATAGAGTACTGAAAACGTCATGATACAAATGTAAATTATCTTCAACATTTGATTTTCTAAACTGTATATTCTAGAAGCTTCTTGTCATATAAAGTTTTCAGAAATATGTACTTAGTTTTAAATAAATAGTTTTGTTTTAATATTTAAAAACTGTTTTTTATTTGTCCCCGCTGAACTTTAAATTAAACGGTATCCATGAGAACAATATTAGGCAAAAATGCATTATGCAAATTATATTTTGTTGCGCTATAGCTTAACAACAAGAAATTGTGGCAACGACTTTTTGTTGTTTTTTTTTTGAACCAAGAAATGACAATGTTGATATTTAAGTGCGAAGAAATAGAGATTGAAATATGAGTCTCAAACTAGTGAATCCGCAGAAGTTAAAATTACCAAATAATGAATATACAGCAAAACGGGAATTTACAAATGACTGACAAGAATATCGTATGGTGAAATTATCAAAATATCCCACTGTAATCGAATTTATTATTACAATTTACAAACAAAATAATATTTAAAGGAATGTACGTTAACCCAGGCGAATTTTCCTAGCATAGTTCCTTGACAAATTTTCAAGAATAGCTTCTGTAGACATGAAGTTTCAGATGAATTTTATATTTTATGATCTTTACTTTATGAAATATGGCAACTATTTAAAATGATTAATGAATATCATCATCGGACACAATTCTACAACATAATTAAATAATCAATTGAAATTATTTTAGCAAGTGAGTTTTTTTTGGGAGTTTTTCAAATACTAAAAGTATGTTCTAGAGTTATTTGTGGACCTAGAATATACTTCAAAATACTTTGTCTAATTTTATGTTTTGGATACTTTAAACATTGAAATTGCTAAAATGAAAAGGAGAGAAAGAAGTAGCATTGATTTAAAAATAAAATTCGCTCTATGCAAACATTGTAATGCAGAATGTTCAAGCAGAAAAGTAGTTTATATAAAATGTAGACTTTATTATAAAAAAAAGTCTAGAAGTGCTAATTCACATATTTGTGAATTTGCCTCGATGCTGAGGGACCAACTGACCCCTCCTTGTGGGGGCCCTGATCAATACCACTGCCAAGTTGCACGAGAAGGTTTCGGATCCGTTCCGTTGAATCACACAGATATGTTAAATTTACATTTGCTTGCAATGAATGAAGGTGACATTTTGTCTTAAGCGACAACTCCAGATTGTTCTTATTGACTCATGCTTTTGCGCCATTGAAAATCAACTTACTAACCAACCAACCAAGCTTAGAATAATTGTCGTTTGTTTCAATCCTTTGAAATTACGTACAGAATATGTTGGAAATTGTTTTAATATTTGAGCGATACATCAATATAAATGAGCTATGCGTATTACATGCTTCTTGTTACAAATTCAGTATATTATATTGAAGTTTTCGAAACATAAATCATCCTAGTTTAACCAAAGCAATTCTTTAAATATATTCATTGAGGGAGCGCTGTGCTAGTAGATTTAGAGATACTTTAGTTTACATATTCAGTGAAATTTCACAAGAATAACAGAATTTGCAATGGCGCTTTCATGTCAATGCAATAATTGATTTTTTAATTAACATTTTTATTAGAGAGAAAAGTTGCGTGAATTTTAATTGGAATTTATATTCATTATTATTATAGGATTAAGGCTGAAGATAATGAGATAAACAAATGCCTATGAGTTAACAACCTGATCCCCTTATTATTTTATTGTCAGTTGAACAAGTAAATTTCCAAGGTGACAGCTAATGAATGCAGTCGACCACCAGCCACAGACAATAGCAGGTGAAATGCAGGTTTACGTTAATTACTGTACGTAATTTAAATTCGTTAAAACTTTAACCAGATCACTTTATTGACTAAAATGAAGGTAAATCGAAATATAAAAATGGTAATTATCTAATAAAAAATTTCACCTTTCATAAGAGTTCAATTAAGCTATCTAACCTCTCTTATTTATTTATTTTTTCAGCGTAATTAGAATATTTGTATTAGGAGATTAAAGACAAAATAGAACAAAAATGTAAATATGATTACAATATACAGTTCTGCACACTGGTATTAAGATAGGCGATCACTATAGTCATTACCATGGAGCTGGATTTTAACAATACCTCACAAAAAATATATTTATTTTCCAATAATTTGCCAAAAACCAAAATGCTTGATGCTAATACCTGTAATGTATCTATTATTGATTTCAAGTATAAGTAATTTAAGGAATTAAATTTAAGGAATCTTTATTAATTTTGACGCATTATTAATACGTATAATACCAATATTACCAGGAATAGTGCAAGCCTATATATATGCATTCACAACCATTGAACACGTCTTATTATTTTATGATGTTTTTCCATGGTTTCACCTTTTGTCATTATTAATCACCTGATTATAATTGTTTGTTTATTCTTTCTTCAGTTATAAATTTAGGTTTCTTGGTTGGATTCTCTAGTCTGAGGAAAACCTCCGAAATGAAGATCAAAACCCGGCTACTTTTAACGTTTCCATCCTATTTAATTTTTTAATTAAATGTGTTTCGTGAAATTTTGTTGTTTAATGAATCATGTTTAAGATAGATAGAGGATTGGATTTCACTTATCAATATAACAGGGTAAATTTGTCTTTAAAAAAATGTAATGCTTAGCTCATTTTTTTTTATGGATTTCTGCAAGACAGTGATTCTCTAATTTCACCGACTCTGTGATAGCAACCGTCAAATTGAACTGTTTCTGTTTTTCAAAATACACTTAGTATAGTTCTTATTATCAGAATTCAAATAAACAGTTTCAGAATTACATCTCATTATAGAAGTACAATATAAAATTTAACAGTATCTTCTCCAAAAATTTTCTATCGAAATACTTGTAATAAATTATTGTTTGAAGAATGAGAATTTAAATGAATTCAATAAATTAAAACAATCAACAAATAATAATTTTATAACATCTCTTTTTAATATTACTGTAGAAATTTGCTTCTAAATCGTTTGGAAATATGATAACTTGTAAAGTGTAAAACTAGAAAAATTTCCAGTAACTGTTTAAAATTTGAAGACATATCTTATGAAATAATATCATAAAAGATACCTAACTATTAATATTTTGTATCAGCTACTTCCATATAGATATTTCTCAAACTTTCAACAACAAATAAAAATTGTTCATTTTTTAATTGTTCCACATTATAAGCTTTTATATATACGTAAGAAGTAAATTTTCAGAGTACCTTAAAGAAGAACTTAAGGAACTAATTCAATATCAATTAGAACGCATCTTTGTATGAAAATCTAATTAGATCTATCATTAAAATATAAAAAGGTAATTTTCTTCTTCAGACAAGCGGTAGAAGTTATGTTTATACAAACAGTTTCTTTTCCGAAAAGTTTGATTTTTTTTTTCATCTATAAACTTACTCCTTGAAAATAAAGTTTAAGTTTGCGTTTTGTCTTTAGATTCCAACAATATTTCATCAATCGAATCCATCACTCCTATCATCTACATTCTTAAATACCTCTCCTGAAGGAGAAATCGAAAAAGAGCGAGTACTTTAATATACCCAATATACATAAACTTCGTTGATTGCAGGAGGCTAAAGCAGTCCTGTCCATCAAAAGAACTTAATAAAATGCTTTGCCTTTATGAGGCCTAATGAATTTCTCCAGTGATCTCCACTTTTTCATCTCGTTTCAATGGGGAATAAAGGGTTTGGTTAAATATTAAAATTCTTCTCTTCTGAATCATCTGACAGAAGCCTTTCAAAGTTGTCGTACATTGAAGAACAGTATAAATTGCCTTTCGTGCAGTGTCCGAAGAAGCTGAATCGAAGAAATGCTAATTTTCCATATATTGCAATTCAAATATTTCCAGTATTAGGAATTAGTTTTCCATTACTAAAATTTTAAGACATGAAATTATAAAAATATTCGTCTTTAAAAGAAAAATAAGGAAAGGTGAAAGATGGTTTTATTATTATTGTGGTATTTTTTTTTAGTTTGACATAAACTGCATAGTTCAGATCTTTGATTTATTTTATATAAAAGTTAAATCCCTTAAATTCTTAAAAGCTGATTAGTAATAACTCTAAAAAAAAATGTAATAAAGCCATTGTAGATTATAAAAACTGAAATTGAGACATTATTATATCACAGCTTTACGTTGAGCAACAAGATAGAAAAATGAATAACATTTACGTTTTAACCTTTCCAAATTCCTTGAATTCTTTTCCAAGTTTTGTATATCCGGTAAAAAGCTAAAAATTCTTCAAGGCGTTGGTTTCTGTTTAACATTCTTTGAAATTTCTCGTGAAAATTTCATTATTTTTCCTTCTGTTCTAAATCTCATTGACTGTAGGCTTTATCACGTTTTTATTACTTTTTTTAATAGAATTCCATCTTATTGTTTCATTCTTTTACAATAATTATCTATCTATTTATGTAAGATGTGCTACAGCTTGATTTATTGGCTACTATTTCTGTAATATATATGGAATTCTTAAGTATTTCATGAGGAAAATGCGATTTATAAAATCAATGTGTCCGTAGGTGTATTTTTAATAGTTGGCTTATATTTTGCCGAACATGAAACTTTCTATAATATTTTAATTTCAAAGAGTTCCCTGTGGATCCTTGCCAAGAAAAGCATTAGATAAACCATGAATTTTCAAAAGCTATGAAACGATGTATTAATCCATTTAATAATCCAATATCACTTGTACAGGATTTGATATAAGGTAAAGTTGGGAGAGATGACACACAATTCGAATTTTTCATGTAAAATATTAAAAACCTTATTTTTTAAATGTTTCAAAGCTTTAAACTGTTGATTTATCCCTTGCTTTCATATTTACGTTTTTCTTATGTTTTTAATGGGTTTTCTTATATTTAGAATTTTTAAAAATTTTTTGACATTGAGTCATCTCTCCCATACCTATGAGAGAGATGACACGGATAGTAGGGGATAGATGGCCACATCGAATATGAATATGACCTGTGTAAATCAAGCTACTACTTTAATTTTATAAAAACATACGAAATGAAACACTAAAATTAAGTTGAAAAACGATATTTTTAAAACTTTTGGGAAAAAACTGTTTAATAAAAAATAAAATTCCCTGCTGATCAAGACATTAAATATATTATTCAATATATATATAAATATATTTTTTTACTCAAAAAGAGACAATATTAAAAAACTAATACAAATATAAAGAAACAAATTTAATACACATACAAATCAAATTAAGTTAAATATAAATATAAAACTAGAGTATTAACTTAGCTAATTCCATGTTCGAAAACTAATTCCAAATTAATTAAAATTACAATTTTTAAGCATTCTGATTTCCAGAGAAATGTAAAATATTCAAACAATAAATAATATTATTTTCTCAATTTCAGAAATTTACAATAAATAAGTTTCTCATCACTAATATACATAAATATTAACAGAAACATAACTAAATTCCTTTAAATAAATCCAATATATGACAATATCTCCAAGGTCTCCTCCCCACTTCCTTCTGACTTCCAAAATAAACCACTTACGGTTATAATATTTGCAAAATACTTTAGATTTTATTTTTTTAAGTCTATCTGAAACTTAGTGGTAATTATTTTTTTAAATTATGCAAATTGTAATTATATTGTAATGAATATAAAATAAAAGAAAAAGAATAAAAAAGGGGAGAGATGACACGTGTCATCTCTCCCCTTTTTATGTGTGTCATCTCTCCCCAAGTGATGGGACAGATGACACACACCGCCATTTCCACCAAATGGGACCCAAGACACTAGTGACCGGTACATAACCTTGCTTACTTTATTTACGTGTTTACAGTGAATAATAGCGAAAGATGCCTTAAAAAAAGGGTGTTAACTAAACAAATTCGCAAAGTCAATGAAAATTCGAGCATAAAACTGGCTTTATCATTGGAAGAAAAACTCAATAAACTCTCATATATCGCTTCAACACAAACACTCTACACACACTGAAGCTCACACTGGCCTCGGGTTTTGGTCATGTGATCCGCTGCAGTCTACTGAAACCCTTCTTGAAGTTCATTACATGTGTCATCTCATCTAATATATCATCTCTCCCAACTTTACTACAATAAAAGATTTTGAGAGCTTCAGTATTTGAAGATTAATTTAAATTTCAAAAAATGGAAAAATTTAGAAGTACTATTTCTGTTCAGCAATTTGTATTTTTATTTCAGCAATTTATAATTTCAACTACACGGAAACTTTCTTCTGATTATTTTCAAGATCTTAAAAAGTAAACTCCATATGTTGGTAAATTGTAAATTGTTTTTAGGAAATTATTATTTTAAATAAACTGGAAAAAATTTAAGATTCAAGGTATTTCTCGCTTTAAGCTTCTTCTAATTTCAGGATTTTCTGTGAAAATATAAATTCTATTTTATTTCTGATTTTTATTTAAAGACTATTTTATTTATCAATCCTAAAAAAGCTAAATTTCTATATTTATATTCCTCTCATAACTTTTTTGTTTTTAGTGTTTGCTTTCTTTTTTTATTCGCTTTTTTTTCCAGTGTTTTCTTTTGTCAGCATCACCACAAAGTTAAATTCAGTTCTGTCAATTCAGAGAAAAAAAGCTTTTCAACAATTGACAATCGCGAAATTGAACATCAACGAACAGTATTACAGTGAACATTGATATTTGTTGGTCATGCAGAAAAAAATGCGACTCACTCAGAAAATGTGAATGAAACGAAATAGTTCCGAACTGTTTGTCGTTTTCTTTTTCGTTGAATTTGGATTTTAAATATTCCTTTGATTTTTACAATTGTTAAGGTAATTAATTTTATTTTTTTATTTTAATTTTTCTCTCAGTGTGAAGGAAAATTAAACTAAATTGATAAAATAAATTAAAATGATTTATTTAGTAAATAAAGAGTAGCTGCCAGTAGCAATTGGATCACGAAGGTTTTCTCAATCATGAATCTTTGTTAGAGTGATTTTTAAATGGCAGACAAAATGAAACCCAGATAACCACATTAAAGTCAAACTGACTTGCTAATATTTAGAAAGTTGTCAGACTATGCAGTTTTCTTGTTAATTATACGGGGTATCCCTGGGGGTCAATATTCTGGGAGATCATAGAATCGGTCATTCTAAGAAAAAAAAATACAAGAACCTGCGACCTAATGCGAACGGATTCCGAGATAGATCCATTTCAACCGATGGTATTCTGAATTTGGCGAACAAAATATTGTTTTCTCATCCGATCGTAATGCACCACTGCATAAAACAGGTTAATCGATCTGCATTGATATCTATAAATGTTGACGGTCGAATTATTGAAAATTCATTATAAACTGCATCAAATTGGTTTTTTAAACATTAAGTAACCGAAACAGTACGTAATAGCTCCTTCTTATCAATATTTTTTACAGTTGTATTATTATTCTATTCGAAGGGCTGGTGTGGATGTTCCCTTTTATTCTTGCTTCTTCTTCTCTTTCCTTCTGACAATGTTTTATGGCTATTTGTGTACATTCTACGATCTCTACAATAGGTCTAAAAGGATACAGTAATCGTGGGATGCTATCAAGATCTACAAAATGTAGTTTTTATACAATCTTTACATCTATCTTGATCCATAACGTATTACACCGAACAAAATAATCATTACAGAAATCTTACCTCAACACCTTTTCTGGACAAAGTATTTCTTTTATAAATATCATTTTTCTACATCTTTTCTACCATATTTTTTTGATACCACATGTTGACTCGGGTTTCAACTCTACGTAAGACTCTGGTCTTAGTTTGACTCAATCGCAAGAACTTTTGAAACATTTTTCTTAATTTGTATGTAAACATTAAAGTAGAAACATCCTATCAAATTCAAAATCGTTACTTTTATGATTTCATTGTTTTCTAATTTTTAAAAATAGATTGATAACAATTTCACATATACTGTACTTGTAGATATATGAAAATCAATTGAAGCAGGCCAACTCACTAAAAATAAAATAAAATAAAACAGAAATTAATTTAAAATAGGCACCAGACGCTTCGTCCTGTACTACGGGACTGAATTGTGTTTTATTTTATGCTAGTATGTTGGCCTGCTTCAATTGACTTATACAATAAATTCTTTTACAGAATCCTTACAGGAAATAATTAATTTACAGAAAACATACTAATGGGAAATAATAGTGAATAGTAAAGGAAAAATATCTTAAAATGAGTAAAACTCAAATTCTATTTTTTTCTGACTACAACTCATATTTTTTCTGATGGATAATCATTTCTCTTAATTCAGTGTTTCTCATTTTGTCGAGAACTTCAAAAGTAACCAACGTAATTTGTGGAGGACAAATTTGTAAAATATTCGAATGCGATGCTTACTTATCTGAATTTGAAATATTTAAGATATTCATATGTAACTAGCAAACCTGTGATCTTGTGATCTTGGATTCTGAGATAATTTTCTTACCACCCTTGACGGCGTCCGCTTTCTCACAACCCGCGAGCGCGTAGCGGAGACCGTTTCCAAGACCTCATGTTAGATCGTAAGTTTCCTGACTTCCGTTTGATCCCACGTAGATAAAAATGAAAATGTGATCATCCTCAATAATATACCTAGCACTTGTCACCTTATTTGTATATATGCTGTATGGTTTCGGAGGAGATAGGGCTAGAAAAAAAATCAACTTTTCTTTTATATACAGTAGAGCCCCGAATATCCGCGGGGCGGATGATCCGCGAGTGCCATGAAAAATTTTTATAATTACGAATCTCAAAAAAATCAATTTTAATCCAAGCCAACAACGGGGAAAATACAATAGGCCCTACAGTGCGAAGGTCGAAAATTACTGACAGGTTTATTGTGCATCGTAATCCTGTAGGCCTTCTCGGAATTTATGGATGCAAACGTAGAGCAAAGGTTTCTGCTTTACTGTACATATCTTAAAAGTTTTACATATTGTGTTTTTTGTACAATAAAACGTAGTTTATAATGGTGAAATATTTTTTTTTCGTGTTTACACCTCATTCTTAGTCTTTTTTCGGATTATCCGCGATTTTCGTTATCCGCGAAGCCCTTGCCACGCAATCCCGCGGATAATCGGGGTTCTACTGTATACAGTTTTTTTTTTTATTTACCGAAAGGTAACTAAAAATTGAAAAAAAATATGATACATTGAAAAGTATTGATAACGTGCAGAATCGTGAAAGTTATCAAAATTGATGTACCTAATTAATTACTGAGTTAACTGATTTTATTTAACTCTTTCGATTATTTTTAAGAAAAATCAAACACTTTACTGGTACTCACAAACATTCTTCCATGTAATTATGCGCGGAAAATATTATTACTTAAAATCTGCAGAGTTCAAATGACACTGATTTTAATATCTTATTTTAAACGGATACTTTAAAAAACGAATAAACCGTACAAGTCCTTTTTTTTTCATTTTGGTGCAGCAAATTTCCCTCTAGCCAAAACATTGTGAAACTGCTTCATCACTTCCTTTATTAAATTTAAGTATCAAATATTAATGGAAGATCAACATATCCATACAATGGTAAATGATACATTGTTGTATTTATATTTAGCCAAGAGCTGAAAAAATATGTTTTGCAGCAACGTTTGGAAAACATAAATAATAAATGAAGATGAAATGCAGAAGATTACAAAATACTAATGCTTCATAAATAGAATCGATTTCTTCTTCTTTGATCTTCAGTAATTCGAAAAATGATTATTCATTTGTTTACCGTTGCAGATTCAAGAAGAATTTCCCCTTGCAACAACTTGAGATTTTTTAACTCTGAAGCTTTAAATATCAAACTTCCATTGGAGTTAATAGAATAAATGTAATAGGTTCATTCTGCAGTATCTTGTGGGCGTAAGATGTTGAACTGAAATAATACATACATACAGACATACATATCTTCAACTATCTTAGTAAATGCAATAATAGAGAGTGTTGACTATTCATCTACAGAATCTCAAACCAATGTTTCCTAAAAATTTTAATCGATAATTTTGAAATAACAGAAAAAAACAAACAAAGAAATATGAATAAAACTACTACATTTAAGCTGAAAAGTCAAAAATCGAACCTAAAAATCGTAAAAAGATAATAAAATATTACTAACAAGAAAATATTTCTGATTCGCACTTATTATTATTATTATTATTATTATTATTATTATTGGATTTGTGTCCAATATCACAAATAAAAGTAGAATGAACTAAAATCTTTATGGGAAATCTTTTATTTAGTTTTCCAGTTCTGTCTGTGTTTAACGCACTTCCTCTGTGTTTAAAAAATAATTTTAATTTCTTGTGAAAATAGAAATAATTTCTGTAATGAAACGTCCGCGACAGGAATCGAACCTGCAACAGACAGCTTATCCTTTAGGCCACGGAGACTACATTCAAATTATTGTTGTTAAATATCTCTTATCACTCCCTATGTGTGTGACACAATAAGAAAAGAGCCTGACAAAAAAATATAACTCCTTAATTTAGCCTACTAGATTAAAATTTAAATTTGAATATTCATTTTTTTAGCCTACCACAAGCGCAGACCAGACGATCATTAGAGGCAGAAACTCGCCCTCAGCGACGAAGTGAAGAGTCGTTAGAGACATTTCTAGACATGAATGAGGAAATTAAAAATAATATTTAAATACAGAAAACACTTCTACTTAAAATACTCTATCTCAACTAAAAGCCTTCACATTGTTCTCCCGTCATTGCTGAGGAGGGATCTACGCTAGTATTAGGATATTCTCTTTTCGGAATTCCTTCCCATTCTTTTTTGAATTTTATCCCATTTTGTTTGTTTGGGCACAAACGTCCAATGTAATGTAAATTTAAACAACTATTTCGGGAATTGTTCGGATTACGAGACATGTTCATACAGTTATCCTTTGCCCTTGGGGCATTCAATATAGAAATATAAAGATAAATAGTTCATATTAATATTTTTTTCACTTTAAATTACTTTATTTTACACAAAACTATACTTTCATTAAAATATTTTATTTAAAAGAAAAATATTAATTGAAAGCCTTGCTCTGTATTGGAGTTCCAGATGAAATTAATCACATTTCACACCATTTGTACTCTGGTGAAAATTATCCGCTTCCTCCTTCGGAAAGCGTCAGCAATATCTAGTTACACGTCTCTCACAGAAACCACACTCATCCCTTCTGGTGGTGATTCGTAAGCCACTAAGAAAACCATTAACACCAACGCTATTTTACGTCGACAGAGAATCAATAATTGAAGTGACAGCTTCGATAACGTCCTCATTTAGCCACAATGGCACCAACACAGCATACAACTTTACATTAGATCAGACATCAAAGAAAAACGCTTCTGACTCCGGATCGAAATAGGGAAAAACAGAAATAATTCTTTTGATTCATTGCAAGAATTTCAAATACTTTCCAAATCGAATAAAAAAAATCAAATCTAAAAGAAGTCATTATTAGTAATGATTTCAATAATAATATTAAGCAATTTATTATCACTAATTATTCCATTCTCCATTACACTTCCAAGTCTTTTACTAAAGAGAACATTTAAGTAAAAGATAAGGATTTTTCTCACGATTCCCAGTCAGGGATGAGATCAAAATGGTAGGGGGGAATAACGACCGATTTTTAACTTTTTAACTTTTAATTTTTTAATCATTTGAGAAAGAAACCGTTCTGCAGAGGTTTAGAAACGTACGTAATGAGAGTTTTAGTTCTTTTAAATTTTTAACCTTTTTTTTTTTAATTTTAGTCAATTATAATTTAAATTTTGGCTAATCTTATTTTAACAAGTGTCGAAGTAGTAGTTGTTCGTATTGTTACACGACACGTTAAAAAAATTATCATATAAAAGATGAGGTGTTCTTTTAAAGTAAATTTAGGGAATAAATTTTAAGGAAAAATTTTTGTTTTGTTTTATTTAAAATTAGTAAGATGCCATTTAATGCATGTTTTGAATTGCTTAAGATGTTGCTTTATTAAAAATTTGCATTATTTATCATTAAATTTTTCCAAAAGAATAAATGTAAAGAGGAATGTATTCTTGTAGTACCTGCGATGAACCGAACTTCCAACAATATCTGTATATAAATTTTAATTTATCCTCTTTGATTTCCCCTTTCTTAGCTGATTTGAAAATTATTTTTCTTCTTTAACAATCAGTATAAAGGGTTAAAATGTTACAAAATGCTATAAAAATGCTACAGAAAAGATGTTACAAATATACCAATTTTTTTAGTTACAATTAAAATAGAAAAAGTTCTAAACCCTTCTCCTACCAAACGTACCAATATAAACCAAGAAAATAAAAGTTAGTAAATAAATGAATGAATAAATGATAATCCAGAAATTAAATAAGGCAAAATATAAATAAGATAACTTATAGGCTATCAATTAATAAGTGAAAGTTTAATAAAAATTTAAGTGAATACTTCAATCGGCGGGGCATTGGTGCATGTTTTTAAACAAGAGAAATAGGAACTTCAAATTTCAGGATTTAATATTCAAGTTATCAGAGACAAGACTGTGATAATTAAACAAACGTGGAAGGAAAGAATAGATCAAGCTCATTTCTTGCAATAAATTCTAGGGTATTTGTTATGCCTTAAGTCTGTCATCAAATTTAGTGTTTGATAATTTGACCAAAACACATTTTTATATAAGGTTTTGAACACATTTTAAAGGTTATTCAGCTTTTTTTCTCTGCATCAACAAAAATATGGGAAGGTTTGCAAAAATGTGCACCTGTAATACCTTACTGAATCAGTAATAACTTACTGAATCAAGATGGGAATATTTTGAAAGCGTAAAATCAATAAAATTTGAAACTAGCAAAGCAAGACAAATTGCTGAGATTTGAGATTCTGTATCTCGAAGTGAAGTTGAATGATTGACTACTTATTTTGAATCATTACAAATTCGCGATTTCTTTTGGCCCTTTTGTACAAACTTTTGTATAAAGTATATCTTGTAAATAAGGAATTGCAAAGGAAACAATACATATCAACCAGATTGTCTATATTAGAAAAACTAAAAGTTTTGTTTAAAAGAATACAAAAAATGGCTAATATCAGATGTTATGAAGGCTACATGCTGTAGATTTCAGCTAGCTCAAGAATGCTAAGGAATATTGAAATGGAGAAGCGAAAGTGCATGTAGCAAACGTAGAAAGTGGATTTACAAAAACAATGCCTGGTAATGCCTTTGTAGAGATCAAACTTCATAGATGTAGGTTTACAAATAATAACAGATTCCAGCTACCCAAATTTACTGATACAAGAATATCAGTAAGAATATTTTTAACGATACCAGTGAAGGTAATATCAGGAGAAAGAAACGCATCTCAAAATGAAATTAATTAAAAACTGCTTAAGGTTTCGACCAACATAATATGAACAATATTTCAATATTTTTGAAAATTTTTTAATTAATGTGAATAAGTAAGGGGCTTAAATTTTGAATCCCTTTTAAGGCAATTTTTAGAAAGCAAAGTCACAAAAATTAGTTTTTAAATACAGTATATATTTATAACTATTTTCTTGTCTGTGTTCATAATATTTTTATTTAACCGTTTATAATATTTGGTTGCACTTCAGTGCTTTATTCTGTTTATTTCAACTAAGTTTCTTTCAGGATGAGTCTCATAATGTTTTATCATGTCCCTGAATTTCGTAAAGCTAGATCTGGGATTCTGGATCTCTACTAGCATACCTCATTTGAATAAATAGCATATTCTAGTAGTTTAATAGGCTTAATAAAACACAGAAAAAAAAAGGTTTTTTAAAAGTTTTACTGAAGATAAACTGTTTTAAGAAATTTTTTTTTAAAAAGAGGTGCTAGAGATAGAATGTAATTTATTTATGAACCTGTATATACTTCTCCTAATAATAGGATTTATAATAGAATTTCTATCATTACTATCTAATGAGCATTTTGAGCACATTCACTTTTACAAGGAAACCGATTGAAATATCTGTCCGTCTGGTTAAATACTGTTTCACTTCGCGTATCTATAAAAATATTTTAGATTTAGTGAAATGACCTTTAATTTGCAGAACAAAAAAGAAAAAAATTAGAAATTCTAATATATTAAAATTATAAAGTCGAAATACTAAATTTCGTACATGATAATAAAAAAACAATAAAAACAAAACCTTTATCTTAGTAGGAAATAGTAGTGTAATTTTACGTTATTAAAAGAATATCGTCTTCATTTTGGTCAATATGAGATCCTAAAAAAAGAACTGATGGTCGAAATACCACTAATACAGTGTACATTGCCATTGCATAGTAATAATCACGGTGACTCAAAAACTACTTAAACAGATAAAATTTAAAAGGATAGATAAACATTACTGAATATCACTATCTAATGATTATGGTGTAAATGTGGCCATTAAAAGCGAAGTTTAGAATATAGAACTGTTTTATACGTCAAGAAACTCCTTATTTAATTAAGAGTAAACTTATACTAAGAGCTGATTATTTAAACACATATTCTTAATCTTACTGTCCCAACTCATGACGTTGTTTTATCATTCTCTTTGCAATAGAAGTAGGAACACATTCTTAGTTAATGGATTGGGGTTTCCAGATTGTAAATGACTTACTGGTTAATACTGGTTTATAATTTTGCTAATGTATAACGACAGTCTCTTTGAGCTTAATAATAGCCGACAGAAGTGACATAAGCATTGTGTAAATTATGAATCTGCTAACACCATCATAGTTCTCTGAATGATATATCACAGCATTAATTTTCCAAATATCATTAATCCACATAATTAACAAAAGTGACAAAATGTTAATTAATGATGAGGTAAAGCAAACCTCTATGCAATCTGCGGTTTTAGATATTTAGTTCTTCAACAACTTCCTCAATGAAATGGTTGAATCTGATGTTTGTAATAAATGATCTCAATATCATTTGTGGCTTGATGGCATTGAAACCTGCGCTTTTCGGTTCGCTGTAACACCTGCTTTTCGAAAAGTTAACTGCGATTTAATTGTAAGCTTTGGAGCTTTAGATTGAACCAAACTAAGTTCATATATATATATATGTATATATTTACCACAATAAAAAAAAATCTTATTGGAGTCTTTGTTTCTCCTGAGAGAAAGAAAGATTTGGATATTTTTTAAAGATTTCTGTAACAAGAATCCCATGTTTTCTAACGAAGCTGTATATCTTTCTTCTTCACGTGAAATTTAAAATGGCCTATGTACAGTTAACCATAAAGATTTTCGTTGTTTTCTCTTGTTTTCAATACGTCATGTATTCTTCAAGGTGACCATTCTAACATTTTTTTTTTTACATTCTGTTCACTTAGAATACTATGCTTCCTCACTGTACTTATTTCCTCCTATTAAAAATAGGAATAAAAATTTAATTTTAAATGAAAATGTCCATTTGAAATTGAAAAACATTTTTCATTATAAATAAAATT
>JAFIDM010009631.1:217287777-217302619 GCA_023159025.1 Thereuonema tuberculata | reverse complement strand
TGTGTGTGTGTGTGTGTGTGTGTGTGTGTGTGTGTGTTTTTTAATAAATAAAAAGTTGTTTTCCGTTACCTAAGCGAGGCTTCCGGAGCGAAGCGACGGGTAGCCGACTAGTTGTAACCAAAAAAAAGGTAAATCTAACTTTATTCCTTCTATATATTTATATTCCAAAAGGTGAACAGAGAAATACTCTCAGCAATTTGTTAAAGCAATAAGTAAATGTTCAGTGTTAATATGAACCTTCATTTATACTATAACTACTCAAAAGCGTAGATCCGTGAAATGCATAAGATTTGGAAAGAGCTACACCACCTAGTAATGGCAATTCTTTAACAGATGTCAGTTTCAGTTTCTTTAGAAATTTTGTCTATTGATAGTGGTATTGAAAAAAAACTATATTCAAAATATCGAATAAGAAAAAAGAAAGAAAAAAAAAATACGAAACTATAACACTGTGAGAATTCGATTTGTTATTGATTTCCTTTAGCTTTGCTATAAGAATGTGGGTGCTGCAAATGTAGAACAACTTTGAGTTGACGGCGGAGAGGGGAGAAGAACTCTAAAATGGGCAATAAAGTGACATCGTCTGTCCGATTGTCTATTTTACAGCAAAATACGTGTTTGACGATTCGAGGCCAATGTTGTGAATGATCGTTTAACTGGACCTGATAGAACATTAATTCTCCTTTTAACTGCTTTCACATCAGTGTGCAGAGAAGTAATAAATGTTTGAGAAAGAACTTGTGCACAATCAATCGCTACAGTAAAAAATGTATTTTTGGCATAAAATCCACTCACTAAAACAGATATCGAAAGCAAAAAAAAAGAGTGAACAAATCAATATTGCAAAATGTGGAATTTCTGATTTCATTTAGAAACTCCAACATCATCTTTCTTAGTTCCTTCACCGTATTTGGCATAGATTTTCATTTACACAGACAATTCATTCATCAATCCCTTCGCATCAAATTATTTGTTGAATTTGGGTTATAAATATTCATAGAATATTGAACAACGGCGCTTAAAAGATTATTTTATCTATCCCTGGATTTCACAAAATATAACTACCTCCATCAACATTAATCATTTCCTTTTAAATGAGGGCTGTCTTGGTTGTTTTTATTAAACATATTCACTCCCAAGATTTCGTTGTTTTCCTTTTAAAATTTCAATAATTCAGAAAATAAATTGAGATATATTTTTCGTCATTTTATTCTCTTGCATAACAGCATCTATTAACACACTCCTTGCAACATTATTTACAATCTATCTGCTTTACCTGTTGTGAAATTAGATGCTTCATGTGTGTCCACTACCTAGTCTTTTATCTGCTTCATTCATTGATCTTCTTTAATTGTTTAACCTTCGCTATGATCAGCAGCAGAGATTCTAGCTTCTATGACAACCGTTGTCAGCTATTCACTGTAATATCTCTCTTCCCCTTATCTTGGGCAGTAAACAGTTATAAGATATTACAACTAACAAGGCTGTCTTGATTACCACAAAATTACTTCTGGTTTTAAATTACCAATTTCATGTCAATCTAATATATCCATGATATCTAATTAAATTTCGGAAATCACTCATATCGAGTCATCCAAATCCCTAAAAATCAATTTAGGGACTAAATACAAAGTAAAATTTTGGACAGAAGATAGAAATTTACGGAATTTAAAATTGGAAGAAAATAAAAGAAAAATGAAATTAGAAATTAACAAAATAATGAAATAGTTACGTATAGAAAAGGCAATTAATTAATCTTTTTTATGCCAAAATTTCCACTGAAATGAGAACAAGTTTCACTCCAGAAACATAATTCTATCTGTTTTTGTAAAGTTTTCAAATTAACTGCTTTATGCTTCATTGTCTTTATCCTTTCTTTTTCATCTTTGAAACGAAGAGACCGATATTTGGCAGCTATGTAACTAAATGCCAATACATAAAGACAATTCAAAGTATTCTTTATCTTCTTCTTCTTACGAGTTTGGCCTTCTATGGACCGCGGGAAACAATTGACTAGATGAATAGTCTTTTCCTCTCCTCCCAGTATTTCTTCATTCTCTCACTCTGCTTCCGCCTTCTTAAAGAAGTCTTCAAAGAAAGTCTTCTCCAAAGAAATTTTTTTAAAAAAAAGTTATATTAAAATACATTATACTGTAATGATAATTTGAAAATGTTAAAGTGTAATTTTAATAATTATAAAATTATTTATTTTGGGTTATTCAGTTTCAGTTTTTTCTTAATTTCAGAACCTTAGTTCAGTTTAAATCAATGTCAATAATTTTCAACTTTCCAAATGCCATTTTGAGCATACATTCCCAAAGAAAAAAAAATACTATGTTAAATAAAAGCTTAGCTTAAAAGAACTAAAAAAAAGCTTTTCAGTTGTAAAGTATAGAACTTTAAATTAATAATGAATATAACTTTAAAATTATAAATTACTATAAACTAAATATTAATCTAAGAGAAAGAGCCATTCTGTTAATTAAAATGTTTACACATTAATCGGGAATTTTTGAATATTAATCTGTTTGATACAATAATGTTTCTGTTAGTTAAAAAGATAGGAGTTTTTCACAACATTGCTAGACAAATTAACTGATATGTATGAAGTTGTTGCAAAAAAAAAATTAAAACAGAGCATTCAGAACTAATGATCTGCGAATGACGAAACTCGGTAAACGACGCCGTCAATGAGTGCATGTGTGGCCTCGATTGCCCGCTAAGAACTGCCACCAGGAGCGTTAGTATCGCCGTTAGTATCGAACGGCCGTTGTATGACGCTGCATGGTTTGTAATAGTGTAGTTATTGTAGAGTGGAGAAATGTGAGTTTTCAGCATTCCTCGACGACAGATTCGACAGAATTTTTAATAACCGACGGAATTTGAAAGAGTATCGTTGGACAGAGGCAGGATGGTCGTTCCGTCGAAATGGTCGCCACCAGAACCGTTCTGATTGTACTGTGATTGCGACGGTGATGGCAGCAGTGACGCCATGGGAGAAGGCACTGAGAGACCTAGGCAGACTACCAGAAAAGGGGATCGTTTCATCGCCAGAAAGGCGTGAAATGACCCAAGATTACTCTGTCTACTATCCAGAAACATATACTGGCATCACTAGAAACTCCTGTGTCTAGCTACACGAATGCGAGGTGATTTACAGAACGAGACTTGCATTCTCGGTGTCCCTTTCGCTGTCTGCCGTTGACATTTCACCATTAGCGGTTTACAGTGATGTGGTGAGCGGGTGGCTTGGACGGCTCGGACTGGCAACGAATCATGTTAAGTGAGGAAGCCAGATTTTGTTGGAGATGGATAACAAACATTCGCGACTGAGGAGAAGCAATGCGGAACATCCTAATCCGGACTTCATTGTGGAGTGAAACACCGTAGGGTGTCAATAGGACTGATGGTGTCATGTGGTGGGGGAGTCATTTCCTCTGATTCTCTGTCTCCGCTGTAATCTATCGCCTGCGTAGATGACTCGGTAACCAGCTGGGAAACCAAGAGGACCTGGTGAAGGGTCTCTGGGCTAGTCCTGCGAATACCAAATGCAGAATGTTCTCGTTCTTGGTATATGGGCAACAGGTCTCCCCATTGAGGGTGACACTGGGTGTGGGGAGATGTCGGTATCTGGCAGCGCCACGCTGTTGAGGCCTGGCTAAGCTATGGAAATCACAGGGGCTGAGATATCCTTAGGGAGACATGTGTTGGCCGTGAATGGCGACCCGGTGTCGTGAGTGGAGTGGAGTCCGGGCTTGTGCCACTCTTCGAAACCCAGATTACAAGTAGACTGCATTCCCACTGTATTAATACCCTAAACGTAAATACATAACATAAAACTACGGGACCAATTTGAATGTGGTTTAAACCATTCGGTAAGAGATATACCAGGGATAGTTCTCTTTTTCTTCCAAAGCACTACAGGCCGATGTGGGCCAGAGCTGCCTTCACGATCTGCCTCCATTCCTCTCTACTCTCAGCCTTCTCTCACCATCCGGTAACGTTCATCTTCTTCAGGTCATCCACAACAACTTGGATCCAACTTTTCCTGGGCCTGCCACGTTTTCCTACACCCAGAACATTGCTTTTATAAATGTTTTTAGGCTTTCTTTCCACTCCCATTCTCTGCACATGTCCCAACCAAGAAATTCTACGAGATTTTATAAAATCTAACTATATCTTCTCCTTCGAGTATACTGTTTATTTCCTCATTGGATCTTATCCTCCAGCTTTCTCCTTCCTTCACTGCTCCATACATTCGTCTAATAATTTTCCTCTCGAATCTACGTAATGTCTCCGCGTCACCATTGGTAAGGACCCATGTTTCTGCACCGTAAGTTATTACTGGTGTAATTAAGGTATTATATAATTTGATTTTTGTTTTCCTAGACAAAAGAGCAGATTTTAGGAGTGGTAAATTTGTAAACTCAGTCATTCATTTTTGGAAATTTACGTTTTTAAATAAAGTTCGAAACGCATGACTTGTTATAAATAGAATATGGTCTATATTTAAGTAGTGACTTCGCCTGATGTCACACTATGCGTTTCTGCCTCTGCGTTTACAAGGGTTTGAAGGGTTGACAGCAACACACGCTTTTCAATGAGAGGTGTCACACCTGTGCGGTTTTGCCGCATCGTGCTGCGGCATAGCGGGATGAACGCAAACCAGACCAACTCGAAAAAACATGTAGTTGAGTACACGGTGTCAGACTTTGCAGTTTAACCGCAGCGTTTTCTACTTTGGCAATTGTTTTCATATCCATTTATTTATTTTTTTTTATTTCTTTAAAGCTTTCCCCCACTCAACCTTTTTGTTGATTTAAAAAATGTTTGATAGGGATAGACTTATTGTGTGCATTCATGATTAGGCCAGTACAATGCGAAAAGGGGTCAAAAAATTAGTTTGACAAAAATTCTCATGATAGATCATGAACAGAAATTGGCGAAATCATATACGAGAATTCGACTTAGCAGAGAGAGATGAGAATAGTAATTAGGTGAAAATAATAATTTATTTACATCTATGTTCAGCTGTAAACATACATATAATATATAATCCATTAATTTTTAAAAATAAATTAAGAAAATTAAAATAGGAGAATTTGATTCCAGTTCAGCATTAAAGGATGAACCCAATATCTCCGATGTATCGGCTTCTGCAATAATCCCTTCACTTCAAGCGCACAAATAATCTTTAATTTCGACAGCATCACACTACAAACAACTGTCGACGTTAACTTCTCGAGGTAAACTACTGAGTTCTTCTCCCGCTGTCTGATTTGACGGAAATAGTGTAACTCGTAGACGCCGAAAGGTCAAACCCGCATCCCTCCTAGCCACAGTAGCAGAATCGCAAAGTGTGACATCACCCTTACTTTCCAACATCCATCCGAACGAAGCCAGGTAATAAACTTAGTTGTTCGGGTATTAGAGGAAGAAAAACAACATCAAAATAAAAACATATTAAGGACTTACTATATCAGTGTTATTCTGGACTTGAGGTGCCTCTCGTCCCGCTTTTCGAACTTTCCTAGCTCCACGTGACGGTTGTCGTACGGGGCAAGTGTTCGTGGTCCTTAGTTGACCCAAATCGACTTAAAGAAGAAGAGAAATATATTAAGGGCCGAGTGCACCAACCAACAAGCGAAGCAGTCATTTGTTGTGGAGCCGTAAGTTAACAACCGGCCGTCAAATAGGAGTTGCAGTGACGTTTTGTCAGTCATTTACTGATGGTCGCTAAAAATCTAATAAAAGTGGCTGCGACTGGTTAACAACATTTGATATCATTTCCGGATCACTTTTTGCATTCGCAATCATGAATTTTATCTGTTTTCACTTACGATACCGCCTTTAGCGGCACAATTTTCTCAGTTTCGGATATAAATTTAAATTGGCAGCCAGTTGGAATTATCGGCCTCATCGTATCAGCGCTACGGACACGGTCTTCACCGACTCCCAATGACGCTACCACCTCAAGCTTCAAGCCACCACCAAAGAGTTCCAATAAAATGTATAAATTTCTTAAAAATTACAAAACGAATCCTGGTTATTCCAACGCTTTTATTCCCATCATGTATTAACGGAGCACTTTCTTCACAAAAACAAACAGATTCGCCCCAATTCCACAGGTGAGATTTCGTAAAAAACCTCGATTCGATGTTGGCCATCTTGCTAAAGCTGAACGGCACGGGGCTGATGGGAGTTTTCTATATAATGACGCATTTAACTCGCCAGTTTCCGAGCTGTTAATATCACACCATATTTGATGAACCATTTTAGTAGCATATTTTTTCTTTTAGAAATAATTTAGGATAATTCATGAATTGGAAAAAAATAATAAGCATATAATCGATAATAAATTCAATGTGTGGAACATTCAGCAATGTTGATATCTAGGGTAAAGAATACTTTATTTTTCTTCACATTATTAATATAATGAATGAAAATTTTTTTAAGATAAATTTTATTCTATTTTATATATGTTTCCCGTAATGTAAGGGTTTTTGATTACTTACTGGAGATACGACATTCTGTCACATTTCAGCTAATCACAATGATTATGTCAAGGTTTCTATCTTATTATTCCTTAATTAGAAATGTTTTTAATTTTAATTTTAATTAAAAGTAAAAGTAAATAGTTTCTTCTCTTGAAATTACACAACTTATAATCTTAATCTCTTTGTTTTGTAATATCCCTATAAGTAACGGAGAGAGAAGACTGAAATGGTTAACATGAAATTCTTTAAGCGTACTACTGAATTGTAAACCTATTGCCTCGTGGCTCCGTTTGATGGAAACCTGATTGACATTTCTCATTGTGCCAATTAACTTTACCTAAAACTAGCAATTTAAATTACCAAGGCAGTATTCCTTTTTTTGACCATCGAAGTAATCAATTATAAAACGCTTTTTCAATAAAAATATTAGACCATAGTCAGAACAGCAATTCTTAGGTCGGTGATCGAATCTTATGAATTTCAAATTCTACGAATCCTATATCTATTCATAGAAAATCATAGGATTCGAACAACTACCTTAGATCTATATTTGTTTTATCCTGTATGAAGAAAGATAGATGTCGAATGTCCATTTTCTCATTGAACGCAACCTAATGGCTTCCATGCAGATGGCTATAATACTAACTATTGCTTAAGTATAGTTAAGCAATGGATAATCTAAAATACATGGATAATGTAATATAGACCACAGAAGATTTCAACTATAATATAAAAATATATCTTTTGATATTCTATGTTAAGAAAAGTTAGATATCATTCACCGTCTTCTTATATTGTTCCTTTTAATTCCTTTTGATTCCCAGGAGGATGCAAGAATATTACTTGCAATGAAGATTCTAAAGAATTAATTTCCTTAGGCAAATAATGCTATGAATGGCCAGAGACAAAGGCTGATGAAAGTGAAAGACGTTTTGCACTGACATTACGCCAAGGCTATCACGCCTAGAAGAATGATCATTAGAATTCTCATCTCAATGAACTGAAGAACAATAAGAACTGATTTG
The DNA here is from genome assembly GCA_023159025.1 of Thereuonema tuberculata. Taxonomy (NCBI): domain Eukaryota; kingdom Metazoa; phylum Arthropoda; class Chilopoda; order Scutigeromorpha; family Scutigeridae; genus Thereuonema; species Thereuonema tuberculata. The sequence continues at coordinate 217,295,097 of JAFIDM010009631.1, read as the reverse complement.
GATTAAGTATGAAACTCTTCTAAGAAAATCCAATTAAAAAGATAAATACAGATTTACCCCTCCTGTATTCCAGTGGATTTCTTCCATTTACTTTATTACGTAAAAGTCGGTGATGAGAAAGTTTTCTACATTTTTTTTCTATGAATAAAAATCAGAGAAATTGATTACTTTTTAAAGTTTACTTATTATCCTATTTCGGGAATAAGAAAAATAAGCTCATGAGATTTTGTGTTTGTGGTTCTATATGCATCACTGCTGTTCAATGTATAGTCTTGACATCTGAGACAGATATTTTATGAACAACAGACTCTCTTCTCTTTTTGTTGAAAAGAAATTCAATTCTGTAAATTAGCTAGATGAAATCGGTTGAACTGGGACTTTGATTTTTGTAAAATTTGATTGATAAACATGCGAATCTATATTCTTCAGTCTACTTCTTTTAAGTTTTCTCAAAATCATTACATCCAACTTGCTTGACTAATCCAGAATTTTTTATTTCTGCAAAATTACGAAGGATTTTCCTCTAGGATCTAAATGGAAAAATAAACTTCTTTTTCTTAGTATCTGAATTGACAAAAAAAAAATCTATCCTAAAAAACGGACTATACATTTTGTAAATTCGTTAGAGTTTTAGAAATATTTACAATTAGTCATTTAAAAAAAAATATTTTAATTACAAACTTATTTTTTCAGATTACTTTTTCTTTCAAATTTTTTTGGAAGTATCGTGATATTATATTTTATATCATATAAAATGAACATAATTGTTTTAAACAAGAATGGGTGTGACCATGTGTTTTGAACGTAGTAGTAACATCATACAACAGTTGTTTCACACTGTTTGGCGATCATCAACTAGGAGTAGTCACCAGTAAACGCGAGGTTTCAGTACCAACGTCAATAGGAACAATCGTTGGAATGAGCACAATTGAAGGGAAATGCAGCTGACAGACCAGGTTTCGATCTACATTCTGTTACAGTAGTTAATGCTCCATCGCCTACACCACTCTGCCTAAACGGCATGAATAGTTTATCTAGGCAATTTCTTTGTTTGATATATTTTAGAATTTTTCTGTTTTATTCTGTAGATTCTAAAAAAAGAACTTCGAATTCCTTCAAAACAATAAAGTTTTTAAAATAACTCCTAGTAATGAATAATACAAGTATGTATAAGTTATAAGTTTTAAAGAATTTCAAAGAAGGAAGAAAGTTCTTTTTAGATAACAATTAACTGAAATTACACTGGAATCATCTCCCGAAAGGTTCATTTGATGTCTTTCAAGTCTTTGATGTCTGATTTATTTTATAATTGGAATCAGCTAAGACATAAATCCATTTGGCTGCAGTGAGTTTTGTTTTTTGATAAGTGCCAGGAACTCTTCTCATTAGGAAGGAAACAGAGCATGAAAACTGTACGACCACATTTGAACGACGCAGGGATTTGGAGATGGTTGACTTCGCCAAAGAGTTTGCCTACTCTTCATTAATCGGTTCGGGTTCATTAATTGCAAGAGCGACCTAAGAAGTTGATTAATAAAGTAAGTGGATTACTGCTCTTCATCAGTGACTTCATCTAATAACCGTTTGTTTTTGTTCGATGCTTGTAATAATGTTCAGAATCTCCTTATTATACACAATAAAAATATCAAATCTAAAGATAAACTAGTGTTAGAGAATTAACAATGTCAGAATTGCTACGTATCAAAATCATGCTTGAACGCAGTAAATTACCGATCAGAAGATTATCAATCAGGTCAACAAGCAGCAAATGAGCCAACGCTATAAAAAGAAACTTATAAAGGAAGTATCTCAAAACGAGTCGTCCGAGCTGTAAAATTTGTGAAATTTCAAATCTTTCATAATTTATTGGATAAGAGGAACTGTTAAAGCTTTGTTTCTAAAATTAGCAGTTGCTTACAAGTTGAACAAGCAACATTCCAAAGAAGATTATTGAATGATTATTCTGTTTAATTGGTTTCTTTGATTGCGTACATAAATGTACAGTTTTACAACAAAATCTACAGAGGCTAAACTGCGCCAGAAATAACGTATGTAAATAAAAAAGGGCGTTGAAAGGAAAAGAATCCATAAAAGAGACAAAGGAATATCCAAGGATACTGACTAGATTCGAACGTAGGTTCAGGCATATCAGTCGCATGAGAGGCCATTACTTCGAGTTATCAGCTGTGCTTGAAGTGCAGCTTTTATAATGATCTCTTTTAGAATTGTAGACAGTACAAGCGGAAAGCCACGGATAGGATCGATGGTATACATAGTTTAGTCTATTTTATTCCTATCTTTGGTTTCCTTCTTCCTATTATAAAGATTAAGCCTTTGCCCTGTTCCTGCACAATAAAGTTTATTAGCATTTTGTTTCTTGGTCTTCCTATATTTCTCTTTTCTTTTAGCATTTTACGTTGTAACTTCTTTTCTTCCATCTTCTATCCTGTGTACGAGTTGCCTTCATTTTAATTTTTAAGCTTCTAATTGCATTTATTAGATCATTTAGATATCCATTTGAAATTAATATGATCCACAATCTTATACGTTTTACCTTTTCATAATCAATTAAAGCTAAGTGTGTTTGGAAATTAAACTCAATTCGTTTCTCCATTATTAATTTTAAAGTGAAAATATCATGTGTACAGTTTCTACCTTTTCTATCTTTGATTTTCCTTAATTTAAATTTCAATTAATTAACTCTTTTTATACTTTTTTTATTAACAAAGGAATGATGTACGCAAATTTACAATGTAAGAAGTTAAATTATTTTCTTAAATGTACTAGTAAATTGTACTGTATCCCTTAATAAAGTCATGAAATTAAAGATTGTAAATTTCTAAATTTTTTATTAACCGATTATAACCAACTATAAAATTTTCCACTAGCTAAAAGCTGATTAATCCGATTAATCTGATTTAAAATTAGCATTACAATAGTAGTAATTTAAAAGTGGCTTATAAATTGGATTTATTGATACCAAAATTATTCTATTATTATACATATAAAGTTGGGAGCAGATGAAATCATTGCAATAGATAAAAATGATTACGAATCAAAATCTGGATTCTATGGCAGATGTTCCATAATTTCTCAGTGAAAACCTTTCAGCAATTTTTTTGTGTTCCATGAAACTTGTGGTGGGACATTGTCATGAAGGAAGATCACACCGTTAGAAGACCAGGACGTTTCTTTCTGATATTGTTGCGCAATTTCTTCAAGGTTTTTAATAGGAGACTATTAAAATAAATAATTAAATAGTTATCCATGGATCACAAGTTTGAAATGACAGCTGTATCTCAAATGACACACACGACAAAGAAAATGCAGACTCTCTATCGGATATTTCAGCAACCGCCGGCATTATTTAATTTCTAGCGGTTTTTCTGATCGATCCTCGTATATGTCCTGACTTGTCGAATTATCTGAAATTCTAGTTGTCAGACAGCAGGTTGGTTCATGAAGAGCATCATTAACGGATTAGATTAATGCAAACTTTTTGAAACAGCATTTGTTGTTAACCAACTATCTATTAATATTATTTTGTCAGTATTAGCCATAATAACAAGAGCGTTTTTAGAAATAGTTTCTATTTCAAATAATAGAAAATGTCGCAAAAATTAATGAATTATTCTTCTAGTTACTTAAAGAAATAGTTAGCTAGAACTACTGTCGTAAAATGTTTTATACAATCACACTAAAAGCACCAAAATCAAAACAGGACTGATCAATACTAAATAAGAAAAAACTAAATAAGAAATTCGAAGTTGAACAATAAATCAGTGTTTAAACATAATATGTAATTAATTACTAATAATGATATAAGACACATCCTCTTCCGAGTTTTTTTCCATGTACATTATGCCTGATGAAGCAGTTAAAAGTAATAAACTGCGAAATATAGCGTTGATAGTAAGAGGATGTGTCTTATATCATTATTAGTAATTAAATCAGTGTTTGATATATTGAGATACAGTGGGATCTAATGCACACTGCAGAAATTAAAATCTGAATCAAATTTGTACTAATCCAAAAGTTTTTTTTTTATTTTAAGGAACAAAATGTTATCGGAAATTATAATAACTGAAAGCATTAGTTTTGATAGATATATTCGGATCGTTTTCCGAAGAACTCCTCTTCATAATGTTTATCAGTAACTGGAATAGATTGTATATTGCTCATTTGGAAACTTTTAGCTTATAATGACGGCTGTCAGTTAAAGTCATGATATTACATCTCCCATTTAAAGGCGATTTCATGATAAGAAGCCATCAATTCGTCATTGACGAAGATTCAAAAGATTCTATCATTGAAGCGAAACGGTTTGAGCTTCTCTTAGAATCATGCCATATCAAGCTTCTATTATCAATTACAAAGGACTACGCCTCCACCAATCTAATATAATCACAAACGGTCAATGCGATTCTGACAGGCTTCTTAGTTAATGTTCATTTTTGTTCTCCATATTACAAAAAAGAGAATCTTAACATCTGAAATGTGCATTTCCATTAAATCTCTTGTGCTGTTTTTAGAAAGCTTTCTTATCTTTTCATTCTAGTTTGGGAGAAAAACTGAATTTCTGAACTAGGATTTGCAAACACTTTCTCAATTCACTGATAATTAATTGATGCTCTGAATTAATAAACGCTTCCCTTAATTATTTACATTGTGCAGATTTTCTAAATGAAATTTTCATTAAGAGAATGGCACTGAGATTTTCTTAAAATTATTCAAATAAGTATCCTAAAAAGTATATAGGTTTTATTTAATGTTGAATTGTTTCATTATTGTTATTATTTTGCAGTGAATGTCTCACCATTTCTATTCTAAATATCAACTGATTAAGGTCTCTGAAATAGATTTATATTCATAAAAATGATTTTTTTTTAAATTTTATTTTTTTTATTGTTTTTAATATAATAATATATTTAATAATTTTAAAACGCATAACATTTGTTTGTGTCAAAAGTATTTTCATTAAAGAAATTAGATACAAATAAGAAACAATTCACTTCTTCAAATAAATTTACTATGTTCTCAATTTGCAATTTCGACTTACAAGCCAGTAAGTCGAAAGTCATGACGTAGACTTTTCAACTGCAGAACACAGAGTACAGCTAAACCCTATTTAAGCGTAGAATATAAAATGTGATCCTTAAATTATTTAAAATCGATATTTATAGATTCTGTTGAACTATCATAACTTCTTTCTTTGTTTTATAGTGAACCCAGTAGCTTAGGGAGGCGCTTTTGATCCCTGGTAAAGTTGAGTTAGGGAATTAGCCTTTCTTCTTTGTCTTCCAGACAGTCCCTATTGTTTAACTAAGCTTTTGTAAACTGGGGGCTTGGCTAAAGGCAGGCGGATGTCGGACTGACCACTCGACCTAAAATTACTTCCTGAAAGCCAGAAGTCTTGTCTTCTACCACTTATGTCTGTTGTGAGATACTTTAACCTTAAGTTGAATTTTATTGTTTGCCCACTACATAAATTAACTAGGATGACTTAGCAGCTATGTGTAGTGGCCAAGAAAACTTATCTATTAAGGGAAAACATTTCTTACAGGCAAAATTGAGTGCCCAAAAAGTAGTATTTTAGAAATTACTTTTAAATAAAAGATGCAGCTATATGGTGAGTATATGTTTTCACTCCATTTTCCACTTAACATCAGACACTGCCTTTTACGTTACATCATAATTAAAAGAAAAACTGATTTTCAATTCACAAAAATTATTATAGATATTATTTAAAAGTAGTATGAAAATGAATTTTAATATTTTAATATTTAATAATGTAAATTATTATAAATTCTTTTCACTTAATATTTAAAATCAAATTTAGGCTAAGTTATATCCATAAAAATCTTTACGCATTTAGATTATGAACTGAACAAATCAACAAATTAAGAACTGACTTCATACACTAAGCAAGTTTTAAGTGCTCCACAACCTTCCATGTTTTCTAAATTTCTATTCACTACAGATTTCATTAAAAATTACCATTAACAATAAAGAACAATAAAGAATCTCAGGTAGAGAGATAATAGCGTCAAGGAAATTTCTTTTTTATTATATAACCTGCACCTACAGTGCTGGTAAAAAAAATTGCAACACCCGCGAAATCCATACTTTTTTAGCATTTATAAGTAATTATGAAATATTTAACGGTTCTTGCATCATATAACGCGAATTGGCATCGGTACATGACGCAAGCTATTGCGAAAGATTGCATCATCCTTCTCTCTGTACAAAAAAACCGGTTGAATGTTCGACGCATTCATTTACGATCTGGACTTATGCGTTGCAGTATGTCGAAATACGTTCAACTGACACCACGAAGGAAGAGTGTTGTCATTGCATTGGACAAAGAAGGATTGTCGTCACATTCCATAGCAAAAAAAATAAACTGTTCGCAATCGACTGTTGTTCGACTACTGAATAAGCTAAAGAGCACCGGAAGCACATCTAGAAAGAGTGGCAGTGGTCGTCCACGAATATCCAACGCAGCGCAGGACAGGTATTTGATACGACTCAGTCTTCGGAACAGACAATCATCTTCCACAGACCTTAGAACAGCATGGGAAAACGAATCGGGTGTTCACGCATCCACGTCTACTGTATGAAAACGACTGTGTGGTGTGGGTTTGGTGGCACGTCGACCACGAAAGAAGCCATTGTTGACCAAAAAAATGAGGAAACAGCGTCTAGACTTGGCAAAAGCTCACCAAGGATGGACTGTCGATCAATGGAAATCAGTTGTGTTTTCGGACGAGTCCAAATTCAATCTGCATGGGTCCGACGGACAGCACACAGTTAGACGCCGCAAAGGAGAGGAATATCATCCCGACTGCATTCAACATACAGTCAAGCATCTCGTATCCCAGATGGTTTGAGGATGTATTTCTGATCAAGGAGTTGGTGGGCTTCACTTTGTGCAAGGAACAGTAAAAACTCAGGTGTATATTGGCATTTTGGAGGAGAAATTGCTTCCTACTATCCGGGATCACTTTACTTCAGTTCCAAACGTCATTTTCCAGGATGATTCTGCTCCGTGCCATAGGGCAAAACTGGTAAGTAACAATTTAAAAACCTTTATCCTGCCATTAGACTTAAATTGACATGGGGTTAAGTAATTTTTTTTTCTCTAAACTCACACGCAGGTTCAGAAATGGAAAAATGAGCATGGGGTCAGCAGTTTGCCTTGGCCCGGAAACAGCCCCGATCTCAGTCCGATCGAAAATTGTTGGAATAGAATAGGTGTAGAAGTGATGAAACGTAAGCCAACATCACTTGCAAAACTCCGGGAATCAATAATTCGTGTCT
>JAFIDM010009631.1:217198735-217287377 GCA_023159025.1 Thereuonema tuberculata | reverse complement strand
TGATGAGTCCGAAGAAGGACGAAACGGCCGTCCCCAACTCCTTCCCGAAATCTAAAATCAGAAAGGCAATTTCCTCTTTGTTCAGGTGCTGTTTCTCTTTTTCTTTTCTTATATTCCTTAAACAAATTTCACAGCACGTTAAGTTTTTCTTTACTGTTATGTAACTTTTTTGAACCTTCTGTTCTAATTTAACTCCTTTCTGCCTACTCGTTCGTAGGAGAAGGATTTGGCTGGCGTCGAGAGACGCAGCTATTTATTTTCTTGTCTTTTGTTGTTTCTGGGGTCACTTCCGAGTTGGGAGTGGCAACACTAACTATGTGTTGCCTTTCTGATTTGGTTTAGGGAAGGCGAGGGTTGGGCTGATGAGTCCGAAGAAGGACGAAACGGCCGTCCCCAACTCCTTCCCGAAATCTAAAATCAGAAAGGCAATTTCCTCTTTGTTAAGGTGCTGTTTCTCTTTTTTTCTTTTCTTATATTCCTTAAAAATACACCGAATCTCCAGGTTCAACGACCAAAAAAAAACAGGAATAAAACAGCGATTCTTCGCGGGCCGTAGGTTGGGCACCACTGCCTTAGATGAACGAAATGTTAAGATTAATTTACCACCAGGAACAGATGGAATGAATAAAGACTGTTATTTAAGGCGAAAGACTAATTTAGTAAGGAATGTCTTATCTGAATTTTAAAATAGATGCAAACAACGCATGATTCAGTTTGAGTTGAGTCCGATAAGGTGAATCTGAAAACAACAAGTTATTAAATAAACAAAAAAGGTTTTTTAATTCCAACTTCAATTACTTTTATCCAATTTATAATTATTAACTGCGAACATGCACATAATATTTTGGCTGATATCATCTGGGAAGAGATGGTTTTTGATTACTAATAATTTGAATTGATGATAAAGTTTATAAATGGCAATCACATTGGAATGATATCTTTTCATATCTATTATTATCGAAACATCGAATGTCGTTGTTTAGAAATTTAATGGCCAGCTCAAATCACATAAATTTGATATAAAACAAATAGATTAAAAATATAAAAAAAAAGATTGAACTAAAGTCATGCGAAATATTAAATTGACTTTCTTTGATCCTTTTGTTTGAACTTTTAGACAAGAATGAGCATTTAAAATACAAAAATAGCATTGAATCTACGGAAAACCTGTAATTCGTGTCACAGAGCAATAAATTGAAAATGATTGAAAATATTTGTCATTTTTCAAAATCACACATTGAAGTACAAAATATACTGTAGTTTAGTATAATTTTTTTTTAAATTTTATGGAATTTCCAAAAAAAAAGTGGTCTACAGAAGGTGATTCGTCACTTCCGTGCATTGTCACAAGCTTCAGTTGAGTAGCTTCTAAAGCTCCAAACTGCTTTATTTTTTAATATTTTTCAAATAATATATATATTGTGAAATCAGAAAATACATAAATTTAACATAATATTGAGTGAAATTTTTTTTCGAATTATCAGTAAAATTTTTTTGCAACCTCAAGTCTTGTCACAAGGTTTAGCCATCGCTTTTGTGGACATTCCAAAACTTTCTAAAAAATCCACCCGTTGCGCTAGTTGTCTTCCATTTCACTTAAAAACAAAAGTTTACACGGCGATTTTGGATTGGGAAGTGATTTTGTTCGTCTGAGTCGCACATTTGTCAGGAAAATATTACCTTTTTATTCATTTTTCGTCATTTGCACAGCTCATCCCATCACTTCTGTGGTCATGTTTAGAACCTAATTTTTCTATGGAAAAATGATTATTTCTAGGCATGATAATTGAAATATGATAAACTTAATTTTCTGAATGAGACGTGTTCCTAACCTCAAAATGAAGAGCACATGGATCAAGAAATATAAGTATTTGTCACTTCCGTGGACATCACTTCCGTGGACATTTGGGGTCCATGGAAGTGATGATCATCAACAATAGCGGCTACTATATTTTTCACGAAGACTTGTCTTTCACTTCCAGTCTTTGTTAAATGCCAATAAGGATATTTATAATTATGTAAATATATATAATATAATATATGATATCGAGGGCTCTATGACATAAAGGCCTAAGTGACAAAATCTCCATTCCGAGTTATTAAGGGTTTTATGTTTGTATTGCCTTGCAGTTCTATGGAAGTAGCTTTTTATGGAAGCAGAATTCTACCAGTTGCAATGAAATTTTCAGTTAGGTCTCTTTTTCATATGAAAGATATGGTTCTCGGATTTCACTTAAGACATGTAACTCAATTTTTACAAAAATGTCACTTAGGCCTTTATGTCATAGAGCCCTCGATATATGTAATTATATATTTACATTTTTATAGACGTTTAAGACTGACAGTCTGATTCATTTTTATTGTATACGATTTCCTCTTTTGATAAAAAGTTCTTTTAATTCATAAATTATAGTCTTCTATTTATTTATTTCATAGTTTTTCCCACGTAAATTCACTATTTCGATTATAATTTATATTAAAATTCGACATCGTTATTAACACGTCACTTCTGTAGACATAGCCTACCATCATTTTTTTTTTTTTTTTTAAATCACCAAAATGCGTTGATCTGAACCACATATATCATGGATGTAAGAACGTCCAAAGCAATCATCTCAATTTTTTTGAAAAGGAAATCTTGTAATTTAAAATCTCAAAAATTTTTGAGTGAAATTGCAGGTTTTCTGTAGATTCACCCATTAAACACTTTACATATTAATAGCTACGTATATCTGGCAATATGTACGACTGGTATGATGTAGGAGTATGTTTCTAGTGAAGATTCTGGCCCAAGGATGCGCCGAAGATATTGGCTTCGAATGTTCTGTGGCCAATCGGGACTAAGGCTCTCTCATAATTCATTCCATTAAAGAATTCTATTCCCTATTTTACAGAAGGTTGAGTGTACTCTAGGGCCCGTCTGAAAGAGAAGTAATCTGGGAAAAAAACCTCAGAACTCCGAAGGTGATTCAGCCCAGCTATTGTAACTGCAGTCCAGTGATCCACTGGACCCACAAGTATGAATCATACGTAATTAAGTAATGTTCGTCTTTTTGGATGTTTGTAACGTTGATAGTTAAACAATATTATTTCTAGTTATATGTTACGTTACTCTTAATTGATATCTACAGTAGAACCCCGATTATCCGAGTTAATGTGGACCAAGCCTAACTCGGATAACCGAAAAACTCGGTTAAAGCGAAAATTATAAATAAAATAAATCGTATAGGTTTAAATGTATATTTTAACAAATACAAAAGTTATATAGATACACTACATACAATTCATATTGAAAGAGTTCTTTTACTTAAACCTTACCTTTTACTTTTCTGCACACCATTTTTCTAATTCGTTTCTCTTCCTTTTCCAGTCTCCAACAGTAACAGCTCCGACACCGAGATCTTCCGCTACTTTCTTTATTGATTCACCATTATCTATTCTTTGGATTGCTTCTAATTTTGTTTCTATAGAAACAACAACTCGCTTTCTCTTATTGCTACTCATTTCAGTAGAATTGACTGAATATACCACCGAACTTTTCAGATACACTGGACAATGTGACCAATCGAAACCATTCCCCGATTCCAGGGAGGTGATCAGTCGAAACTATTCTCCGATTCCAGGGAGGTGAGTAGTCGAAACCATTTCCCGATTCCCGGGAGATGATCAGTCGAAACCATTTCGCGATTCCAGGTAGGGGGTCATATGACTAGACGAACAAAGAATAATTGCGACCAATATTCTGCGAATTCTCTTTCGTTTTCCTGAGTGTTTGTGAGATCAAGTTCAGAATTTTTATCGGTAGCTTTAAAAATAAAAAATGTAGAACCAAAAAAAAAAATCCTTGAAGTAACTCGGTTAAAGCGGAAACTCGGATAATCGGGGTTCTACTGTATTTACATATAAAGAAAAAGAATCTTAATATTGATTGTTAAGAAATGTAAAATCTTTCTTGCAAATTAAACTGATTGATCACAATTATTTAGAAATTTAATGAATAAACATCCGTTGTTTCTTGAAATTAGGAATTCTTCATTGAATTAGAATGGTTTATCGGAATCTTTAAGCCATTATCACATATATTCTCTACTGAGTTCATACCATATTGCTGTTTGTGGCTTCAATTAAGAGCACTCTGAAATAAGGAGTAGAACCAGTAAAATAAATGGCAGTTATGTCCTAGATTACAAGAGTCACTTACGCGAAGCCTGGATTCAATTAATAAACAAATCACGTGACTACTTGGAAACGCTTCTTTCCAGTTAAAAGAATTCCCTACTTGGAAGATACACAAGCAAAATTAAATTTTTTCTTCGAGCATCAACTTCGTTGTGATGAGTGCTGAGGAAGGATTGAAATGACAGACTCGCATTCGACATCCCTCCGATCAAGTATCAACATCACTTCACTTTCGAGAAACTGGAAACCTCTCAATTGCAAATCACATTACCATAGATAATTTAATTTGAATTACTTTGAACGAAAGATTCTTAAGCATTAATTCAAGTAGCCTTTAAAAGTTTTGTAAGGTTGAAGGAGTTTCTTTAATTATGTCAATTGCTTTCCGAAAACAAGACGCCCATATGATACTCATATTGTTATGACTTTATCTTCATTTATTATACTAAAGCAGAAATTTTACTTTAATCGATGTCTGAATATTCGGAATAAAAACTGTTACAGCAAGTTCTCTACAGTCTTATTCATACATTTTTTAAAACTTGTTTAAATTCTTTATTCTGTTAATTTTATTGTTTTGATGTAAATATATACATATATTTTTCTTATTATTTAAATATATATATATTTATATATTTTTGTAAATTTCAACTTCATTATTCAATCTGCACTTTTTTATTTTCAATATTGGTCTTGTAAATTCAATTGTGTTACAATTATATTTAATGTTTCTAAGTTTCCCAGTTCCCCTACCCTCACTTTGTAACATCCCGGAGCATCCAGAGAGCTGTTTACGATGTTCCCTGTCTCCGGAATGAATAGTCTAAGGCTGTCACATGCTCATGATAACTCTGGTTTTTTATTCTGAAATTTTATGTATTCATGTAACTTGAAAAAGAAACTCAGGCCACTTAGACAGTACTAGTATTATAATGTGTATAAATTATTTTATCCGGAATTGTGCGGTGGCCTGAAATTTTACTTCTGCATTATAACGACACACACGTTAAATATTATTATAACCATTTTTTTTTAATATACATTAAATCATTTCACCTTTTTAACAGTTACATACAAACCGGGAATCAAATATGCACACCCTGATTTTCAAGACATTCATGTCATTCCCTAGAATAAATTTAGACTGTTATTTTTAGTGATTACTAAGTGTGCTGTGACAAGAAGAAAACTACTTTTATTGAGAACCTAACGGACAGATTTATGATAGGTTCGAAAGCTATTTAACCGATCTACATTAAACACCATACGTAATTGTGTAGGATTATTATCTAGGTCTTATAAGATTTTGGACTATAATGACGTATTTTACTTTACTTAAGGGCAAAACAGTGAAAAATAAACATCCTTATAACGAAAGTACTTGAGAACTTCAAATTTTGTTTTGGAGAGTTACATGCTATTCTCTAGACTTGATTAGATATTATTATTTGTAGCCGTTTTTTTATGGTTACTTCACAATAAGGGACCTCCCTTAATTAACGCAAGAATAATCACTAATTTACATGAAATTTCAAATTTGAAAACTTAGAATTATTCTGCAGTCTTATTAAATTTTGGTATATATTTTGGCCAATTTTAATTAAGGGCTAACATACGATATCCTGAAGAAATTAAAAGAGTAATGCTCTGATTTACAGCAAATTCGTATATAATAAAATATATTCATTGTAGTTCATATTTACAAAACTAGTTTATTACTTAAAACTTCCTTCTAATAACATGAGTAATATTTCGCAGGAAGGCTTTTCTTGCTTTCATCAAGCTTACATTTTGAAAAAATAAAACGAAGCAAATCAACAAAGAAAAACTTAATTCAAATGCAGTCGGATCTCTATTTAACGAAGTCGCTAAATCCCGAAAAAAAATACGTTATATGCAAAATTCGTTAAATAGAGTTCTTTAAACTACATAAAACAGATTTAAAATACATAAACAATAAATATTATTAAAAAACACAATAATTTTAATTACATAAAGCATACATTATCACATGCATACTTAAATTTTAATAATAAAGTCTGTTAATTTTGTCCCAGGTTTTTTTTTTTTTTTTTTGAAAAAGTGTTTTTGCTCTTAGTACTTCTCGCATCTTTGCAATGCATCAAAAAAACCCTTTCAGGAGTATTTTCTTCAAAGTGTAATGCGCGTCTGATTGTTTCAAATGATTTTAGCATTTCATCATACGAAGGTTGTTTTTTTTTTATTTCTGCATTATGATCATTTCCATTTTCATCATCTTCATCGCAATTCATAGTTATATTGTTATTTTTCACACTGTCCAAAATATCCGATTCAGTTAGTGTTTCCGAGGTCTCAACTTCAAAATCAAGGGAAAGATAATCATCAATCAGCACATCATCGTTAATTTCTTCTTTTTCCCTTAGCTGTATCCACATTTCTTTCAATTCTTCTAAGGGAATGTTGATAATAAAAACATTTCAAGGAGAAAAAAAAATAGATACCGCGAAAAAGTTCGTTAAATAGAAAATGCACTTCGCTATTTGGAGGTTATTTTACGAAGAAATTAGCAAAATGTTCTTCGTTCCAAAGAAAAGTTCGTAAAATAGAGAAATTCGCAAAATAGAGGTTCGTTAAATAGAGGTCCGACTGTATAACAAAGAGAAACATATAGCTCATTTCACTTACTACAAAGGTATTCATATAACTCATTGCAAAAATAATCAAACTACTCATTTTTTATTACAATGAAGAAAAACATATTACTCATTTCATTATCTTAATACAAGAGAACATACTATCCAGAGTTTTACAATAATAAATCTATTACCTCAATTACCTCAATCGTAAATATTTAAAATAAGTATTTATTTAAAGTTCTTTTAAATTTTTGCAATATTTCTTGAAAGATTTCATTGACGAAAATTATTAACATTAATATCTTTTTCGCAAAATATTTAATAATATTAATACCTTTCTCGTAGATATTTAATAATATTAATACCTTTCTCGTAGATATTTAAAAATAAATATTAATTTTATATTGTTTTTAAATTTTGCAATATTAATAATAACTAGTAGTAAACTATTGAGTGTAAAAGTTCTACCCGTTTTTGGATATGAAAATTTGATAAGGAATTGCCCTCACACATGACATTGTAATGATGCAAATCGTCTGCCAATGAAACATGTGGATGCCTCACATATAAATGCATCGTGTCTCACAAAGCTAATCATCTCAAAAAAATATCAGAGGGTGTAACATGGAAAGCGAGAAGGAGCATATAAGACACTGTTTGTTATACGAGTTCGATAAAAAGAGTACGGCAGCCGCAGCATGTCGCAATTTTTCTCAACTTTATGGGGAGGATGCAATAGACGAAAGCACATGTCGTCGATGGTTTCGTAAATTTAGGGAAGGAGACAGAAGCTCCCAAGATCAGATTAGGAGTGGACGGCCATCACGCGTTGGAGAGGACGATATTGACCAAGCCATAAGGAACAGCCCGAACCCAACCGTGCAAGAATTAGCGGAGACCTTCAACATACACCGGACAACGGTCGAGAGACGGCTGGGTAAGTTGGGTTTTACGAGAAAGTTGGATTGTTGGGTTCTACATAGCCTGACAGCTAAGCAGCGGGATGACCGAATCGCCACCTGTGTTTCCTTGCTTTCCCGGTACAAAAATGACCCATTCTTGACACGAATTGTGACAGGAGATGAGAAGTGGGTTGCGTACCGTAACGTAAAGCGTCGTAGGACTGTGTGTCGCCCTTCTGATCCACCTGCATCGACTTCGAAAGCTGAACTTCATCCCAAGAAGGTTTTATTGAGTGTGTGGTGGGATGTGCAGGTAATAATTCACTGGGAGGTCCTGCCACTCAACCAAACCATCAATGCTGCCTTCTACTGTCTACAGTTAGACAGGCTGCATTCAAATTTGGTAGTAAAGCGGCCAGGTCTCATCAATCGTCGCGGTGTTATCCTTCATCACGATAACGCCAGGCCACATGCTGCTGTTATAACTCGCCAAAAGTTACTGGGCTTTGTTTGGGAGGTTTTACTCCAACCTCCCTATTCTCCTGACTTGACGCCAACTTACTATCACCTATTTCGTGCGTTGAACAATTCCTTCAGTCAGAAAATCTTTGATGATCTTGATACTGTGAAAACTGCCATCCAAGACTTTTTTGACTCGAAACCGCCGGAATTTTACCGCCGTGGGATTCATCTCCTACCAGAAAGATGGCAAGTGGTCCTAGATAGCAATGGGCATTATACACAATAATAGGTACTGTTCATTTTGCGTTTATTTGCTCTTCTTTATGGGTAATAAAAACGGGTAGAACTTTTGCACTCACCCAATAGTTCATATGTAATACTTAAACATTACTTCCTGGACATTAAAGTTTAGTGATTCCCCACCTATTTTCAGATCAACTTTTCTTTAGGCCTCGGAAGATCCCTTTTGGAGCTCGACTAAAAGTTTCGTGATGTCTTTATAGATGAAATTGTAGATGAAATTTAATCAGGCGATGGGCGATATATTTTAGATTATCGAAATTTATAATAATAGCTATTTTATTACATATAAATACGTTTTGATTGAAAAAATATTTTATTTTCTGAAACAAATTGAGATTTGTTTTATATAGAGAAAACTTTTGTTGATTCCACTGTGATCTGTTAATCAACTAGATCAAAATTTGGTCTTCTAAGGACTTTTAGTGAATGCCTACTATGCTTTGTTTCCCTTAAAAAGTATCAGTAACCGCATCTATTTTTTTGAAAATATAACATTTCAAGCAATCTCACATAATGTTACCACAAAGCAGCCCTCTTAAATCAAACTTGTCAATGGATGAGAGTAAAATTTTTTATTAAAGTTTACTTTATAATTTTTTATCTCGGAACATTTAAATTTCAGATCTTTGAACATTTAAATAAAAATATATGCTTATAAAGATATAAATGCAAAGAAATAAAGAATAGTAGAAACATTATAAGACTTTGTCATACCAAGAAATTGCTTTCTATAGACAGAACGTTTTGCACTAACAGATTAGAATTTCACCTTGACCTAAATAAATGGAAATGTATTCACCTGTCTCATACTGCAAACGGTTCTAATCTCATACTTGCAATGGTTCTAAAGTTATGAAATCAAATGTTAATGTATGTCTTGGGTGTAGTCAGTGTGGGGCAGGGGGGATGCTTACTCTTCTGTGGCACTGTTAGTCAGGCGGCATATTAGAAGTCTCAAAGCTAATTGATCCAATAATTATCATTTAATGAAATCATGAAAGGTTTCCTGAGAATCCCTGACGACTGGTATTAGTTTAAGAATTTAAGTTTCTATATTGTATAATAAATTTTTTGAATGCCTTTTTTTTTTTTTGCTTCTCCTGTAAAGTACATTAAAATTAAAAAAGATATTGAATAAGAATGATTCCTGTTTTATAAAGAAGTTTTAAGGAATTGAAGTGATTGGGTTAAATTAGGAAAAGCACTTTACATTTAAAGTTTCCCTTTTCTAACGTATGGAGAAAATGAAAATTAATACGAATAGTTTGATAAATGCAGCAAGTATTTACGGATCTGTAAGTTAATAATAAAGAGTTTATAAATGCCAGAAATCCGAATCCTAACTAATATATAAAAATGAAAATCTGTAAGTAAATTGCACTTCTACGGCGCAACGGATCAATATGAAATTTTGCATGCAGGTAGTGTATGACACGGAGAAGGATATAGACTACTTTTCATCCCGTTCCATCAAGTAGTTCCCGTGGGATGAATGAAAAATGTCCCAAAACTGCCAAAAATGAAAAACTTCCCAAAGCTGTCGATAGATGGCGCCACAGCAGATTTAAATCGAGTGCGTTTAAGGACATTCTTTGCAGGCGCGGAACACGATTAACTCACGAGTTAAATGATAATCCTATTTGGCGATGTAGAAATATATCATACGATTAATTAATTGGATATTTTTTGAAATTTAAACTGTAATTTAGAATATATATTAATTGGTAATGAGCACATGATTTTTACCAAGTTGGGAAGGTTTCAAGTATATTCTTCGATCTCGATGTTAATTTTCATGTTTTATTAAGAGAGTATCATTTTCATACTATCATTATATTATAAATTCCTACAATTAATTGTATAGTGTTATAATGTTTGGTTAAGAATGTGTCACTTTCATATATTATTTTGAGATTCCTTTGTTATTTAACCATAAACTGATATTAATCAAAATAATGTATAAATTTATCATACTATACTATTGTCATTTTGTAATGAATTCTTGTTAAGGAACAGGTTAAATATCTATCCCTAACCATCTGAGGAAGTTCTTTTGATATAAAAAGAACGAAATATTATGGAATAATAAAGTTGTTATGATGAAAGGAGTTCAATATGAATATCATTTATTTATTTATGAAGAAGTTCATTATTAATGTCTATTATAGAGTTTAGGGACAAAAAGAAAACCCCCTTTAATAGTTAAACAATGGACTTTCCCCAAACTAACGAACTGTAAATACTTAATGAAATGAATATGTTATATTTAGTCAAGTTTGGAGCAAAATAATGAAATTCTTAACAGTACCGTAGATAAACCGAAACTTAACTCCAATACACTTAAATAATAAAAAAATAATGTATAATGTATTACGTTAATTCACTGATAAATTATTATTATTACTTAGGCTGAATGTGGGCGACAGGAAGCCAAGCACTACGACCTTAAAAATCAATTTTGCTAAACCCACGGAAATGAGGACAGATGAGAGAAAGACTGAGAAAGTATGGTGGTAGACTCGCAGGGGAAACGGGAGAACCCCGAGAAAACCTCCGCAGTGCGGATCGTCCACCATCACGAAACCCACATGAGAGGGTGGGGCCAGTGTGGACCTATTCAATATAACCCAAGGAAATTCTGTTATAATCCATTACAAAGTCAATTATTTAAAAACGATATGGGAGTAAGATAAATATAAAGATATTGATATTCTTCTAAAACTTTCACTTTTTTCTTATAATTTTTTTTTTTAACTTATCAAAAACTCCAAAGCATGATTGTAATTCAAATAAAGCAATATTTTGTTAAATGTTTCCTGCTTCACTGAAGGCGGAGACAGTTAGCAAAAGGGTAATGATAAATATTGAGTCGAAAGTTCATTTATTCTTCCAAGTGGAACATTAATCGAATGGGCGTTATTCTGAAGTATCTGAAGCACCGAAACCTGCTGACTGAAAAGCGAATTGGAATTCGATGACAATTGTATCGAATTCAGCATCAAGACACTGCTACGCCCAACTGTTTCAAATGATTGCATCAATTTTCCTTCTCATCATAAATATTTTGTGTTTTCGAAAGACATGTCGAAATGATGCAGAAGATAAATGCGTTGCTGTCAAATAGATTTACAAAAGCTTTTAATGTTGTGTTTATTTATTTGATACGGCCCAAAATGATGAAATTTCAAACGAAAAACAGAAGTTTACACTCATTTGTCTTAATCAGGGACTTCCTTTTTTCTTTTGTTGAAATATTGTATCTGGTGTTTTAAACAAATTTTAGATTTAAGCCTTAATCCCTTCTTTAAAAAACATAGATAAATTAACTTTAATATAGTTAATTTATGTTTCTTTATTATAAAAAAATTATAGTTAGAAAATCTACATAATAATAATATTTATATTAAATACATTCATTGAGATAATTACTGAAAAAGTATTTATGTACTGGGATACATCTTATTAGATTTTGTATTTAAGATTGCAATTTTTAAGATCTTAATTTTTTACCAAAGTCTCCACGGTAAAGTCTCGTGATTGAAATACTGGATATATCAAATAATTTTTGTTAAAAAAGTCTGCTAAAATATTCCCTGAAACATGGTTAGGGTATATGCTCCAATAGAGGACCCCGGCGTTTATTTGCAAAACTAGCCTCGGCTCCCGGCGCTTAATAGAGACCGGCTGCTATTTGAGGCCGGCCATTATTAACAAAAACCTTCAGAACGCAATATTTTTACACATAAATACGGCTCATATTACAAACAGCTACTTCATTTGAATTTCACATGCTACGTAAGACTGTTAAAGATAAATGGCAATGTCTTTCTGTATCTTTCGCTGCTATTCGTCGTCCGAATCCGCAATGACGGGCGGCCGCCTCACCGGAAGTTTCTTGAAGGCAATGTCAAATGACCGTTTCGGCGGCATTTTGTAAGGCAATGTACCGTAAGGTATTACGCACGACTATAAAGATACGGACGCTTACACTAGTACCGGTAGGCAAATATCAAAGACCGGGCTACTGTTAGAGACCGTCTACTATTTGGCCGTGTCCCCTCTGCAGCCCGGCGCTTATTAGAGACCGCTACAATAAGAGCCTCGGCGTTTATTGGAGCATATACGGTAATTCAAGAATCCTTTACTTATCCAAAAAGGTATTAACTTACACATTTAGTATCAAACTGAAAATTATTCGCATTCTCCAACTAAAAGTTAAAAAGATGCCTACGTCCTTTCTTGTTTCTTAAAAACGATGACCGCCATTAAATTTAAATTGAGTGAATTCTAGGATTGCACTGTAAATAAACAGTAAATACTTATTTCATTGTCTTACAAATCAAATATTCGATTGTTATCCTTAGAATAATTGACAATAAAATACAATTAATTTTTTTATATTTGGAAATTCAATGGGAATCTGCTTAATATTTATCTATTTTCATCTCTAATATTTCTTACTTTTTATGCATTCCGTAAATTGGATTCTAATCGAAAGAACGAAGGAAATATACCGCTTCAAAAAATACTTAATTATCGAAATAAATTCCAGTCTCAAAAATCCAGTCTCAAAAATCCATAACTTCAAACCCATTTACGATATTTCGAACATCTTCTCGAATATTCTTCTTCAGGATAAAGTAAAATAAAAAGGGAAAACTATTTTAGTTCTTCCTCCTTTACATAATGAAAAAATAAAAGATCTAGAAATGAAGACAAACTTAATATGGGGATTATCTACAAGCTCCAATGTAGAAGTTGTGACAAAGTATATTTTGGACATTCTTCAAGAACATTAAAAGAAAGACTTAAAGAGCATGTGGGGGCGTATAAAAATGAAAAACCCAACTTATCAGATTGGGCCTACCATGCTTTGACCGAGAAACATAACCCGGATCCTATAGCTAAGATGATTTATAAATGTAACGATGATGAGGAAAGGATTTTGCTTGAATCATGCTATATGTATACGAATGTATTAATAAAGATAAATACCTGAGAGCGTCAAAACATTCACTTGGCATTTTCAAGAAATATCAAAACAAAAGGAAACAATAAGTAGCAATTTTTATTATGGTAACAATTGATTTATATGTCCAATATGATAATTTATTATTTTATTGTTTACTTATGTAATGAGTTTGTTTCATTTTATTTTATGCTTATTTTGTTTAATAGAATTGATCTTTTCATTATGTAAAGGAGGAAGAACTAAAATAGCTTTCCCTTTTTATTTTATTTTATCCTGAAGACGAATATTCGAGAAGATGTTCGAAATATCGTAAATGGTTTTGAAGTTATGGATTTTTGAGAAATATACCCCTTGCTTCTTTATCTGGATAAGTAAAATAAAATATTAATATTAAGACTTTCTTTATTATATGTCCAATTCTAAATTCAATTTTACGTACAAGTTTAAGTATTTACACGAAGGCTACGTTAAGAATTCATATTATGATTAGAACTAGAAAGTAATAAAAATAAGAAAATCGTTTAGCCAATCGCAGTACTTAATGCACAATGACTTTTTAGGGATTCAATCATAACCCTTCCTTTCTTGATTGTTCAGATGTAATCAGGGATTATTTTTATTTAATTCGTATTTTATATGTATTTCTACGGATTTATTTAATCCATATTTTTTTCCTGAGAATTATAATTAATTTCAATTTTAGATTTGAAAGATACTAAGACCCACAAATGTGCAACAAAATAACATTAGTAGAAGAATACTTTCAGAACATGAAATACTGTAGTTAGAGTGGACAGGATTTTCCTAAAACTATGGACCTAGAATAATGATACAATCTGAAGGCGTCAATGTCTTCTTTATTTGTTTCAATAATAGGTGTTTCTGTAGAATCTCAATCAGCACAAAATTCCATATCTTTCCATTCTTACAAATTGTAATCATCGGCTCCTCATTCAATTCTGATGCTTTTTCAATGTCCTTTAATCAATGAACGGAAAATTGGGATACACACTCTGATGGAGCTCCCGTTTAAAGACTTATAGTTTAAAGGCAATATAAAATTAATTACATTAAAATTAAGCAATATAAGACCATCCATTAGGCTGAATAAATGAGAAATTTCTCGAAACAGATGGCGTTTCTGGGCCATTCATCGAAGAATGAAGAGTAGCAATGCTGTAAACACTCCGGTACAATAAAGAGAAATCTAACTTCAATTTTAATTGAAGAAAGAAGAGAATACACTGAAAATTGCTTGCTAGAATCAGAGGCCATAAGAGGTTCCCTTTGCTACGGAATTAAGAGTAGAGCGGATATTTGGCAGAAGTACGCCGTCTCCAAGAAATGTTATTAAGTCTTAAATGAAATGGAATCATATAAAGAACACTTTAATTCCTAAAAATGAACTTAAAAGATAGCTCTGCTTTAATTAAAACCTGCTAGTTAAATGGGTGTTGGGGAAGTCATACAAATGTTGCCAAAAATTGAAAAAACAATGAATAATTTCAAGGTCCCAAGCATAATAGATTTTGATAGCTGGCATGATATCAAACACTATCATAAGTAAATAAACTACAAATTCACAAAAAAAAAACCCAAAAAAAACAAACGGAATTAGTATTGCCTTCTAGTAGAACAATTAGTTATTAATAAATCTAAAAATAATAAGAACATCATTTATCTTAGTTCTATTTAGAACTAAAACAAAAGTGCTCTTCCTGGATTTTGTTACTGTTGTGCTTCACTGTGCTTTTTTTCTCTTGTTTTATCGTTGTCTCTAAAGATTTTTGTAATATTTTTCTACTAGTACTATGTTCTGTTTAGTTTTGTATTGAATTTTCAATGCAGGATTTCTTCCCTCTTTATGTCGCAAACTGCTTTCTTCTACCTTTCATATTTCATTTTTCTAAATAAGTATTGTATTTATTACTAAACTCTTTACTACACTAATCACCTCTAACTCAATATTTCTCAGAGAAACTTCCTCAGCTTCTTTAGGCTTCCTACATATTTTGAATTATTATTTTTCATTATTGTAAGCAATTGGTTACGATATCATATAGAACCTTTGTTTTAAAATTTTTCCTTGTTGTTAGCAACAGGTTAAGAGGTCAACATAAACTATAACCGTTTTAGTATTCAAAATATTCAGGAAAGAAGCCTGAGGAAGCAAAGAAAGTTTCTCTGCAAAATATTGCGTTAGAGTTGATCAGTGTAGTAAACTTTTTAGTAATAAATTATTAATCTATATCATGCATTGTGGAAATATTGTATTTATTTATTAACATTATCAGTAGAACTACACCGTATCCCATTTATCTTTTTAATGTTGATCGATCCATTCATTAATGACTTAAAACATCATCTCCATTGGAAAAGAAAAAAATAATCTCAAAAATGAACGATTCATTTAGTTGCAGCTTCTTCAACAAATTTTGTTTTGGGTTTAAATAGAAATGGAAGAAACTTCCTTCATTCGATTTAAATATACAGTGTTACCTCCGAATAACGGACAGTCACGGGACCGGAAGTTTCGTCCGTTATTGGGAGGTGTCCGCTATTGGGAGGACTATCTTTTTTTCATTTTTTAGCTTACATCATGTTCTTTAATGAAAAATTACGTACAATCTTAATTAAATTTCTACAATTATCATTGCGATATGAGAGAATATGAACAATTGCAAATTATTTACTAAATTTCTTTTTAAATGAATGCTAATCCGTTTGTCTTACTTAAAATAATGACAAAATTAATTATAATACATAGAAAATTAATTTCTAGCCATCCATTTGATGCCTTAAACGTGTCCAATCCTAAATTCAGTTTGATCGAATTCTCTGACTTTTTCTTGAAGCGAAACACCGCTTATAGGAATGTTCTTTGCACGAGGAGAGCGGAACCATTTTAGACCACTTCGTCGATTTTTATTGTTTCAGTTTTACAAAACTTCAAATTCTTCGAATTTTCGTTTGAATTCATCATCCACATTTTTCTAATCTCTTCTATGTCCTTCAAAAGTTCATTTATCTGAGTTTTTCCAACTTTAAAACGTTAATCATGACAACGCATACTCAGCTTTTCTTTTTCAGCAACTTCAAGAACATCAATTTTTTCTTTCAGTGCCAATCTCTTCCTTTTTGACGCCATTTTAATTCGCACTAAATTTAATCAACACGTTTACAGGATAGCTTTACGAGGAATTGATATTTACAAAGCAACTGCATTGAAAAAAAGGGCCTCAGATTCGTGCATTGAATCATGGGACACCGATACAATATATCAATGTATGGAACACCGATGTAAATACAGTAGAACCTCATTATAACGGACCCTATTATAACGGACGTCGCTTATAACGGACAGTTTTAAAAAAAATTGTCAGCCTCCGTCAGTTATTAACTGAAGAAATAAGCAGCAAACAAACCCAGCAGAAAATAAATTATTTTTTCAAACCAATGAATGGAAGCAATCAACATGAACCAGGACTTTCTTGTTCTAAAGATTAATGCAGTGTATACGTACACATCTTTTTCAATTCAACCTACTATGTTGAAGGCTATTTTATTTGATATATAACTATTGTACTTTCATTGATGTACACCCTGCTGCATTACGCTGCTATAAGAATTATTTGTTATAAACCGGACTTTCACTAAAACGGACAACCTTCAGCCTTTATTAATCCGTTATAATGAGGTTCTACTGTACGTACAACCATGATGTGTTTGTCGAAATGTTAATCGAAATTTTTTAAATTTTTATTACAGTTAAAATAACTGTCCGCTATTCAGAGTGTCCGCTATTTAGAGTGGATAATATGGAATGTCCTATTTTAAGGGACTGGGACCCGCAATAATGTCCGCTAATTAGAGATGTCCGCTATTCAGGGTGTCCATTAAAAGTGGTAACACTTTATACACCTCAGTTCTATTTAGAAATAAAACAAAATTACTTTCTTTAATGCTCTTCCTGGATTTTGTTACTGTTGTGCTTCACTGTGCTTTTTTTTCTTTTATCTTTATTTATCCCTCACGATATATATATAAATGAACAAAATTTAAAATAAACTTGATGCCTAAAGACTTGCTTGCTATAATTTTAAAATACTTTTAATTTTATTAATCCAAACAATATCAATAATTCTCAATAATTACTGATTTACTTGATCTAACTTTGCTAAATAAGCTTTAACACAAGATATTTTTCTGAAAGATTTTTATTCCTGAATTCCCAAATATCGGGTGATTCATAAAGTACTGGTGGCTTTCACCGCCCCATAACTTTTAAACTACAGCTCATAAAAATCTGAAACTTTTCTATAGAATCGTGAAACATATAAGAGTTATATTTTCATGTTATTATTTATTCATTATTATTGAAATTCATTTTATTTGCGTTCAAACACCCCCAATATATCGTATATTTAAATACCTATTGTCATGTTGTTTAAACTCTAAAAGTCTGGATCCAATATTCAAATGATACAGAAACCTAATTAGTTAAATTTAATCTAAACACTTTTGTGCATTCTGACAAATGACTTTTTTGGGAGATAGTCGAATATTTTTTTGGATAATAATTTCGATATATTGAGAGTTTTTGAACGCAAATAAAATGAAGTTCAATAATAATGAATAAATAATAACATAAAAATATAACTCTTATATGTTTCACGATTTTATATAAAAAGTTTCAGTTTTTTATGAGCAGTAGTTAAAAAGAAATGGGGCGGTGAAAACCACTAGTACTTTCCAGTACTTTATGAATCACCCGGTATATTGAAAAAGAATTCATTTCTAAAAGAAACTTAAGTTGCTACCAGAGGAATAGCAGGGAATATACAACGAAATATATGAAATCTCTTAAATCTCATTAGGGGTGAACAATAACTTCTTCTAGCTTATTGAATAAAAGTTCAATAAGCAGGCTGAATTCGGCTTTGATTTAGCGAAATTTACTTTGTTAAGTTAGCAATTTGTATTTTTTTCTTCACTTAGTATCTTTATAAATTTGCAGGTATTTTTGAAAGCCGAAGGGCAAATCCAGCGAAGAGTCCTAATAAAGACGAAACAGCTGTCCCGGATTCCCATCGATGATGGCTTGTTGTGCGAAAGCATACTTATGTGCACTAGGTGGTTCTTTTTTTGGTTTACTTAATTGTATGCATGTTAAGTTTTTTTTCAGTTATCTTTTCGTCCATGTTTAAAACACTTTTTATATATTATTTCTTGATGCGTTTTATAGAGAGATATATGTATGGCAGTCATTTATTATTTTTGATAAAAGCTTATAAAAAAGACATTGAGTTTGCCCGATTTAGCATTTAACTCTTGCTTTGGAATCTCCACAAGGAGGTTCTCTTGCAAAGGAAAAAGACAAAGTTGGGGAAGGGAAAGGAGGCTATTTAATTAATCAAGTGAATAGAGAGAGGTTGGAATGGAGCCAAAGCAAAACGGCGATTCAGTTGGGAAGAAATTAAACGGACCCGTGAGAGTGCGTGTAGTCGCTGCAAGCAGTAGTAATGAACAAAAAATAAACAGACACCGAATTCACTTTTAATTGATGAGGATTCTCACAATTGGTGTAGCAGGACCTTAAACAATTTTTGTCTACTTTAGAGTATATTGTTTGCGGTAAAGGATTGTAAATTGTAGGATCAGAAAGTTACGTAGAATCAGGATTGCTACATTAAAACATGATATACCTTAGTGATATAAATGTAAAAATAAAAAAAAAAGAAACAGAAGAAAAAATGTTCAGTTGTATCAAACTGACTTCAGCCCTTTACAGATTAGTCTCTTAAAAATCAGCTCAAATCTTAAATTTTGAAAAATCTACAGAATCAATTTTGTATCAAAACTATGTAGAAAAAAAAATCGTACTGTCTTTACGATAATTAATTTTGCTCTTTATTTATAAAGAGATGACTTATACATTTATGGAGACAATTAAGATGTCCTTTCAGGAAGCTCATTAAATGCAGTCTTTCTGGAAGATCGAAAATTTCTTTGGGATTTTCACCATCTTCAGAAATCTCAGAATGTTAAATTCAATTAAACAGAAAGGCCAGTCTCCAGCCTGCGGTTTTCAATTCATGTCTTATGTGAAATTTTCTAAGGAAGTGAAGAGAAAACATAGAGGCTTACTTCAAGTTGAAAATAACTTACATCTATGATAAAGTCTTATCTGTACACTCCAGAATAATCAAAATCATCAAATAGTAGAAAATGAACCTCGTTTCTCTCTCCTTTCTCTCAAATAAACATTAAACAACGTTGAAAATACTAGTTCTACTAATTCTGCATTCATATCATTTCAAGTGAATGCTGTTCCTCTTCTGTCGCCAGTGTGCCATTCGTAGAGGTCTAGAAGATAAAGTATGGTTGTTATACGTTGTTATCGATCAAACCGAAGACAGAAATATCTATCTTTAAAAAACATATATTTGTCTCCGCGAGAACTGTGTCGTTAGTAATATAATGCTAGTGATAAAATATGTTTTTATTCAAGAAAATAAAGACGAAAAATTGTTACTATCTATCTATCGACTTTTTCTAAAACAAGTCAATGATTGATCCACAAACATATAAAAAAGGGAAGTTTAAGGTTTCCATGATACAGGGGAATTAGAAGAAATTAATTAGATGTCTATCTTTTGTCCTACCTTTCGAATATTCAATCTCTGAATCACCTGAAAAATTTTTAAGCTATTTAAAATATTAGTGTAGATTATATTTCAAATAACATGCTACCATGCTATGATTTTTATTTTGTTCTGTAGCCCAATCACTAAATATGTACAAGTTCTTAACTTCTGAATCTACCTTTGCACTCAATTGGTCATTCAGGCAACTGAGGACTTCATTAACACCTCGTTTCGCCTCTATTTCAGGCCACGTGTATGTAGTGGATTTACCACTATAAACACAAAAGTTATAAGCAACAACTGCCTTACATAAAACATCTCCCGAATAGGGAGATGTGGATATAGTATATTTTGCATACAATCAAAACATAACATTTCAGTATCAGGATTTTCCCTAGCCTAAACAGAAAAAATACCAACCGGATTACAATAGAAGCTGAAGCGTCAGGTGTTGGTCTCTTTTTGAATCCGCATCACTTTACTGTGAATTTTCGCATCACTTTACTGTGGTTAAATATTGGAGTAGAGTATCTCTTTTTGGTACATAGATGCGCAGTAACGGAAACAATGACATGGCACCCATAACTCAATTTCACAAAAAATTGGAGTTGGGCCTCTCTTGGATTCCGGAATTCAATTATATTTACGGAATTTGATAAATTTCAAAATTTGATGAAACAACTCATAAAGAAAATCTAAAAATGTGCGAAAATTTGCATTGCAAGAAACGAATTAATGTAAAAGTTGTAAATTTATGCTTGTTATTAACGGATACCGTTAGTTAATAAATTTGCAAAAATCGTTATAAAAAATTCTTTTCAAATAGAAGTCTGCATTCGAAAATAATATTTAAAATTTCTTCGTTCATATTCTACATTCGTTCATATTCTACAGTTCCATCAAGAAGTAATTTACGTAAATGTAATGGATTTTTAATATTTCATTCACAATTAATTTTGATGCCCTGATCTTACAGAAAAAGTAATCTTGAGATAAAATGCCCAAATTCGGGTTTTTTGTTCCTATAGATTTAAACTATTTTGGCAACTAAAGTTTAATCTTTCTCGGAGTTCATCTTAAACAAGAAGTCTGAGAAATCTGGTTGGTCATCTACAATAAATTTTGGTTAGACGATAACAAAAGAAAAAGGTGAACTTTCTCATGATCAATGACAGAGGATTCCAAACAGCTGCTTTCACATTGTCACCTAATCCTCTGACAATGGTTAAAGAAAGTTTTAGTTTCTAAAGGAGAGGGAGTGTAAACGAAAATACTTTTAATAGAACGTATTTACCTTAATATAAAACAACATGAAATGATAATTTAATCATCAAATCCATAAAAAACTAAAAATCACTTACAAACAAATTTGATGTAAATAGGATATTTTTATTATGACTAGATGCTGTAGTGGTTCACTTGTGACATGAAAAATGGGAAACAGAATAAACTTAAACATATTATTACACTGTAATCTCCTGAGCTAAGGATACTGTCAGGGCCGTTTCTACCACTAGGCAAGACTAGGCGGCCGCCTAGGGCGGCAAGATTTTAGGGCGGCCGAAGGACGGAATCCGTTTTTTTTTTTGGGTTGTTAAAATAGGATTGCGGTTTTTTTTTTTGGTTGTTGAATTGAAGATTCTGGTTTTTTTTTTTGGTGGGGCAGGCATTTGAAAGGGAGGGGGCGGCATTTTTCAGTTCTCGCCTAGGGTGACAGAACACCTAGAAACGGCTCTGGATACTGTTGATTTATTTTGATAACAATAAAGTTGGAATATATTAAATCACTTGAAGTCTTGTTTTTTATAATTTCAATTAAAGCCAAAATTTCTACTTTCTTGGATAAATAGCCTTTGCAATACTTTAATAAAGAGCTTTGATAATTTAATTGAATTGATTAGATATTTTGTGGCTAATAGAAATTAAAATATTTTACTTATCTTTTTCCTGCACATTTAATTTGGTTCCATGAGATACACTTAGGAGATTAGTATCAGAACACTAATTATATCTCTCAACAACTTTTACGTAAGATCTTTCGTGCTTTTAGGTTTTTGACTTTTAAGTTACAGTACTTTTTAAATTACAAATCCCTTGAAGGAATGTATGGAACTAACTTATTTATAAATAGATTATTGGAATCTTCACATATTACTTTAATGATTTCTATCTGCTCTTTGCTTTCTTTAATTAAAGAAATTAGAGTATTCTGTGGATTAAAATTTAGTAATAACAAGTTTTCTATTACCAAAAATATTTTAAGTGAGAAATTTTCGCGTATTTTTAAATTCTTTGTTATGATTGATATTGTATACGGAAATTGTGGACAACAAAATCAGTCTTTGTATAAAAGAGATTCCCTAATCTTAAAGGAAGTTTTACTTTACAGATTATTTTTCTTCAATATTCTTTCGCACTCATTAATTTTCAAGGATTTAATCTTAAGTGAGTTAATGAAACGAGGGTAAACCAAAAATGATTTCTTGTAGAAACCAAAACCATGACAGTAAAGTACAGAATAATTAACAGAGCACAATACATATGATACTATATTTTTTTTATCAAAAAAGAGGGATTATCTCTTTATAATAGTTCAGAGGAGTAGCGTAAACTATTTCAAAAATCTCAACTTCTGATGGATTATGTTTCGGGAATCTTCTCAGATGGAACAATGGTTTCAGGAATTATGATGTATTTAACTAACATGAATTGCTTTAATAATCATAATTCAAAAATGCACCATAATAAGGATTCGCACCCCGAGCTATCACCGACGGGAATCTGGAACGGCCATTTCAGCCTTACGGTCTTCAGTCAGAGTCATCCTCAGATGATAGATAGAGGAAACGATTGAAAAGAGCACAACAGACAGATTTGGATCGAAAGAATGAAGCCGAACGTAAAAGACGGTCAAGGGCTAAGGAGACAACAGAAGAGACACAAGAGAGACAGAGGTTAGACGCCAAACGACATCAGGCCGAGAGAGGGACAGAGACTGTAGAAGAGAGAGAACAGAGACGTAGATTGGACGCTGAACGACATCAGGCACAGAGAGTGACAGAAACAGAAGAAGAGATACAAGAAAGACATAGAGCAGACGGTGAACGACAGAATCAGCGCTATTCTCAAATGACGAGTAAAAGGAGAGAATTGTTTATCAGTCAAGTTCTGGATAGGAGTCAGAGAGTGAGAACACAGAGTCGACACATCGGAAGACGACGCTATGATCTTCAAGCTTTATCATCTACTGTATATCAATCGTACTCTACTTCATCTAACAATGAAGTAATCTTTGAAAATAATGCTGGGCTATGCTAATTAATGCTAATTAATTTTATCCGAAAGATAATGAAAGTAGAAGTAGTTCATTCGGTTTATAGACCCTTACCCAAATACACAATTGTAATTTTTCAGAATCCTTATAAATCTTCTCAACTTATTTTGTAATTTTAAAAATCATTCAAGAAAACCAAATTATAATTTAAAAAAGGTATAAAATTATAAAATTATAAAATTCACTTTGTAGGAATAAATATACATAAATTATTTGTATAAGAATCAAAATATTTTAATGACGTAAGTTTTAAAACTTTATTATGATTTATTTAGAAGTCATTATGACTTAACGAAATCCAAAATAATTATAAATACTTGCAATATCTTTGACAAAATAAAAATTTAGTTACATCTCTAACTTCAAAGAATTTAAACATAAAATACCTAATCATTGAAAATAATTGAAAATAAAATTACTGTGATGAAAACAGACAGTAAAAAAATATATTTTACAATACTTCAATATTTTTATTATTATAATTTTCATATGCATATTTCAGATGCAAATCCGTTTTAGGCAGAGAATTGTTTCAGAAATTATTCGTACATTAGAAAATTTGATTATTAACATTAATCTATTTCATTTCATCTTTAGGGCAACGTAATTGTAAAACATGATATTAGATCTTATCGTAGTATAATAATTTGTTATTTATTAATATCTATTTCTAATGTTACTTGTTACTTCTTTACAATGTAGTCAGATAATTGTTAGAGAGTTTATTATATACTGTAATACAATAAAACAATTATCATTATGTAATACCCCGAAGTTAGGTCTTAGGGGGTTCCACAGTCAGCGATATAAGTCGAGATAAGAAGTTCATGTAATTCCATATTAAAGTTTTTCACAGACAGTTCGATCAATAAAAATGCAACAATTGTGAACGAATTGTAACGTTTTTATTTCAAAAATATGCATTAAGTGAAATAAAATGAATATACAACAAGCTTTTAACTAGAGGAGAATGATTTTAAGAAGTTCAGCAGTGAAGTCTGGTGGGATAAAGATTTTTTTTTTCAGAGGTTCATTTTCATAGCTCCATCGTAAGCTTTTAATCCGCCTTCGAAAAGCTTAGTAATTTCCAATTTGATTTCTAATGTCAGCGTTTTTCTTTTCTTACTTGAAGACGAAAACGTTGGTTGGTTTCTTTTTAAAGACATAATGGGTTATATTGGTTAAATTTAATATTTTATTATCCTCAGTTAGTACAACGAACCAGAATGGTTTTACTTCTATTTGTCCAAGTTATTTGACGTCTACATTTTATTTTGGATATGAGCAGTTGACTAGTGTGAACCAAATGTTGACAATAGGTGCACTCTCAGAATTTTCTCGCGACACACCAACGGCATCCTCAAGGCACACCGGTTGAGAATATGGACACAGAGAACATGCTCTGACTACCATAAGTCATGCATAGGCGCAGATGCGAGAGACTCGAAATACTCGGGCACACTCGTGCGTACTCGTTCATCGCGTAAGTGCATGCCAAATAAATGCACCATTTAATTAAAAAAAATTGCTCATTCATTGTTTAAAGCATTTAAAATTAATAGATGACGTTGGTCCAGATAACTGTATTAACATCTATAAGTGTATAACTGTATTAACATCTCTCTTCAAATTGACTTTTATCTGAAATAAGTAATTTTAGTATATCTTATTATGTATGTAAAAAAATTATTAAAAACACAAATAAATAAATATGAATTAATAGTAATACTGAATAATAATATGAAGTAATTTTATTCATAGTTGCTTTCTTTACATTTTATTAGTCAGTAAAAATCTCAATTACTAGCATACAAATTGCAAGTTCAATTGTTAAAAAGATATAAACAAACGACGAAACATACAAACTGTGCTTTTTCGATATTTAGCTTACCAATTCAAACCAAAATCAATTAGTAACTTCAATAAATGTTATTATCTTTTCAATATTATATTAATTTGTTAATAAATTTATTAATTTTTATTATATTATTATTATTATTATTATTATTATTATTATTATTATTGCTATTTACTTTTGCTATGTTGTTCCAAAAGCCTCCCTAATTTATTTATTTGGTGCTTTGATTTCACTTAGTATAATGCTAAAACGTGATAGTATATCTAAAAACACACAATTTTTATCCTTTACTAATTATTTTCTAGAACGATATCTACTAATCAGTGTACAAATTAAATGGAAACTTCATTTATTCCAGTTTTTATAATTAATAACTTGCCAATTTTTTTGATGCACAACAAACAAACAACCCTTCTAACAAATTACGCATTATAGCTATAGAAATGACCACAAAAAAAGCTTTTGTTAAACTGCAGGAGCCTTTTTCGAAATCAACTCCAAAAATGGCTTAGTGTCCTTACTAAAGATGTTACCAGAATTTTGAGAACATGATCAACCAATTGTGCATTGAATGATGGCTAGTGATCAACATCCTAGTATCAATAGAGGCCCTCATTATTGAAGGTTAGAGGGTGCAAAGAATTACGAGTTTCCCTGGATAAATAACTATTCTTTGATGACTTCAGAAACACGGTAATTTCGGAACACTCGCTTTCTCAAGACAAATTACGAGTGGAAGGAAGTGGCCTCATAATTGTGGTGTCGTAAGGTACTTAATAAAATCCTTTATGAAAAGTGTAAGACTGGTCGAAATGAAGAGTGTACATCTACTTCATTATACAGCTACCACAGTGGAAGAAAATGTGGAAGAAAATTAAGAGAAGGCTTAAAAAAATTACAATGACAATTGACAGTAGTCATTAGGAATGGTGACAACTTTTCATTTAAAGAACGAAAACTTTCAATGAGAAATGGTTTATGTTATGTTATGTTATGTTATGTTATGTAATGAATGTGGGTGACAGAGAAGGAGAAATGGTTTAAATTTCATTTATGGGGTTTAAAAATTCCTTGTTTAGTCTCCCATGAAAGTTCGAAGTAGAATATGAAAGTTAATGAGAAAGACGAAGAACCTTTAAGAATTATTATGCTGATAAGCCAGATTGTGAGCTTAAGTTGTAAAATTTTAATTATTTCAAGTTGCCAGGAACTCTTAATTTGAACATCTTCAAGGTCTTGGTATCTTCAGATTTTTAATACTGATTCAGTTTTAAAACTGATACTTCTAAACCATGTTTTGATTTTATTGTTTTAAATAAAATTAAATTAAATCTTTTCAGAATTAAAACCTAATGCTTTTTGAAGTGAGCATTGGAAAGACACATAAAAAATGACACAGATTGGAAGTTTACAGTTTTTATAGTAACAAAAAACTGCTATTAAAATATCGTCCAAGTAGCTGAAATCGTTAATCTCCTTCTTGTTTTGGAGTTTCCCTCAAGCAGGCGATTTCTAAATCGAATATTTTTACAAGACACTCAAATTTGCTATCGTCTTATATCAGCCACAGTTTCATTTTAGAAAATTGACATAAAGATAATCTAAAAACCAAATTAAGTCATTATAATCAGCAAGGAGAAGCAAAAGGAGTAATACAGCATTGTAAAAGGCATTGATGTTATCTTTTTGTAAAGGTGCTCATTGAGTAATTTAATAAAAATTTTCAACCTTACAAGTACATCTAAGCTAAGTTCAACATTGTGTTAATGACAAAGCTTCTTATGATTCAGTGGAAGTGTGGTACATTCTTCTGATAACAACAATCTTAAGAAAGGAAAATGAATCTCAATAGGTATTGTTGGTGTATGTGTCTATTGAGTTACATATATACTTGTATAATTTTCATCTTTATTTATTTAAATATCAATTTTACTTATTAATTGATTTGTTTTAGTCATGTTTTAAATAACTGCTGTTATTTCCGGAATGATATAAAAGTTATGATAATTATATATGTAACAAACATTCTTTGATAACAACACCTATAAAATTTTCGACTTTTAAAGAAATCGGACTTACGACCAATTTTATATTGAATTAAATTTGTTTTGAAATTTGTTATATAAAACGAGATTTACAATAAAATCAACATCCACTATATTAGAACGCAACTAAGGAACCCGCTGATAATAGGTTCTTTAGCTTCAAAAGCTGAAAAATTTCCCCCCGAAAATTAGTGTAGATGACGGGGAAAACACCAATCAGGCTTCTTTTACTACTTCTCCTTTAAGAGCCATTAAGAGCCAGATAATCTCACCATAGAAAAGTGAGAGGGTTTATTACAAGCCGAAGAAACACTGATTACTTGTAGTAACTCAAATTATACTTTGACA
This sequence comes from Thereuonema tuberculata, assembly GCA_023159025.1. Lineage (NCBI taxonomy): Eukaryota > Metazoa > Arthropoda > Chilopoda > Scutigeromorpha > Scutigeridae > Thereuonema > Thereuonema tuberculata. Next base: position 217,259,709 of record JAFIDM010009631.1, on the reverse strand, counting down.
AATCAAGGAGAAAACAAAGTACAGCGAAATTAGACGAATACTTTGAGAGAGTCTAACAAATATTTCTTGATGGCTATATGGAATAGCATTTCTGGTTGATTTTTTTGTCTTCTCGGTACATTTTTAAAAAATTTCGGATTTTTCCTGATAATGTCACTCCAGAGACATATTAATTCCCGCTACTTTCTTATTCAAAGGTTTAAATATTTAATTCCATGGAATTAAAGAGAGAGAAGTAAATATTGTCTGTTTGTTTTTTTATTTTATTGCAGGATTAACTCTGGAGCATCTTATTTCAGGTGACACTTTGAATAAAGCATAAAGGATTATGAGTAGACCTTATTTGAATGCTAGTTAATTATATTTCTTTTAAGTATTCTGTCTATTTTTCTGAAAATAAAACGATATGTAGCAGACAATTTTATTTAATCATTGGATGTCTCTACTAGTCAATCTGACATCTCATCAAGTCAAATAAAAAATCTAATAAATTTTAATCTTATTTAAAAGGAAAACTTATTTTTTAGCATTTAAACTATTACTCCAGTCTAGCGCTTAACAATTTAAAGTTGACATGTGTCCTATAGATAGACAAATCACAGAAATTTATGTTTTTCCTTTTTTTAATCAGAAAACTAAAATCTATTAAAATGGAAGTGCTTCATACAAGATACTCAGATGGTTGGTCAGACAAAGTTAGTGCAATTATTTAACTATCAATCTTGCCACCATTGAAATCACTCAACAGAAAAAAAATCTTATTTTTCTGCTCCATTTAAATAATAAATTTAAAAATACAATACACATCTGTTTTGATCAGATTCGCAACTTGGTAAAATTCATTAAATATTCTACGGAAATTGTATTGTTAAGGTTGTCATAACCGGCAAACAGAAAGTCTAAAGTTTTAGATCTTGATTTATTATTGGCTTTAAAAGGCTTTTGAAAACAGTACCAATCGCATGTGTACCGGAAATAAAATGTACACCTCTTTTTCAGAATATCTTATATTATAAAAGCGTTATTCTGTCTGTCATAAGACTTTCTTTCCAATTTTGTGACCAAAATATAAGAGATAGATTGGTCATGTAAATGGATAAAATGTAGATCTTTTTCAGACAAACAAAATGCTACCAAAATCTTTCGAAAAAAGTTTTTGGTTTCCAAGATGGCGCCTTTTAAAAGGTCAGATTTTGACTTTTTCTCAATTTAAACGAAAAGTATAAAAGTTAGAAGAGAACATTTTATTGAGAAAATGTTGGTATTTGAAAGTTCTATCGAACGATGTATCACTTATTCACCAACGCTTCAGGGTTTCCAAGATATATGCAAAAATGTGAATTTTCGGTGTGTGACGCCAATCCGCAATACATCCGAGTTATTCGGCGAAGCCACAACGGGCTGGGAAGTTCTCCGACGATCGCAACATTAATGCTAAATAAATAATGTTTGTTTTTTGAATGCTATATATGCAAGGGTTCCGGAGCGAAGCGACGGTCCTAGGCTATTATTATTATAAATTAAAAAACGTATATTATAAAAAAGGTTATTCTGTCTGTCATTCTATAAGCAAAATGTTAAATTATAAATTACTAAAACGTCGGAGCAAGGAAATCTTTTGGAAAATGATTCAAGAATTTTTACAAAACACGTTATTTATCATGAAGTTTTGTAATAAAACCTAATATGTTTCGTTATCAAAAATGTGTTTGTGTTATCAAACACAAAACATTAATATTTTAGCCCTATATAAACCAACACAATACAAAGAAAGGTAAATTTAGTGAAGAATTAGAGGATCTATTCATAAAAAATGAAAAATATATTAAACAACTGTCCAACTATACTAATTGGCGACGTAAATGTAGATCTTTTCAAAATGAATAAAAACAATGCAGTACAGAAATACCTAAAACTTATGTGCAATAATTGTCTTTACGGAACAACAAGAACAACTGTACAATTCATGGAAATACGAAAACAAATGAAGATCATATTTTCATAAATAGGCATGATATCGAAACACCAGGAATAATATGTAAAGAACGAATCTCAGATAATAAAGAGTTGAAAAGGAGAAAATAACAGATCCAAATATAATCTATGAATAACTAATCAATGAGTTTAACAAAACAAAATTCATGAAAATCTACATACCGTATATAAAAAGAAAATTCCTGACTCCCTCACTGACTGACTCATCAACGCCCACCATAAACCCTTGGACCTAGAAAGCTGAAATTTTGCACAGAGGTTCCCTTTATGATGTCGACAAGGAATAAGGCCGGATATTTCGAAATTCTCACGGGATAGGGAATAATCTGGCAAACTGATCATGAAGTGTTTGACGGCAACCCCAGGTGTGGTGCGCCAACCCACAATACACCTGAGTTAAGCGGAGAAGGCCACACCTGACTGCGAAGTCGTATATTCTCCGATTCCAATATTAATTTGCTAAATAAATAAAGTTTTTTTTTTTTTTTTTAATGGTATATGCAAGGGCTTCGGAGCGAAGCGACGGTACCCGACTAGTTAAACATATTAATAATAATCAACAGCGTAAAAACGCTATGCCGCTTTTCTTTGATGAAAGGAAAAATTTTTCTGTGATCTTAATTTAAACTAAGAAGTCCTTTTTTCTCAACTGATTAATAAAAATGGACTCGATCAACAAAACAAGTTTTGTAAAATCTGCTTCCTATTGAATAGTAATATTTTTTGTTTTAAATTTCAATGTTTTTATTTGCAGATTTCCTGGTAATGAATAGTAACGAACAAATTTAGTTTAAAAGGAAAACGGACAAAAATTTAATAAGAAAAGATAAAATGAATAAAAACAATGGATTAGTTTAATAACTAATTAATGTTTTCATAGTGAAAAAACATCAATATACTTAGTATTTTTAGATCATAAGGATAATTCTAGAATTTAGTATCAAAAATTCCTATAGTAATACAATATAATGTAATGATAATCTCCTCACTTTTTTTATAAACACTTGAGTTCATTCATTTCGAAAAATTTCATATCCTGTAAAAATTCTTAACCTAAACTTTGAAATATTTGTTTTTGAAATTATAAATGCTTTGAAATTTATAAAGTTTTTGAAATTAGACCTTTATTGCTCATTTGTTGTTTGCTGATGACACCAATATTTACAAGATAAGTGTTATCTTTAGTCAAATCCCACGGCCAGTGATAAAATAAGCATTTCCTATGAGAATTTCTCATTTACGATTATAAAAACCTGAAAATTGTATATAAAAATGTACATAAATATTTAATGTAAGATGAAAATCTCATATGTTACACCGTATTTTGGCCATCGTCAACATCTGAAAAATGTTTTTGTTTTTATAAAATTCATTTTAGACTGTAGAGACAATTCTTAATTTACATTTTTTAACGCTTTCTAAACGTCTTCTTGCTCTTTTCAACATCAGAAACACTACTTTTCTCACTCACTTCAGTTTAAAGTTACTTTCCAATATAAACTTGAAGAAGGAAAGTGGAAATATGTTTGAAATAGAGTCTAACAATTCAATCCCATTGCTTCTTTGAAATCGCTATTAATTTCGAGAGGCTGTGATTCTATCAGTGTATACCCACTGATTTAACTTTTCTCAGGTGTGACAGATTTTGAATGAGAATAGGTAATTGAAAGAGAGGAAAGTTTCAGTAGAATATTAACTTTGTTTGGAATTCATCCAATGAAACTCATAGTTTCTCAAAATGAATTTATTTAAAGAGCTTTATGATCAGTATTCAATCATTTATTTAAAGTGAATTGATGTAGAGCAATTCAGTCACGATTCATTCAATTATCCTTTTTCGCGTTTTATTCCCAATGGTTGAGTAATAACAGATTGTAATACCTCAAATGACAACCGCTGAAAATTGAACAATTGTAAATTCTGTTACAAATGTTAGTACTACATATATTTTATAAATTTGTTTAAAATTTGCAATTTAGTAATATCTCTCTTAAACATTATTGCTTAAAATTAAAAAAAAAAATAACAAGAAAAAAAACTTTAATACTTGTTAATTTTATTTCAATTGATGTTTTTTATCATTCTTTTGATAAATACTCAATTACACTGATTTAGTGCTAAGAGTGGAAGATTTTAGAAAAAATAAATATATATAATAGAAAGCAGTTTTATAGTTAATATAGTTATGTGGTCTGGCTTCGAGAGTATTTCACCATCCATTCAGTCCGTCTGTCCGGAGACAGGTCCACATTCTGTGGAATTCAGTAGAACTCCCAGAACCGCCTAGGAAAGATACTGAGGTGGTTTTCCGGGGCCTTCCTCAGGGACCTTCCGTTATGGCAAGGCTTCAGACCGAAGAGAAAGTGAAGAAGAGGCTGACAAACACAGGAAAGGAAATTGAAACAGCCAAGCCACGTCCTGGATTCGAACCCGGGTGCCGACACATTGCCCGCACGGCAAAAATACATGATATTTGCATGGGAATCGAACTCCGGACCCATCGATTTGAAATCCAATAAGTTAACCGTTACTCCACGCTCGCACTTCTTATTTCACATTCAACAATTATTGAATCTTACTGTTTTGCCAGCGAATAAAGTAAGAGCCAAGGGATGTGCTTTACAGGGATGTGCTTAGGAAATCAGTTGGCCTTAATACGATCCTGCGTTAAGTAGAGTAATAAGAATTAAGATGAAGAATTCTTTCTACTGGACAGCATACCTAATCATTAAGAAACAATAGAAGTCACAAAAACTATAATGTCACTACCTCTTCTTAAGAACTTCTTTATTATATACAAATTAACAGTTAGTAGAAAATACAGGTTTGAAATCTAAACATAAACTTGACGATTGTCGTATTTGTCACAGAGTTTGATCAGTTTATCCATCCCAAAGGCATAAGAGTCAGGGCCCTGCTGTTGTAATTACTTTAAACCTTCAAGAAATTGCGCAACAACATCGGAAACAAACGTCCTGGTCTTCTGAACGACGATGTGATCATCCTTCATGACAATTTCGGACCCCATATTGCACGGCAGATACAAAATTTGATGTAGGGTTTCTACTGGAAAATTTTGGAAAATCCGCGATACACTTTGGATTTGGATCCAGTGAATCCAATTTGTATCCTGCCTTAAAAGAACACATGTCAAGGCGACACTTCACATGCAATGAAGAACTTCAACGTTTCGCAAAAAAATGACTACAACAGAACAGCATTCATTTTTAGGCGTCTGGGATGGACAAACTGATCAAACATTATGACAGATGGAACAATCATCAAGTTGACTTCGAAGAAAAATATTGTATCTGTTCTACTTTAAGGGCACCACCTAATTTTCTTCCAATACACGCTATCGTACTTATAAACTTTTTTTCTGATCGACCCTCGTTTATTTTATGAATGTGGATGCATGTTAAAAATTACACTGAAATGTTTAAAATATTAAGGAAAACAAGTATTAATAGCAAAGTTATCCTGATAATGAAGGATAAGGAAAGTTCAGATATTTGCTTAAAACTTCTAAATGTAATGAATTTGGTTGAATATTATTTCTTATAAATTAATGAAAGAATGAATTTCTGGTATGTTCGTGAATATGTCGGATCACCACCAAATCACACTTCAATATCTTATGTATAAAAGCTTTAATGCATCAGCTATAATTAGAGGAATACGTGCAAGAATATGTTGGGATTTAATTCTGTCATTTTCTTCAATACCTACTTCCTCACCAGATTAGATATGTCTCACGATTATCGAAATTCAACACTTGACTATAAAAAAAAAACGTCTTCAATGACGGTAAAATTCAAATAGTGCTTCTAACCGCTCCATTTTCTCCTCTCGTGCTTTTTCTTCATTAGACAACTAATGAGACTTTTAAAGAGACACAGGCAAAAGAAGAAGAATGGGTTTGCGTATCGAAACTTGATTTCAAGTGAATCCCCAGCTGTCACGAAGAGGGATTAAAGAGAAATAGAAAGGAAAGAGAGAAGGTTTAACAGCATTCTTTAGTGAGCATTGTGGGACAAGACTGATCTGTTTCCGCATTTTCTATGAAGAACCGATCAATAAAATGACTCCAATACAACTCTCGCTAAAAGTTTACACCAATCTGAAGCAAATCAAGGAAAAAAACTAAATCACTGATTCAATATTTTATACATAAAGCTTTAACGCCTCTGCTGTCATTCGAAGAAGGCATACAAGCATATGCTGGGATTTAATTCTGTCATTTTCTTCATCTTCCTCCACACACCAAAACAGAGACGTTCGTTGTTTTAAAAATTAAGTAAAATAACAAAGTTATTAAACAATAATCAATTGTTTCCAATTAACTCTGCAACATAATATTTACATATTTAATTGTAATAAATACCAACATTAAAAAACTGTTGCAACATCTCGAAAGTACTGCATAGATGGCATTGTCAGTAAGTGGCTCCTGATCAGCGATTTCGCACACTATATATTTCGTATTCTATAGTATACGAAGAAATATTATTATGCCGTATTTATAAGGAAGCAAATAGTTTATTAACCATTGACATTTTTAATAAGAGTTGGTCTGCATATTCAAGCATCTCGGTAGCTAAGACTTACTTTACTTACTCAAATCGTAGAATGTGCCAAAAGAAATTTGTGACCTTTTTCTCCCTCTGATAAACCAAAGAAAGAGAAGACCGACTACTAATAATGAAGAACCGGGCTCTGCATTTACGGTAATTCAGCTTTCTGTGACGCCTGCATTGCTTTCACTAGTGTTCACAAGCATAAAGAATGGCCAATGGTTAAAGGAAGTTTGACTGTAGGCAGAGTGTTACTAATCATCACAGGCATCGAACATCATTGGAGTATTGTACTCAATGCCTATCTTCAGTATAGTTGCAGACAACGAATGGTTTCGTGTCGAACAGATCAATGTAGATACCTATCATTTAACCATGGCCATCACAGCTCAAAATGTTTCTTGTCTGGCATTATAATAAGAAAACAAGATGGAATTTAGAGCCGTCCAGTCTGCACAAAGTCTAGACACACGTACAGGTAAGGGCCGAATCACATTACCACCAAGCACAGAAGAAAGAAGTTCTGAATACAATTGCTTACAGAAAGCTATCTATTTGCTTTCCTGACAAACTGAAAAAGGAAAAAGAACATCTTATCTTATCCCGTTAAGAATTTGGGTGCAAAGAATCAAATCTTCAAGATCTTCAAAAAAGTTGAATAGCGACTCAAGATCAAGCGAAAGAAGATCCAACACCTGACGCACGAATTTCTTGGCCACTGCCTCAAGAAGAAGAAAGTAAGAACAGAGTTTAAGGTTCAGAAGATATAAGAATGTCTCGAAACCCAAAAAACAAGATGAAATTGGAAGCTACGAACTTCTCTGCTCCAATGGCAAGAAATACGTAAACCATATTAAGAAGTAAATCACAGCCAGGATTGGGGAATACATCAAATAAGTCAAATAGGGTACCACTAGCAAGTCAGCAGTGGCATAACATTTTTATGAAAGCAGGAACCATGTTATCAAGTTTGACGAAGTCACTATCCTATCCCGTGAAGATAGATATTATAGCAGGGATAATGAGAGAAGCAATAACAATAATCAAGAAATAATAAAATTTAATATAAAATTCATTTCAATAGAGAAGAAAATTATTCAATACTAAGAGCCTGGTTACCAACATTTTAAGGAGTTGATGTCAGAAGCTTTACTAGACGATACATCATGTAATATGAGTCGACAAGACTAGAAGCTGAATCGCGGATATTTCCAGAAATTCTGAGAAGCCTCTCATAAAGTAAGAAAATTTTACAATTTTAGGAACTTACTCAAAAATCCTGGACGGAGTATATAACCTCCTCCCGAGGAAGAAGAAGCTAGTTGAGGAGAACACTTCAATGTCCGAAGATGTATCTGACACCTAACTACAAATAGTCAACAAAGATGTTTTCCTTCAAGATGAGGTTCAAAATGAGATAGCCAATATTTTCTGGACAACGGCGGAAGCATTAATATTTAAATAGTGTAAGTGGGCACAAGGAGTTACTTCTTAATTAAGTAGTTAGGCATCAAATGGTCAGATATAAAGACAATGAATTACGGATATGCATTCATTTTCTTCAGTGATTCAATGATAATGACGATTCGTTGTAAAAGAAAAAAAAATGCTCACTCTTGAAAAACTTTACTTTGATTTATAAATTTCTTAAAAGTTGACTTCCTTATATTTTATACCCATTTAACACCTTATTAAATTATGTGGTTTTAGATTAAATACTTTACGAGCGAAGAATTTTTAATTCAAATGAAATAATAATTTATAATAATAATCAATTGAATTTAAAAATATTCAATACTACAAATAAATCAAGTTCACAACTTTTTTTCTTAAATTACCTTTTCTATGAAAAGGCAAGAGAAATGTTTCTTGAAACGGAATCGTGTATCATTCTACTGGGAAATACGACAAAGAAAAACACAGTTACAGTCAATTGCTGCAGTGGTGCTACTGTAAGTCCAACTTCATTAGCTATTATTCGGCAACGCACTGACTTTTTCTGAGAATTTACCGATTCTTTGTTTTTTACACTGTGCTGCTTATCAAATAAAACGTCATGGATGAAACAGCGCTTGCTAACAAACAATGGAACAGGAAGTCAGTAGTTCTTTGTTAAGTTCCAAGTAGCTCCTAGAATTCGTTTGGAGTTTGTAATAAGAAAAGAAAAAAAATTGTGTATTTATCCAAAGAAACCACTCGACATTACAACAGTGCTAAGAAATTAAGAATTAAGAAATAATAATAATGGAAATCACCTTCGTTCCCGAAAGTTACTCGCAAATAAAATAAACAACAATTAAAAATAAATGCATATAAAGAGCTTTTGACCAAACAATCCTTATGATACAAAAGGTATTTAATTACAAAGAAAACCAAAACGTCAATATAATCATAAGAGCTAAATATAAAGTGCAGGAAAATTATTAAGAAAATGAAAACCAAAGACTGCACATAACTGGAAGGTGACTTCCATTTCTATATCACTCCTTCTGGATTTGTCATCAAGGAAGATGGATCGGGCTGATGAGTCCCTAATAAGAACATTAACGGCCGTTCCCGATTCCCTCTGTTGATAAACTAAAAGGCTTGATTTATTTATTTATAATTACAGATAATCACTTCAAAGTGAAAGACTTAGCCTTCTCCTATAATAGTAGTACAATATACCTTATTTGTCGCGGTGCTAGATATATTTCCCACCCATCTTCTTCTTTCTTCTCCTATAATACCTACAAATGCTTTCAATTTTTTTCGTCTCCCCTTATTTATTTATTTATTTATTTATTACTTTTTATCTATTATTGTACTCTAATAACACCAAGTACAATACACTACTAATATTTTGTGAATATCCGGAGCTGTACTTCACTTCCAATGATTCCTTTGACTTACTCAAATATTATTGGTTCTTTCTTTGAAGTAACTCAAGGATTATATGGTATTTCCATTTTAAAACTCTTTGACATCTTTCGAAATGGCAGTTATCCGTTTTCCGTGGGGGTGGTTAAACCATAGTTTCTCTCACAAATAAGAAAAAGAAAAAGAACTTACCAACCAGAAAAAGAAAAAGAAAAAAAATGCACCAGTTCCCAAAATCAATTAGGTTTTAATTCTATTCATTAGGAATTAAAACCTGATCATCATTCATTCTATTCATTAGGTTTTAATTCTGGTGTTAATTCTATTCTATTATTAAATTAATTTATGAAAATTTTTAAACGATCATTTTGTAAACTTTGTCGTATCCAGGGAAGATATAGTTAAATAAATGAATTTCATCTTTATGATTCTTTCTAGGCATCTTAAAATTGATCCATTCATGATAATTAATCTAAAATAAAGAAATAAAATTATGGAATAAATTCAGCAACATTAATTGGGTTTTGTTTAAGAGAACCAAAATCTATTTTACTATCAAAGAGAGAACCAAAATCTATGGCTACAGATTCACCTTAAGACTCACCCGGAAACATAATTTACTTTCAGTGCAGCTTAACCACCAGTGCGTGAAATTGACATCGAAGGATTAAAAGTGTAATTTAGATGTAATCTCTAATGGAAGCAAGACTCTATATTAGCAAGGAGATATCATTATGTCAGAATGAGTAAATGCAGAGAATAATTACAAGTGAGTTAGAGACCAAAGCAGCGTTTGACCTCTATTAAATCATAACAGCAGGTCGATGGCGAAACAATTACTTAGAAAGTACCAAGTTTAATTACTTTCTTTGTGTCAAGGAAATGTGATTAACAATATTCACCAAAATACGAAGCTGCTAAAAAATAGCAGAAGTAATATAAAATCGTAAAGAAGATTTTAAATATTAAGAAATTTGAAACGTAATTAGATAAATCAAGGTGAGTACAATGTCAACAAAAATAAAATTTTAAGAAAGAGTTCAGAAAATTAACTAAAATAAACATTGGACGAATATTTTACCAATTTGAGATTAGGATCATTTGCTATCCATGTTTAAAATCCTTATGGACATCCAAATCTAAACTTAAGAGAAGAAAGTTTCAGGGTTGCTTTAAGTTCGTCATTAACAATTTCACAGTATTTAGTAAGCAATACAGTTTGGAAAACTTGAAGAAAGCAAAACTAGTAAGTCAATAACATGTTTTCTACATTTCTCTACCAATTTATGATTCACAAACTCCGTTAAACATTTTACTTAATCGCGAATTCTTGATCCTTTAAACCTTAAAAGACGACGAGATAACGTAACCGAACCAAAAAATTATCAAAAAACTAATGCTTTTGATGTAAATTATGTGTAATTTAAAAGATGTTTTTTTTTCATAATTTAAATAGGTTCTCCGTTATTTATGATACGCTCCATTAAAGATACATGCATTTTAAGGCGCTTTCCCGTACAATACGCTCCAAAGACAGTTTTGAAATTACATCTGAAAAGCTTCTTCCTGATATTTCACTCAGAGATAAGTTTATGAACCAAATGAAGGACCCAGTGGCATTTGGCTACGACTACCCACTTTTGTCTCGAGGCTATTTCACAAGGTAACTTTCTAAATTTCTTAACACACCTAGATGGTCCTATGATCAACAGAGCTAAGTTGAGGTCAGATTGTCAGTCCTACGTCTAACCACTTTAACCCACACAAAGAAACCCGCTTATCCATTCTAGAGAGCTGGGTGGATCCTCGGACCCGTCTTCAAGAGAATTCAACGGGGAGAAATCTCCGGAGTCGGGGATTGAACCTGACTCCTCCGGCTGTAGTCAAGAGCTTTTCCTCTTGGCTAGGCCCCCACATTCGGATATTATTCATATGCAGACAGATATGCATTATATTTAAATGCACGTCTAGACATATCGAAATACACAATTACACATATGCTTATCTATGTGTGTAAAAACAAAGAATGACACTAAAAAACAAAAAAATTCATAAATGATTTACAATGATTTGATAATACTGCCTGTCTGAAAGTAATTTTGTCTATCACTATGCAAATACGTCAACCAAATATACTTTAATAAGTCTGGAGAGAGGGATTAAGAATAGATTTATATCTACAATTGTGTATTTGAAAAAGGAAAGGTGGGGGCTACGTATTTGCTTGACACTGAAAAAGAAATCTTTTTGCTTTAAGTTAAAGTAACAAGTGCCATTATTGGGTGAACCCTCTCTACTTACCCCCATCAGTCCTTTCGTCGCCACTTTAGTTTTTTTCTTCTTCTAGTGTTCAGTAACGTAACTAGAACGAACAACGAAAACAATTCTTTTTCTTCATTGTTTGTTCCTTTTTTTTTACTGGAGGCAATTTTCTAAGTTTTCTTCTAGTTGAAAAACTGTGACTGCAACAGTGCAAATCAAAAGAAAAAAAAAATGAAGATTTTGTTTCCTTCCAGAGTATTTCCCGAATTATATTTAAGTAATTGAAGATACACATATTAAAGTACAGGACTGTCTTGAAAAAAGAAAAAAGTTGGAACTTACTTTCTTTGAATATCAAGAAAAAAGTAATAAAGAAGGTAATCTGAAATCCTAACTTCAATTTGTGAAACGAACCATTCCTAGTACACTCTTTACATAATAATATTACAATATTTACATAATATTATTTCTTATTTACATCAAAATAAAACTGAATTGAATAGATGCAGACAAAATGCAATAAAATGAAACTAAATTTGTAATATCAAACATTTATTCTGATTTTATATGTATTACATTACGTAGATACAACAGGATTTGTATTTGTACGTATTCCATCAGCATCTTAAGAACAATGTTAATTTTATAGAATAAAAATATGTCACTGAAGTTATCATATTCAGTTTTTGCTGTCTGTTTGGCGACCAAAATAAGGTTGAAGAACAATATGTGGAAAATAAAATCAATTTTTATTTCTGCAGGAGACTAAAGCGCAACTTTTATTGTTTCTATTTTTAACCAATATTTTTAAAATCATCCTATTAATAGGCAAAAGTTGTACGATCTTTGTAAATTTGTAAATTTGTAGTTTTGTAAATTTGTAATTTGAAATAACCAATCACAGTGCAGCGTTGGAACACGTCAGGCATGACGTCAAGCCCATGTTTAAAGATGACGTCTCTACTTTTTCTCCACTTCACCACGACGAATCGCGATTACATAATTACTAACAGCGTATTGAGATTTTCTTTCCCGCATAAATGAAGTTTACACTGAAATGCGTGAAGTCCATGCGTCAAAATTTATCAGAGAGTTTGTAAAACCTCGGTTTTTACATAATTTCGGCTGTGTCGCCGCTCTCTCAATAATCAACGAAATAGGAAATAATGACGATGTACGTGCCCTCATTGTTGCCCAGACAGGATTATTGGTATTGGCTGTTGGACATTCGTTATTGTTATTGTTATTGTTGAAACTGGTAAATCAATTTTTTATTTTCTTTTATTTTAACAAAAGTTGGCTTAATCATTCAAATTATATGTGAGCTATTGCGGAAGTCATGGCTTTTAAAATATGAGCTTAGAACAACTTTTTCAATCTTGTTTTTCAAAAATTTCAGGATATTTCAAAAATGGGGCATTTGTTTAACTTCCGTTAATATTGCCTCAATTTCGACGAACGTATTCTTTTAGGGCAGCAGGTTGCCATTATGTTTCATAATGAGAAACCGCAGCACTGGCTACTATGAAAGTGGTAAATCAATATTTTATTTTTTTTTTATTTTAACAATATTATAATATTATTTTAACAAATAAGCCGATATTCAAATTAAATATCGGCTGTTGTGAAAGTCATGGCTTCTAAAAAAATTAGCTTACAACTTTTTCAATCTTGTGTTTTTCAAAAATGTGGAATTTGTTTTACTTCCGTGAATATTTCACGGGTCACAACTAGTGAAATTAAATTGTGAAATGATACAGCACAGTCCAAAATAGCTATGTAATTTTTATTGAACTACGCATTTGTTTAATTTTTTTTTGTAGTGAATTTGCTTTTCTGTATATTGTGTTTCAGTATTTTACACATTTACTTATGAACGAAGAACGCGATTCAGTATACCTTAATATTCATCTCTGTAAAAAGTTTGTTTTGTTAAAAATATCTGGGCCTATTTATTTTCTTTTCCCACCTGCTTTCATAATAAGGTCGACCCGACACAACCTGCGACACCACTTTCCTACCGCATTAAAAGGGGGAATGTGGTGCATTCCCAACCTTTCCTTGACATTGCTCTCTGTTTCTTCTTTTTTGTTTCTTTCCTCCAGACTTTAAACTTTAACTGAGTTTATTAGGAAGTCTCCGAGAATGTATCCATCAACAGCAGCCTTCGAAGAAGAAGGTGTTTTTATGCCGTAATGCATTAATCGTGTACCGTAGAAGAGTTTCATCTGCAAATACGTTCATGCGAGTTGATGCGTTGGATAATCACAGTCACTGGATGAGAAGAAAAGAAAGATTGAAAAACAAAAAATGAAAGACACAGATAGAGAAAATTAAAGGGGCATTTAACAACGAATTTAAAACATTCATTTGAAAAATCAATAAACAAAACAAGAATAAAACAAACAAACATTAATTTGTTACTAAAAACAAATGTTTGCACTGAAATTTATATTTCATAGTTTATACTAAGGATTTAATGACAAATAAAAATAACTTATTCAAAAGAAAATTTTTTAATAAACGAAAACTTTATTGCACATATCGTAATAATAATTTTAACCATAATAAAATAATAATAGTAATAAAATGATGCATTTTATCAATTTATTAATAGTAGATATTTTTATATTATAAATTACTATTGTTATATTTTTTAACCTTTAAAACTTTCAAATTAAAACTAGTCCCAAGAAATTAATTAAAGCTTTTCAGGAATTGTTTAACGAAGATAATTAATTTCATTGTAGAAAAACATGTCTGAAAAAAAAAACATGTCTTGTTGGTGAGTTTAACTTGTGCGAAAATAATGCGTTCCTTTAAAACAATGCAACAAGAAATAAAAATCAAAACAAAATCTTTACATTCGTATTTCTCTAACGTTGCATTATTTAAAAGGCTTTTTAAAAAGAAAGCATGTCCACCTATTTAATGGAATTGCTTATTCGTTTCAATCTCTTAACTCAAATCTAATCGATTGTAAGTTAAATTTTATTAATCCCACTTAATTTGAAATCGCTTATAATAGTTTACCTGTTTTAAAAAACGTTAATTACCAGTTTATTAGCTACGCAAATCCTTACCTGGTTAGTATCACTCATAACTTACAACATTAAATAATAATTTAGTTTAATTTAATAATTTAAAGCATTCAATAAATAATAAGTTTTAAAATTTTAAAAACATTGCTTGAATTCTAATGCTTAATTTTAATAAAAATTAATAAAAAATTGTGGGATCGCTACTGTGATTGCTGCTTCTACCTTGTTTAAAAGCCCTTTTTGTTGATTCAATTTACGAATCCTGTCTTTTTGAATAGCACATTTAATATACTCAATATATTCGTATTCCTTCATTCACTCTGTATTCTGACACTCATTAAGTTCTGTAACAGTCTTGAATTAGCCTATAATTTTAAATCAATCATTCCAATTCAGAATGCAAAGAAAACTATAATTTCATCTAAATTATCAACTACATACATACATTGAGCCATGTATTTAGGAACATCAGTTGTGTTAAAAAGGCACTGATAATGAAAACCACGAATGTAAGATGTTCTCTACTTAACGCTAACCCTTATATCCGTTGAACTCCAGATGTTTTTTATTATTAATTTTTACAATTATCTTTGTTGGGTTCTGGAAGAATGTTTTAATAACTTGTAATATTATCAAAATAAATATGTCATCATAAATATGAGAATTTCTTTTTTCCAAAGGTTACCAACTTTAAGAATTTCTTTTAATCTAATGAAATATCTTGTCTAAATCAACTCAATTTACTGAACATATATAATTTCTGCAAACATTTGTTTTCAAAATGAAGTAAATTAAACTTGTTTCAAAGATATTATAATCAAGAGCTGATCATAAATTGACTGAATATATTTCTTAACAACTTAAAACTTTTATAATAGCATTAGCGAGCAACACACGTTAATGACAAAGAAAGCTATTTTTGGCTTTGAATTATTCCTGATCTTTTTAATGCCAAATACTTTTTGAACTTATTCAAAGTAATACAGAACATCTTATATTTCTCAATCGCTCAATAACATTTACTTAATTATTATTGAAGGGCTTGCTTGAAGAGGATAGTAAATAAAATATATATCAAAGAAGCAAACAATTTCCAGGCTATATACAATATTCTTTTCTAAAGCGCCAGATGAAGAGAGAATAATTACATAAAATCTATCTAGCAATTGATAATTCTCTTGGGATTTCCTAAGCAGTTTGTCTATGAACACCTAAAGCAGTTTATCTTATGAAGTGGCCGCAAAGCATTAGTCTCTAGTTCCACATTAATATCCGCCATATCTTGCCTTCCATCAATAATTCCCAAATGGGATATTTAACCTCAGTCATACGGTAAGAATAATCAATGAGTCATGCCTCATTGATCATGGATAGTCATATCTTCAGTTAAGTTTCTGAAGTTATACAAAACAACTCTATGCAAAAGAAAAATAAAGAATCAATAACAGATAATCAGGAATACAAAAGGAACACTTACTCATTTGACTGTTCATCTGTTTTAAAAAGAGGAGACTGGATCAACACTTATTATCTTAACTGCATCTGGATAACCTAATGAATTCAATAACAATGAACTATGATGTTGATAGTTTTTGAGTTTGGTTTCATTTGATTTTAAGTATTTAATAACAAAGGCAGCATATTAATATTACTAATTTTCTTTAATAAAATACATTAGGAAAGAATCAGAGAATGAATACCACCTGCCATTTATAAAAAATCCACAAATCTATACTAAAAACAATAATACACATTAAAACTAAAGACAAAGAAAATTCCTGTGCTGGGCTCTGTCAGCCACAATCAATTTGCGATGCGCATTTAAATAAATAAAAAGCGTCTAAAAATCCTTAAACACATTAAAATCATTTTGTTTTTTAATGTTTTATAATATAATATATTTGGATAATATTTCTCATGTATCTTACATTTGGGAAAAAAAATTCCCTATTTACAATGTAACAAATTTAGGAATGAATTTACATAACATTTTTTAATAATGCCTTCTCTTTTACAGAATAATAATTGTAAAAAAAGTAATTGTACGAAGTTGAAATGATAACAACTGTCAAGATAGTTCAGTTAAAACAAGTTTTATTAGAGTGCTTAAGAATCAATAAAACTTTTATTGTAATCTAAAATGGCAATGATTTAGAAATTGTGGACTTTTGTTATTTAAGGTGTCGAATTTCATCATATATATTCATGATTTAAGCTACAATCACTATTATTTTTTCTTCATTGATGGATTATTATTATTTTTCCTGATCAGTGACATTTTATAATTTGTAAAAAAGTATCGTATTTTTAGCTTCTGGACATAATATCCTGGACTGTATCTCATTGTCAACATTTAGGTGGTGATCACTCAAATGGTGAGACACTTAACATCTCTGAGTGTTGTCCAGAAGTAAATAGGATGTTCTCAAATGAAAAAAGACAGTAGATGAGGTTCGGCTCCAGCGATCACTAGAAAAAGAACCTTATCTAAAGAAATTCGATAACTCTTATCTGAAAGTCATTCTGAAATATACAAAGAACCCTTCAGAAGAAGTGCTGAATCTTGTATCAATCTTCTATCAATGCTGAAATCAAATCAAATCAAATCTCAAACTTAAATAAAAGTTTAACTTGCTCCAACAACATAATTGTTCCAAAGTATTTCTATACGACTACAATAGAACTTTTAATGAAACTTTTGCCATATTGCTTTTCTTTTTTACTTCGTTTTTCTGCTAAAATTCGATGTGATGCTATTTATTTCATTTTTTCTTCGTGCATTTGACTAAAGACGACATTTCTTCCTTAATTACAGCTATAATTCCAGATCAAAGTATACCGTTTCATAAAATTTTCCACTATTTCAAAGAAACTGGTGCAGAAGCCAGTCAAAGAAACTGGTGCCTTTCATTATCACGTCTCTCATGGTACATTTCGTTATCATATCTCTTATGCTTTTTCTCGGCTTCCAATGATGATGACAATTTAATTTTTAACAATATCTGTAAAAAAGATGAATTTGGAGTTTTCGCTACTTACATTTATTTGGCTTGATAGGAATTTGTTCATTCATGGTTTTATACTTAGATAAGTTACAAAAATTAGTACTTTAAAAATTCACCTTAAAATATAGACTCGCCTATGAAAGTGCACTTTTTGTAAATATTTTGAACAGAATATTTCATTTTTATGAAGAATTGATTTGTAATATTTAGTTGAATTTTAGTTAGACATTTATACTTCTAATTATTCAATTTTCAAAATCCTTTCTCTAAAATGATGGTCATTTTTTTAACTAAATTTGTTACAATTTAAACTACTTCTCGTTTTTTGTACTACTGACTATTTTTGAAAATGCCATATATAACTGTGGTATGCTGTCTCTCTTTCTTCCCCTTCACTACCAATTGCAATCTTCATGCTTGTGTGTTTTAGAGACAGAGTAGACGAGTTGCAATTTCCGACTCAAACTCTTCAATTCCAGAAGAACATTCAAGAAAGAAAACTTTATTTCATTCAGGTGTTGTTTACTCTTTATTCAATTGTTCAATCGTTCGTTGCAATTTCGATGTTATTGAAGTGTAAAGAAAAAAAAAACACAAACTGCAACGAATCCTTCTTGTTTTTCTTGTTGTTTCGGAAACCAGTAACGAGTTACTAAGATCGTCTTAGGTCTCTTCTTGGACTTGAAAAAGGCTTTTGACTCAATTGATATCAATATTTTACTTCAAAAATTAGAACATATAAGTATTAGAGGCACACCTCTTACATGGATCTCTTCGTATCTATCATAAAGACAATACCAGCTGAACATAAACGGATATTCCTCTTCAGTATATCACACGTCGATAGGTTTACCTCAAGGATCTATCCTTCCCACTCCCCCCATTCTCTTTAATTTATTTATAAACGATCTCATTCTCACATCACCTGCTCCCAAATATATCTTCTATGCCGATGACGGAACCCTCCTATTTGCTCATCCTTACGTGGAAAAACTCAAGCACGAGGTGCAGTGCTCACTTTTCTATCTTGAATCTTGGCTATCCTCAAACGACCTTACTTTAAATACAGCCAAAACGGTTTATATGTTTTTCTATCAAAGAAATGAAATACTGACAATTTCCCTATCACTTATAAGAACTCCTTATTACAAGAAGTCCAATCCTTCAGATATTTAGGTGTTACTCTTTCGCACGATCTACAATGGAATTTCCATGCACAACAAATGGCTCATAAAGCCTCAAAAAATTTAGACATCATTAGAAAATTTTATTTTCTTCCTAGGCAAATACTTCTGAGTCTATATTGGTCGCTAATTCATACAAACTTGTG
Source organism: Thereuonema tuberculata (assembly GCA_023159025.1). Taxonomy (NCBI): domain Eukaryota; kingdom Metazoa; phylum Arthropoda; class Chilopoda; order Scutigeromorpha; family Scutigeridae; genus Thereuonema; species Thereuonema tuberculata. Next base: position 217,240,643 of record JAFIDM010009631.1, on the reverse strand, counting down.
CTACGGTGTAATCATCTGGGGTATCACTGCCAAATTTCAAGAAAAAATTATACTTAAAGTTCAAAAGCATTTCCTAAGATTCCTAGATAAAAAGCCCCGCCTCTACTCTACCCAATCCCTCTGAATAAAATTTAAAATAATTCCTTTCGAACATATCTATAAGCCTCAGTTGGCTCTTTTCACCTACAAAACAATTAACAAAAAACTATGTCCTTCAATTACTTTCAATATTAAACCCCATTCCAATTCTTATAAAACTAGACTCTATCCTGTTCTTCTACTAACAAAAACAAGATCCAACAAGAGCACTCAGTTATTCAGCTCCTCTAAATTGGAATAAAATTCCAAATGAAATTCGTGATTGCACTTCTCTGGCACAATTTAAAAGAAAACTTAAACAACACTTATCTACTCAACTCAATCCTAATAAATCCTCATAGATATATAATTCCTCTCTTTACATGAACCCAATAATTGATTGTAATCTACCCTCTCCCCTCTTTCTTTCCTTTATCATTTTCTCCTTCTTCTATCTAGGTAAACGCCATCAGTCTAATTTTATATTATGTAATTTTCTCAGCATATAGTTTCCTCAAGATGTGATGAACTGAATTTTTTTCGTCCTCATAATGTACATTGTAAAATATTTGTAAAAAAATAAGGAAACAAATCCAGTTTCTTCATCTTTTATTTTTTCCTTTTTTTGTTTTAATTGTAATGCTTGTAATGCTTTGTTTTAATGTAATGTTTTTTGTTTAAATTTCATATGTAATTGGCCTCGATGCCGACACCCTTTTGTCTTCTCGACGGGATCACACTTAAGACAACTGGGATGTCAAAACTGTAATCAATACATACTGTTGTAAATATTTTTTATTGGCAATAAAATATTATTATTATATTATTATGATGATCTCTTCCTTCCTTCATTTCCTTTCAAACTTTTACAACTGTAATTTTGCTGAATTTTCCAGTTCCCTTTAATGTCTTTACCAATATCAGCAAATTCTCAACAGAACTGCTTCGCTTAAGTTATCATTCGATTGATGTAGAATTAAAATTTCACATTAATTAAATGATTTCATTAAAGCAAACTAGAAATTTAACATGATTTTCAATTAATTCAGTTAATGCAAAGAAAAACAAAACTACATTGTTTTTATCTTTTTGTTAGAATATTTTTTATTTATGAATAAGCATCATAAGCATCTACATTTATTTTATGGATTACATTTAATTTGGTTAATAGTAATTTAATCTGTAAATCATGCAGATTAAAATAAGACATTCGTAATTATACGAATAATATGAAGAAATAAAACGAAATATAAAAGACATTCGCATTTAGGCCTAATATTCTTTTCTCTTATAATTAAGCTTTCATTGACGAAAGTTGCCATTTACTCAGAAGTAAGTTCCTTAGTCTTAAATAAAAATCATGACCCTGCTTGGAAGACTTTTGGCCACTTCCGCAATTCAATCTTTCGTTAATGTCGTCGTTATCCAAGAAAATGGGACAAGGTCTTACGTTATCTAGGATTGCAGAAGCCAGTTTGAATGGAAGCTTAATGTCTATTTTTATATCTTTAAGGGTCTAGAAGATTTTGCAATTCGATAGAGAAAAATATTTTTTCATTTTAGGAATTAGTTTTCATTAGTCACTGTTGTAAAATTAGAATCCACTTGTCCACACTTGTCGTAGAAATATTGGAAGCACTTGCTCGGAATGCTTTCAAGATAAATGAAAGAAGAGAAAATTTTTCTCAGTGAACTCATTAACAAGAATTATTTAATATTCAAGAATTAGATAAAAAATAAGCTATCCTTATTCAAGATAAGAAGAAAAATCTCGTTATCCTCTCATTTTTGAGATAATTCACAAACTACAAGTAGGCCTAGTTACTAAACGTTTATAAAGTTCTATTATTAATACTAGGAAAATCGATTTTTTTTTTTTGTGTGTGAAGTCATTTCTACTATACATTTCATCGCTAGACATCACATTAAATAGCTGTGATCAATGAGCCAAAATAAAGTTTGTTTTAATAATAATGAAAGATTTGGCTGTTGTAATGAGGGATACTGAAGGCAAAAATGGACAAAAATTCTCAAAATAATAACAAAAAAAGCAGAAAAAAGAAAATTTTAGCAGATTAAAAGAAAAGAAAGAACAAAAACCAACAACAACAACGATTGGTTGCTTTAGATGTTGTCAAATAATTTAATTATTATTACTTTAACAAATAAATTTTAACACATTAAAATTTTATTACAATAAATATTCACATAATATACAATCATGTCCAAAACTTGTGTTGATTCCAATGTGTTGTTTCCTGCACATTTTCCTGCTAGTACGCCATATCCCTTTCACGCCAGATGAACTGACATCAGGAATCCGAATGCAGACTGAATCGACTCTCGTCGGAGAACAACACTTTGGCCCATTGATCCATAGTCTAATTTCTGTGGATCTGATACCACTGCAAACAACTTCTACGGTGCTCTCTGGATAGTACTGGTGTACTGGATAGTACACTGATGATCGGCCTTCGAGCATATAGCCCTACATGTCACAGCCGTAGAGCCGAAGAGCCTCAGCCGAAGAGGGATATCCTCGTTCCAGTGCTGGAATGGAGAAGACTTGCAAACTGACTAGTCGTCTGACGTCGATTGCGTTTAGCTGCAACCGCTAAATGTCGAACTATCATGTACAGTCGTAGAGCGAGTTCGATCTCCTCCAGTTCGTCTGGAACATATTTCAGTCGTTTGAGATGCTGCCCAGAGCCTGGAGACAACACTATGTGATCTTCCGAACTCCCTGGCAACATCGGTGATATGTGACCTTCTTCCAACTTTCTTTCTCCGGCTGAAATCATCGAGATGACGTTTGTAGAGTTAGTCCTTCAGGTCCAGAAGTTCAGACAAAGACATTTCCCTAGCCGTGCCAATTTCATTTTTCTCTGCTTTCGAGCTACCACGTTACCCTTTTGCACACGATTTGGAAATTTGCAGGTGGGCCTGTTTTCTATTGAACGTCTACAGTTTTACAAATCGCCACAAGCTGTTTTGTCGGATTCTGTGACTATTACCCTTAAGAATGGGTAATAGTTCGTCCTTAAGTTTTGGACATGTGTGTATATAAAAAGAGGGAAGAACTATGAAAAGTGGCAACTCTATAAGGACACCGACGGCTCATAGGAGATGATCCCATCGACAAATTTTTATGGGGAGTTTCCAGATAAATCCGGGAATTGTAAAATTCCGTTGCATCAATATAAAATTAAAAAGAACAAAAATGATGGAAAAAATAAAGGAAGAGAAGAAAGAAGGCATCGCGATTAAAAAAATGATGAATTTTATTTTTGTTGGTTGGTGTAAGCTATTGATTTGTTTTTTATTGACATTTTGTTGGTCCTTACCCTTCTATCGAAACCTTTCTTTCTCTCTTTGTATATATATACAGTATATCAGGTGGTACTAAACAACAGTACTCAGTGCGGTGTAGACAAGGATCTATTCGACGAACTACAAAATTGATGGGTACCATAAAAGAACATGGGAAAGAGAATTTGCGAATAATAATAAAAAAATAATTATTTTGAGTGCCACCAGTTGTCGTTGGTGCGCAAAAAACGTGTTAGAACATGCTAATTACTCATGACATTCCAGCCACAGGATGTTTTACTGTAATCGCTAGAAGTAACCGTGGATATCTGCAAGAAGACCGACTTTGCTTGTGAAACTCTTTTACCAAAACGGCAGTAATTACTCCAATATAGTCGTTTGAAAGAATTAAGGAAAGGATGACTTAGCACTTACCGTTGCAGAAATCCACGTAATTAGTGCCAGACACGTATTCCAGCAACTGTACGTTTCGTGGTCAGCTGTCCGTAAAATTCTATGGTTCATCCTGAAATGGATGAATCCTTATAAAATTCAAAGAGTGCAGGAGCTGCAAACACGTGACACTGAATAGCGCACCGACTTTTCGTTGCGATTTTTGGCGAGGGTGCAGCTCGACGACATACATCATTTGAAAATATTATGGTCCGATGAGGTGCATTTTTCCCTGGCAGAGCAGTGAATATGCCCAACTACCGAATATAGTATCCTTCCGAGTGCTGTGCTAGCTCAGCCCGTACACTCCGATTATATAAATGAATGGTGCGGATTTATCGCAAACTGTCTACCCGGACCATTTTTCGTTTAGGGGATCACGCCTCAAGACCCAGTGCCTCGATCGGGGAATGGACCACAATTCACAGATCCGGCTTTGCAATAACGTAATTCTTAAAACCATGTCTGTAACCTTCATGCAGGATGGGGAGCACCCCATCTTTCTCGTATTGGGGAGAAAAATGGGGTGCGCCCCAATTCTAAAACAATTGTTATATCGTAAAGTGAGAGTAAACTTAAACCGCGATGGCAAAACAATTTTTTTTGTTTAGATTATAGCTATGTGGTCATCATTATGCTTCGAGAAGGTTCAGCTCTGTCCTATTTAATTCTATATGTTTGTTTTTTCATATCAATATTTTCATCGGTCTGCTAGATATAAAAATACATTTAAGTTCTCGCAATTTTTAAGTTTTACTTTGTTTGATTAAACTGTTCTATTGTCCTCAAAATGAAAGATGACCGGCGGAAGTTTGAACTGCGCAGTCCTTCCGGTAGCTGATCAATTATGTTTTTCTGTCACAATGGACGCCCGCCGTCTGTTTTCACTGAGAAAGACATGTTGATAACGCCAAATTAAAACTTCTCTCGACTATTTACCGTTATTTCAATACCAGTTGCTAACAATAAGTATTTATATAAATAAATAAATGTATATTATTTATAAATACAATTCTCTTTTGCAAAGTAACAAGCCTTTACCGTAATGGCGACGTCCTGTGATAAACTCATACGGACCAGAGTAATCGATGATACATGCGCAGATCTCACAAAAACAGGGCGGCCATCATTCACTGGGAGGACTTTAAACTTATTGAATTCATTTTAAGATACAATATTTCAATATTTTTTTTGTAACAGGGAATAGATTTGTTCTGAAGTAAGGTCCTTAATTAAAAGTACAAACTTTTGATAAAAAATTGATGAACGTGCACTGAATTCTTTAATTGTTTATTTTACTAGAGATTGACAAGAACAATTTCCATTTTATTTACAAAATAAAATATGAGATAAAACAAATATTTGATATTTATTTATCATTCATTATTTAAAAATAAACAAAAGTTTGCATTAATTTTCTTGTAAATGATTTATTGTAAAAACTACAAATAAACATTATTTAATTATGTTATTTGATGTATATTAAATTGAAAACTTCGACAATAAAAGCTCTTGAAACGCGGAAACCGACCCCCGAACATGAGTTACTATGACGATCTTTTACAAAATGCAACAAGGAAGACATCCAATGTTTGAATAGTGGAAATCAATGATAAAATTAAAAAAAATAATGTGCTGGCATCACAATTAAACCTATGCATTAAAAGTGACAGAACCAAATATAAACTCATCTTCATTTTTGTCTTCATTTTAAGTTTCTTTAGTTTTACTATTTTTTTTTTGTTATTAATGGGCTTAAAAATAATTAAATGTGTTTTTACCCTATAGAAATAGAAATTCAGTAAGAAAGATAATTCTACTAAAGATATACCGTATTTGTATGTTATTGAAATATTATTAAGTTACTATGTAAAATATAATTCTTAAGTTATTTTCATCATACCAAAAAAGAAGAAGCGAATATTCTGAAACTTTAATGTTTATTTATTGAAAGGGTTTAGACTCTGGTCTAGTACTAATAAGGAGACTACACACCCTGTCATATGGAAATTGGGCTACGATCTTTCCTCAGAAAACTATACTCTGATTTTTATATTTTAACTCTCAATAAAAACAAGAATGACGTATAATATTGGCACGTATTTATTGGAATAAATAAACAGAAACTACAAAAACTTAGATGAAATAAACATTTATTCACTCTATTGAACTTTAGTGATTACCAGACGTTCCAGTGTCTCCTTTCTCTGTGCATTCATTAGAGTTTATATGGGAATAATTTTCTCGAGATGGCGCTACAACGAATTTTCGAGAATTTGCTGCTTCGGGAAACTTTTAGAAATATGAAAATTATAAATATCGTTATTTGATTGTTTTTAAATAATTAAAAATAAATTAAAAATAATCAATAACAATAAATAATAAATAAAATAATGTAACAAATTTAATCATTAAATAATAAATAAAATAATATAACAAATTTAATCAATAAATAAATCGTGATAATATCAATGTAATGTCAGTTTGTGAGATGAAAGAACACATGGAGTACTTCTAACAATCTAAATTTTGTGATATGTAAGATGTGGCATCTCTTAGAAGCCCTTGATGCCTTAAAATTGTTTTGAGCTCTATTTATTTCTATTAAAAGTTAAAATATAAAAGTGAGTGTATAGTATATTGAGGAAAGATTATTGTCCGATTTACGTATGTTAGTTTTAATTAGACTTTCCTTTTTTAAGAATTCGAGGAAACTATCTTTCGAACTGAAACTTTTCATTAAATGCTTTTTAATATGACAATGGAAAGATTAACTTCGAAATGTTTAATGAAAACTTGAGGTTCATATGTTATTTTTTAAACTTTCAACAAAAATCTCAGTTAAGTATATAGTTATTAAGTACATATTTATGATATTTATATTTAATAATTAAATAATTGTAGGAATTTTGTTGTTACACAAGTTTTTTCTGCTATGTATATTCTATGTTTCATACGACTCCTGTTATTGGATTTTTTAAATAAAAAAACAATGTATTTATTTAATTAGAAGATACCACTGTCACATGATTTTAGTACTGCTTATTGTCAATTGTATTTATATATACTTATGAAAATGTTACAGGGAAATTCATTACCTAAACTATACCATTCATGAAATTTTTGTTTTACCTGAGACTACTTTGCTAAATTTCATTCTAGCATTCTTTGTCTACAAATGACTAATTTATTATTTCCAATGTAAAATGTATTTTCTTGTTAGAAAATATCTAATAGCGGTTCGCTATTTAAAATTTTGAGATAGTTAATAATGTTCCTGAAAAATGGAAATGATTATTTTATAGATATGAAAGATGCCGACACACAATTAAAACTGTTAAGAAATGATTTAACACATTAAAAATTACAGGGCCAAGTTTCACCTTTTCAACAATGCTTTTTCAACTGAATGATTACAATAAAATAATGCTTTTAAATACAATGTATAGCCAATGACATTAAGGAAAGTTGAGAGGTGGCGATGGGATGGACCAATGATGTCTTTGAAAATGTAGCCAATGGAAGAGCTACCTATGCGAGGCGCATCATGGGAAACTCGAACTTGTTCGGCGGCAATTCTGCTATCATGGAGGACCTGTAACCGGAAGTCGAATTGTCGTGAACGAAAACAGTAATCACTCTAAGGGTCTTTTCACACGATGCGACCATGATAGCGCGGCCAGTAAATTTTGGCCGCAAGGAAATTCGTGTCTCGTGTGAAAGGCTCCATTGAAATCTATAGAACGACGGTGGTTGGGTGTTATGTCGCGACCAGAATTCTGGCCGCGCGGCCAGAAGTGACTAACACGCGGCCACGTGTGAAAGGCTCCACAGAAATTTATAGAACGGCCTGGCCGCGCGATCGTGGCCCCGCTGCCATGGTCGTGTGAAAAGCAAAAGACCCTAAAGTTTATCTCTTCCTCCTCCCCCCCCCTTTTTTTAGGTTCTCATCTGTTTTTGCTCACGAAAGTACAATTGTTTCATAGATCTTACTTTCCATACTCATATACCGTATTGTCCGGCGTATAAGACGACTCGGCGTATAAGACGATCCCCAATTTTTCCAATTAAAATATAGAGTTTGGGATATACTCGCCGTATAAGACTACCCCTCTTCCAATGCACACCAAATAAAAATTAAAAAAACATCAGATTTGATTTCAATATCGTAATTTTAATTCAAATGCTTATGACATGCAGATAGTTAACAGGAAAACTATCACTTATAAACATACCGCTGTTTGTCATCAAACTTGTAAACATACAACAGTTGCAAGTGGATTAAACTTTTCCTTTAAAAGCGATGTACCTTACCGGCGATTGGCTGGTTGTTGTATACAACGCCTGCTTGGATTGCTCAGCTCTCCCTGTCTCCAAGTAACTGTAGCTTTGTTTATTCTGGTGCATTATTTTATTGCTACATTTTTTTAGAATTTCACTAAAATCATAGTATAGCCTTGTTTATTCTGTGCCCGCTCTATCTCTTTTTTCCATACCCCGGACGCCTGCAGCTTGCTCCGTCCTTCACTTACACCTTCCCAGTGAGGCGCCCCCTCACCTCGTCATCGGGACCGCGTTAAGTCACTTCTTTTCACGAATCCTGGTGGTGGATTTTCTTCTACCGTACTTGTACAGCGCCGTCCTTGCTGCTTTCATACGGTTGCCGCATACGGCGGGGATGCGGCCGCGGCCGTTTTTGAGCTCCCCCCACCATATGCGGCGACCGCAGATTCTGCAGTCCGACTCGGAAATTTGAGCTCCCGGCGGAAAAGACGACCCCCGACTTTTGAGAAGATTTTCCTGCTTTAAAAAGTCGTCTTATACGCCGGACAATACGGTAATTTTTTTCCTGATAATGTCTTTTAAGCATCCTGATATCCGCGCTTTCACTGCTTATATCTCACTTCTTTATAAAGGATTCCATCACTTGTTATGTCAACTCTTAAGATCTTTGAATATCCTTATCTGCTCTACTATTTTTCTTTTCTATTTCAATTTTACATCTAACTGGTTCCTTTGATTTGGTCACACACTTTGTTTTTTCCAGTCATACGCAATTTTTAGCAGTTGTGAGAAAAAGTGCAATAATTTCTGTAAGTTATCTTCATTCTATGCAATAAGTACAGCGTCATCACTATAATAGTGCTTTCCATTTTGTATCCTAATTCTTCAGGTAACTGTGATATCATTGTGTCCATTATCACATTAAAAAGAAAAGGACTGAGAGAGTCTCCTTGTCTTATTCCAGTCTGTTTTCCATTTTTCCATTTTTTATTTATTTATACCATTTTTTTTATTATTTCCTTAAGTTATAGTTTACTTCCTTTTCATGAAGTATGTTTAAAAACATCTGATAGCCTCACTCAGTAAGCTTTGACCATATCTACAAAATACATATATGCAGTTTTATGGAATTCTAAGGCTTTCTCAGCATTCTGTCTTATGATGAAAATGGCGTCAACAGTGAATCTATTCTTTCTAAATCCTTGTTGTTCCTCCCGTATTGTTATTGTTTTCTGCAAGTTTACTACAATTGTTTTCTGTAATTACCTTAGTGAAGGTTTTCGATCTACTGTTCAGCAGCCTTATCGTTATACCTCTGTAACTCTCTGGCATCGTTTTCTCACATTTTTTAAAAATGGGTATAGAATTTTTATTTGGGAATGGCATTTTCTAAAGTAAAAAAATGTAAATTCCCAATGGCAACTCACAAATATGAAAGGTTGACTACATGGAGTAAATGTTTATTGTTGTTAATTATTATAGAGAAAATAGTTAATGCTTTCATTTGCTATTTTATTTGTAAAAGAACGAATTTTTTTAACATGATTTCCAACACTATTTATTATTAAAAAAAATCTCAAAAAGCTGACAGCTTAGCGTTCCCTATTAGATTTATCGACTTTTCTTTTTGTACATTTGTGAGCCGAAATTTAAAGTGTTGTTTTCACTTGCGTAGCTAGGAGAGTAGGGCGGAGGGGGTGGCACTTTTTTTTGGCGGCAATTTTGGTCTACTGCAGTGGTCGGGGAACCGGGGTAAATTACCCCAAACTGAGTAAAAATGAAAATCTCCGTGGTAATGAAGTGTATTGAGAGGGGCGGCAAATTCTACCGGGCGGTAGAAACTCTAGCTACGCCACTGGTTGTTTCTTAACAGTTGATCAGTAAATGTGTAGCTTCAACAACTGATAGCAGAAGCTCTAATAGCTGAAAAATGGATGACAAAAGTGCAAAAATTATTCCAAAAGATTCATGAAATTCCTAATGATTGCTAGAGTAACATCAAGTTATTAATTTAGTAGTTACAGCAATTCGTTATGCATATAATATCTAATTTAGATCTGAAATAGTTTTAGACAAGGCTAAAGAATAAAATATAAATATTTTTATATATAAAATATAAACCCCTCGAACTAAATGCAAACTAAAGCTTGTTACATCAATTATCGGTTCCGACGTGCTATTCGAAAATCCCGTGTTTCTGCCCGACCTCAGTTACTGCTGAATATTCTTTTGTCATCCGACAGTCAATTAGTGTGAAGCATCATGTACATTTAATCCATTTAACATACTTTGCCTTCATTTCAGATGAACGGAGAGCAATTACAAAATTATTACCACAGTAATGAGATTACCTTTCGAAATAGAAATAATCTTTGCACTAAAATATTGATATTTTATGCACCAGAATATATCACAGATTATTTAAGAAACGGCTTTTTATGATTTCACAATGAATGTAAATTTTGTCATATAAAGCTTGCAATAATTATCAAATTTAAAAATTTAAAAAAACTTTTTGCTAATTTTTCACAGAGTTGAAGCAGGCACCAAATCATTCAGTATCATTTGAAAATCTTTCTTCAATATGTTTTCTCGTGAATCGTAATGCATAAAATTAATATATTTCAATGTAAACATTGTTTACTTTTCAATGATGATCTTTTTTTCTGTGTTGATTTTCTGCAGTTGAAATGTGAACTATCAGAGGTCGGAGTCTCTGCTAAAATGCTAGAAGTAAAGGATTTTTGTTGTTTAATTTTCACTGGTTTACTGTTGAACCAATTCAAGCGTGTAGAACTTTGGCAAATGTTGGATGTTGTTTATCTAGCTTTAGAGTAGCTGAGAAATTTCCAAGTAATGTTACTCAATTTTTGATGTCTCCAATGAGGACAGTCTTAAGAGTCGCCATTTTCAAAAATATTGAGATGCAAAATAAAGGCAGTCAATTATCGTAATTTTTAAAATTCTCCTGAAGAATGCTCAGAAGAACCGGAATACTCAGTAGCATTATATATTCAGGAAAATTTCTCAGTCACTTTAATATTTTATATGTTAAATGTGTAGTATTTCTTGGAGCTATCATTTGTTATCTTAATATCCACTGATTGCTCTTAGTAATTTTTTATTTAATTATTTTATCAGGAATGTCTTTAAAATAGGGTCACTCTTTGAAATGAAGTTAATTGGGAAGTCACAACTCTATGCTTATCGAAATGAATAAATCTCAGAAAAGAAACGAATAGAAGTTTGTTCCTTTATATTAAAGAGGGATTGTCTCTTGCCTTTATTACACATAATCTACTCGGGTTAATGAAACTCCAGAAAGCTGGACCTAAACAGAAAAGAAAAAAGTAAAGTAAGTATTTCATTAATATTAATTCATAAAAAAGGTTAAGAAATATAAAATTTTCATCATAATAATATGTAATCAGTAAAAAACAATATGCTATCTTAGAACATGCTACCTTGGCTTATTTAATTCGCATCCCATGTATATTCAAAATATTCTCATGAATGTAAATATGAGTAGAGATTTCTTTTCTTTAAATGGAATGTTACAACAATACCATATCATCAAATGATATCAAATGATGTTTGACGGTTTTTTTCTACAATCAAAAACGAATTGAGATTCTTTTTGACAAACAATAATCAGAGTCTGGTTTCTCACACTTGAATTCTTCAAAAGAACATATAACTCATTTTTCTTTTTTTTATAAAATGCTGTTTTCTTGTTTATGTATTCGACAAGTAGTTCTTGGTTGTTTAGGATACAGCAATGTTTGGTATCGAACTGTCAAATCAATCACGGGGACTTCAAAACCAAAATGAGTAATTTATGAATATCGGCTGCCATATTCCGAACATATTCAACTGAGTATACACTCACTAAAAGTTGAGACTAAAACAGCTGTTTCACGCTTAATTGGCGATCATCATTTGAGAGTAGCCACTTGTAAACAACAACGTCTCAATATGGAGGTGAATAGAAGTAGCAATAGGAATAAATGTGGCATCTCCACAAATCTAAACTAAAAATAAGAAATACACATTGAAAATAAAATAAATTCAACTGGTGGCCTCCGCCAGCGTCAACGAATTTTCTATGCCCTTTTAAATAGAGAAAAAGCGTCTAAAAATGTATAAACACACAATTAGTTGAGGCCAGATGTTTACTAGTGACATCCCAAAATAGCTGTTTCATGCTTAATTGGCGATCATCAGTTGAGAGTGGTTACCAGTAATCAACAAGGACTCAACACAGAGGGGACTAGAAGTAGCAATAGGAAGAAGCAATAGGAGGTGCCATATTTCTTCCTATTGAGTATAAACTCTTTAAAACAGCTACAATTAGGCTACGAATTGCAATAAAAGGAACAAGCATTTTATATGAAAAAAAAATCAGTAAATTAATATTGATTTATCTAATATTAGATAAGTTCACGATATAATGTTTTGTGACTTTTCACTTATCAATGAATTACATTTTCATTATTTATATAGGCCTATTCAATTCAGACATAATTAAATTTCTTTTTTAATATTTGATAAGTCAATTTTAATATTAAGTTTTTTGTAAGAATCACCGATATTAAAAATATAAATGATAATTCATGAATAAAAGAAGATTAAAGCATCTTGTCCTTAAATCAAAACAAAGATATACAGCAAAAGAAGTAGATCACCAGCCTATGATCATCAACCTAATGGAAATAAGTGGAAGTTAGTTGCTAATTCAAAGTCCTGTAAATGAAAATTAAGAGGAGAAAAAGCTTTCGCAAAACATCCAAATCATGATTTCTGTTTCATAACACAATCGTTAAATCCATTTTCAATTTATGTCAATTGAGTAATGTAAGTATGTCAAAGAAAAGATTCAAAATATAATAAAGTGTCAAAAACACAAGTCCGTCCATTTTCCTCTTTCCAGTGTCAGTTGTTATTCTGCTTTCTTGTAAAAAAAACAATGATGGCAATGGATGTGATTGAAAGGCTTCGACATGAGAGGTACAAGAGGAATTGATTCACGTCAAGGCTAAAATTTAGGAGAGAATTATGATGTCTTTTATCACGATTTGCAATCAATCGATAAATTCGATCTAATCACATGGAATATTTATATTATTGCAATACGTCAAAAGACCTATTTTGCTGATATGATGTAAGTTTCAACAAAACAGATAACTTATAATTGATAGGATTCACTTTTCATTTTTTATTCTTCATTAGATCAGGTTGTCCAAGTTTCACTTTTTATCTTTTTTGTAAACTTCTAGGCCAACTTGGAAGTTTTTGAAAATTCTGTGAAATAAGAATATTTTATTTTAATCTATTACTTTCTTGTATTCCAATTATTTTTGTATAAATTGGACTTATAGGCAAGGAATCTAAATTTTAAAGTGAAGAAATACAAAACTGCACATAAGTAAAACAAAAGGTTCTCGCACCCTGAGCTATCATGTCGGGAATCTGGGACAGCTGTTTTAGCCTTATTAGGCTTCTTCAGCCAGATATACCCTTGAAGGTAGCTCAGAGTGCGAGACAATTATGCGAAACAATTTCAGCTCCCGAAATGGCCCTCAAACAAAATCAACGCAACAATGATAAATAACCGTGCACCGCACAGCCTCGAATTCTTTGTCCCAGCAACGGGCTCAAAAGAATTTAAGTAAGGATTGAGAACCTCAAAAAACATATATATATATATATATATATATATATATATATATGTATAAGTAAAAAAGTTTAACGTGCAGGCATATAATAAAGTGAAGAAATACAAAACTGCACATACTTAAGTCAAAAATTAATTTCATTTTGCTGATAAATTCTTTTTTAACATCATAAATCAGCTTTTTTTCCCCCTTAATTGTCCGTTTGTTGTCTATTCTCAGGAACTGTTCATAGTTCTCAGAAGTAATAAAGATTAATATTCATAAAGATAACTTTTGATTACAAAAATCGTTTAAGAAGAAACTTAGTAATTAAAAAAACGAAACGGAAAATTGTTCCTTCCATAATTACTTAATTGTTAATAATTACTTATTATTTGTTTTTAAATTCGTGGCTGTCCCCCAATTATTTCCTCTAAATTTTCTTGGGACTACTATAATTCAGTTGAGGATAGCTGCCTTTAGTTTTACCTGTAACTAATTTTATATTTTCTACATCTAAAAAAACAGATGTATAGATCTTACATCTTGTTTAAACTGCCCATGTCTTAAACTAATTCATTTAAATAAAGTTACAGGGATTCTTACAAAGACTGATTAGAAACTTTTTAAGAGAAAGAGTTTTTCAAGAATAGCTTGTAATTCTTATTAACAATTTTCAATAATAATCCTAAATTTTTGTAAACTTTCTTACAAGTTTTTTTTATCCTACTTTATGTTTTAATCTATGTTACTAAAATCTTATTTCTCTGTTTGTCCGGCGCAATTTTCTGTGAGGATGGAAAATAGAAATAATTTTTTACAATGAAACATCCGCGACAGGAATCGAACCTACAACCTTCTGATCCGCAGTCAGACGTCTTATCCATTAGGCCATAGGGACTACAACTCTCTTCATATTGTTTTTTGACTTTCTCTCTTTCCCCTTCCCCCATCAATAAGGAATGTATTCAACCTTTTTTTTTGAATCTCAAGATTGTTTATTTATTTCCCATCCGTCAGTTTATTTGTAATTCGAAAGTGACAATTAGAACTATAATTGCCGAAACGTTGCAATATTTTAAATATTCTTGCTTAACCAAATTCTACGTGATATTGAAAAATATGTGGGTGTTCGCGGCAGATGTTGGAGTAAAAAAAACAGAGTCAAGAAAGAAAGAAGCACTCTTTTTATGAGGTGGAATACTGAAAAATCACTATTTGTAACTCAAAAACCATCAATATTTGTAACACAAAAGCCACTGAAAAGTATCAATTGGAATAAAAAAAAAGAGTCAACAAATAAAGAAGCAGCATTTCTATTAGATAGATTACAGACACATCACTACTTGCAACTCAAAAACCACTGAAAAGTATCGATTCAAATAAAAAAAAGAGTGAAGAAAGAAAGAAGCAGTAATTCTATTTGGTAGATTACTGAAAAATACTATTTGTAACTCAAATACCTGGAATCACGTCAAAGTCAAGAACTTACCATATTATGCGGCTCATCAACCAAGATGACCAGAATCAGAGAAATTTTGCCGAACATTTGCTCAGAATCGGAGACAATCGAGAACCACATAAAGAAGGAATGATAACATTGCCTGATAATCTTTGCAGCAAAATAGAACAGTTCAACCAGCTCACAGAAAAAATATCTTACCTCAAATCAATGAATGGACAATTCTAACTCCAAAGAACGAGATTGTCGATAACATCAATCGAGTGATAAGTCAAAGAATACAAGGTGAGACTAGAGAGTATTTAAGTGAGAATAAAATTGACACTTCTGATAATCCACAACACGAACATCTCTATCCGCCTGAATATCTGAACTCATTGAATCTCAGCGGTATTCCTCAACATTGTTTGTCATTGAAGATTGGATCTCCAATAATGTTGTTGCAAAACATCAATCCCAAGTTTGGACACTGCAACGGAACTCAACTTAAATGCCGTTCGTTCGATAATGATCTCAT
The DNA here is from genome assembly GCA_023159025.1 of Thereuonema tuberculata. Classification (NCBI taxonomy): domain Eukaryota; kingdom Metazoa; phylum Arthropoda; class Chilopoda; order Scutigeromorpha; family Scutigeridae; genus Thereuonema; species Thereuonema tuberculata. Next base: position 217,224,886 of record JAFIDM010009631.1, on the reverse strand, counting down.
AGAAGCCGAAATTATTACAGGAACTCACAAAGGAGATTTTGTTTTCATCCATAGGATGTCTATGAAACCAAACGATAATCTACTTCTATTCGCTTTCACAAGAAACCAATTTCCAATCAGGCCTTCTTACACGATGTTTATCAATAAAGCTCAAGGACAGACTCTAAATCAAGTTGCCATCTATTTGCAGAACGTTGTCTTCACTCACGCACAACTTTATGTCTTTGAGTCGCAAGTCATCAGAATTTGGTTATCTTCCCTCGAAAGAATAGTCACAATCAATTCGTCGCCAAGAATTTCGTATACAAGCTACGATCTTCATTCATCATCTATATCAACAAATATCCATCTCAACATATCTCTTCGTCAAATATCTATATCAATCAATTTGCACACGGGTAATGGCTTGGTATTTTTTCAAAAGCTTAAACTTATAACCTTGTTCCTCTGAAGAATTCCTCTTTGAAGTTAACACCTGTGTAATTTCCTGCATTGTTGATGTACTTTGTAGCAAAACATACATAAAATGGCATATTATTAAAAAAAACCGCATTAAATACTGGCTTCATTATTAATTCAGTTCTAACAGTCAAAGCTAGTACATCAGCTAATAAAACAGGTATTTCTTTTTTATTGTAATAGCGTCTTGGGCACAAACCACCGGTATTTCAGAGGTATTGTTGTATAAACCCTAGAATTTCCAAATTCGTCATAAGGGCGGAAGGGAGGAAGAGAAGGAGAAGCAAAGAAATACAGTAAAGAAAGGAAACATCCATGCCGGTTCAGGGATTCGAATTCAGATTCAAACGCATCAAAACATTTCCTTATATTAATGATAATAACAGGATAGGTTACATTTTAGTTATTAATATATTCTTTTTTAACTTTAAATTTCTAATTGTAAAGCCCTAACGTTACTACATAACAGTAGATTTAAATAAAATGCAAGAACAGAACTTTGCAACTCTTTAACCTGAAATATTAAGATTAAATATTTGTTGTGAAGCTACACGTCACTGACCTTTGATAATTAATCTTGTGGAAATCTTGCGGAGTTTTTCTCTTAATAATTCGTGCAAAAAGACAAAAAAAATATATTAAAATCAAGTTCGGTTTTGTTTTAGTTTCGTTTTTTAAGAATTTTTTCTAAAAAGTTCTTCTAGAGATTTCAGCAATTCAATAAACATTATATTCTCAAATTATAAACTATTTTCTAGTCTACTAATATCGTTAAAGTTTTTTTTTAATAATTGAGACAAAACATAATCCATTGTTCATCTAGAAGCTTGAGAAAATGTATGAATGATATAATATAATGATATATAATGATATATTGATTACCAACTTTAGATTAATCTTCCCCTCAGTTTGGGTACGCCTTTGGGTATTCTCTTTTAGATCGGTATTGTACTCATTGAATAGCCCTGGCTGATGAGAGCCCAATAAGCTCGAAACTATATCCCATGGTCTGAGTTTAGCCCAAAAGGTTTCGGGGTCATTCCATTCCAAGTGGTCTAAACGTTCCCGCCGTCATGTCTCCAATTTTGTTCAAATTTTAGCTGTAGTACCGGTAAGGTGTTAAACTAAGTTTCCCAAAATTTGAGGTCCCTAGCTTCAATAGTTGTTGATCTAGACCCCCTATCTGAAGGGTAGTCGGTCAATGTTCGCGCAACATTGAACAAAATGCCACTTTTGGGGTCTAATAAAAAATGAAATTAAATTATGAAAATGGCTAAGAAGTTGCGATCCTGTACAATTTTTCCTGCTGATTCCAATAAAATTAATTTTAACATTATGGATGCAAGTTTACTGAAAGTGTGCCTAAAAATTTGTGAAAAATACCGCAACAAATTTTGACTAATATTCAGACTTCAAAACTTGCAGTCAAAAAAAGATATGGACTTGAAAGTTTGAACAAGCACTATGCTTGGGCTTAACGTGTTACTGCCAAATTTACAACTATGTAGCGTCTATAGTCGCGCTGCAGGATCCATTCAATTTCCAGTTCCTTATTTATAACTACTTTACATCTTATTCAAATCTTACCTCTATTCGGCAAGTTGCTCAAATAACTCACACTTGCTCTAAATACAGCATGATCTAATTTGAAACATTCATTTTAAAAACTACGACAGTGCTAAGTTCACCCTGAAATCTGGATGTGCTTTGTTCGTAGTTTCATTCACGGCTTTATCCACCACATTCGCTTTATCCACCACATTTCCTTTTTCTTTATGTCTAATATCGGACAAGTTTAGAATTAATAGCAAAACTAAAGCTGGCAATCCCCATTCTTTGTCGCATGGTCGTCACGACATTTTGATCTAGATAACAACGGCAAAAGGAGACTTGCCGCTCAAAGTCTGCGTAAACATGTGAAGCGTTTATTTTTTGGGCAAATTTTTGATAATGTGTCAAAAAAAAAAAAGCTTTTAAGTAAATTTGCACTTTTGTTTGTGTTATATTTACATGATTCTAATGATATGAATTGTGCCGTTTTGCTACATTAATCTCTTTTCTGCACTTTTTTCCAAACCCAAATTCAAAATCAATGTTTTGTAAATATATAGTTAGTTATTCCTTGTTAATAACGGATAAGAATTAACAAAGCCACTTAAGTCTTCTTCAAAACAAAAATGCTTTTAAATTCATCCTCCATCATTTTCTACTTTAAAAAACTCCGAAATAGAAGAACATTGCTTCAAAGCGATTTAAAAATCCCAAAAACGAAAAAGTCTCTTAACAGCTTCAAACAAAATTTGTAACTATTATATTTGGAATTCCTTTAACACTGCTTTATCTATTCCTTTTTAAGTTGAAATCTAACAATTTATTTCTCTCGTTAATAATGTAATTACCGTAAGTTAACTATCATTATTAAGAACAATAAAAGAGGACTTTATTAATAACATGGGTGAGATCAAATTATTTACAAGTGACATCCTGGAACAGCTGTTTCACGCTCGTTGGCGATCATCAGCCAGGAGAAGTCACCAATAAATAACAAGATCTCCGTACTGAGGCAAGTATGAATGATACATCGGAAGCGCAGTAGTGCTTCAAAGGAAAAAATACACAATGAAAAATTCATCAAAGAAAAATTAGCGAGAAAATTCATGTGCACGCAGTGCGAAGGCCTCAATGATTTTTAAAAGCATAGAAATTCAAACTGCGCATTTGAATTATTAGTCTAATAATAACAATGGGTGAGACCAAATTATTTACAAGAGACATCCTGGAACAGCTGTTTCACACTCGTTGCGATCATCAGCCAGCCTCAGTGCGCAGGCCTTGTTATTTACTGGTGACTTCTCCTGGCTGATGATCGCCAAAAGAGGACTTTATTGTTTCAACTCTACAGAATATTTATCAGTTACTCATTGTTCAATATATAGAAATATGGATTCCGCACGTTTTCTACAAAAATTCATACTTTTGATGATCCATTCATTACTGATTGCTATAAAATCTTTTAACTAGTTATTATTACAATGCTATTATTATACAAGTTACTTTGAAAAATAGAAAGCTCAATATTAATTAATTGATAAATGAAGCATTTATAGTTCAATCTTTGTTAAAAGCATTTTGCAAAATGATATAATATGGTAGTATTAATATTTTTAAAAATATATTTTTGAAAAATCTATGTTAAATTTTGAAATTGCTCTTCTCAAATTGATGCCATCGAATTTTCCGTTTATTTAACCAAATGTATTGTTCAATCCCATATTAATGATGGTTCGGAATGGATTCCTCGCATTCTGTTGATTAACGATTAAATTCTCCCAAAATAAAGTAAAGGGTTTCTTCGTTCTGAAATGTTCTCAATTCATTCTTTAACAGATGTTTTTTTTTATTTTTTTATTTTTATTTTTAAAAAAACTAAAAATTAAATTTTTATTAAGGTGATTACTTCTGCTTTATGTGTTTATGTAAATCAGGAAATTACTCTGTTCTTTTCTTATCACGATTATGATAATAAATGGCAAATAATTGTATTAGCAATTGTATACATTATCATTACTGTAATATAAATATAAAATTATTAAATATAAAATTAAACGGTAAAAGTATTATGCTTTTGCTGTCATAAGAATATGTCAATGAGATAGATGTAGGTTCTGCATTATTGAAGATTAATGCTGATTCAATTGATTGTTTTGTGTGATATAAATACTGGATGAAATTATGTCACTCTCTTCATTAATGCCTTTTCCTTTGTCAATATAAAAACTTTATCTCCAATATCACAGAAGATTCTTAAAAAAAACAAAAACAATCAGATGTCTGAAAGATATTAAGGAAAAAAACCCAATTACTTCAAACTGTCATGTAAATTACCATGTTTTTTAATCACTTTTATAAAATCTTTAAGGAAATTTTTTCATATACGTACCTATAATAGAATACGAAGATAAATAAATGAAAGAAAAGCAAACATAAGTTAGTTACCGAATTCTAGGGCATGGAACTTATCAAAACGATGGATAAATTTTAATAACTGCTGAAATATCTGATGGTTCTCTAGTTCTAAAGTAAGCACAATAATAACTTTAAAATTTATTTTATTAAATATTAACCTTTCTGTTGTTAAGGTAAATTTTATGTTAATTTTATATTGTATGAAAATTGACCATTAAATTCACAATAAAAATAAAATAAAATTTAAAGGCCATTCTAAATTTTATGTAGTATTGTAAAGATTTTCAGGTTATATTTAAGTTTATTTTCAACTAGATATCCTACATTTGTTATGGATACAATTCAATGAACTTCTTATTCCTAATTTTATGTATACTTTCTATCCTTGATCTAATTTATCTGCAGCTTATCATTTAAAAAAAAATCTATTTCTGCTGCACATAACAAAAGACAAAAAAGTAAAAAACAACAACAACAACAGCAATAAAAATTATTTTTCTGTGACATATTTATTTAAAATAAAAATTATTTTTCTGATGACAGGCAATGTGGTCGATTTCAGAAAGAAATTGATTGCTATTTTTTTCTTTCTTTATGGAACTGAATAAAATTTGATATAAGCATATAAAAATTCTGAGGTTAAAAAAATAAACTACAAGGATAAAATAAAATATAATATTATAACATCTCAATTTATATAACAGATATTAACTTTTCGATCTATTTTCATTTCAGTAAAGTTCTTTCTTAACTTTTATTTTTCAAGGAATTTCAAGAAATTTCAAGAAATTTTAAATTAAGAAGACTATATTGACTTTTTAAAATAAATAAATCATCATTCGTTTTAATAAAACATTAAAACAAAAAAGGAAAAAGAAAGTTAATCCTTAAATGGACGTACTTAAAAGAACATCAACACCCATGCAACCACAAGACCAAATCAAAAAACTATACAACAAACTACTTTAAAAAAAATGAAAAATCGCTCTAAACAGAGGGGAATTTGCCACTTTAGCACAGCTGCAGCACACAGCGAAAAGAAAGAGGCGATTTTTTTTTGTTTCTTAAATAGCAGGAGAAAATGAAATCTTATATCGAGGAAAAACGTTGAAAGACTATTATGCTTTGCTGAGGTTTTTTTCTCCCTTTTCTTTTCATTTCTTTTTTTTTCTCTGAAGCCGCAACGCTAATAACGAAGACAAGTAAAGTCATGCCATTGGAAGCATTTAGTCTCTTTATTATGCCTCTATTATTTACATTTCTGGGAGTCATTCACTAAACAATGACATTTTTCGGCTCACAAAAGAAAATTACTAATTAAATTTTGTTTTCATCCTTTTTTTCTTAAAATAACAGAAAAAATGCTTATTTATTCTAGTAACTTCTAGAATAAAGCTACTGTTCCTTATCTTTGCACAATTCCACTGTTGTCAATGTTTCTATTTTTCTGTTTTTTGTTTATATTCTTTTAATTTTGATGCCCGGATATTTGACGTAAAAGTTTGAAGGCTCTCACTAAAAAATCTTTATGGTCCTTAACAAACAACTCTATAGTTTGGGGGGACCGGGGCTAGTTGGCATAGATCTTGGTTTTTGATTTTTCTATTTTTGTGTGCAATACTTACGGGGATTCTGGTGAATGCGGCGGATAGCTTATCTTTTTGACTACAAAATTATGTAGGACCCTTTAATTAAATCCGTGTTTAGTTAACACCAAAAACACTTTTCCTAAAAGCTTGCAGCTATGCCAACTAACCCCGGGTGCGGGGTTAGTTGGCATACCCCTAGGGGCGAGTTGGCATAACGTGATATGGATAGGGGTACTTGAGCAGAACACAGCGATTTTCGAGAAAAACATTTTATTTTATCAAAAAGTTTATTTTAATAATACTTGAACAAAAAAACAACAACTGTATGACAAATTAAATTAAATGTATGAACAAACAATGAATTCTTAGCTACCTACAGTTATTGTTTGATATCAAACACAAATGTAAGAGTTATTTGAACAGATGGGTTCAATTTTCGCAGAACTTTAGTTTGGTCGTGCCAAATTTAGTCTTCCTCGTCTGGCCATCTCCAGTTTTTCCCCTTTTTGTCATTTGTCATAGCTATGCCAACTGACCCCTACCTAACTATGCCAACTATCCCCACAGGGATTTCCAAAACAAATAGGATACCACACAATCCGAAACATCAGAAACAAAAGATTATGATACATGCATGCAACCACAGTTACCCACTCATTCGAGAGCCGCCATTAGGAGTACCTTAATTCGATCTACATGTTCACCAGAACAAAAAAATTTACGATGAAAAAATTTACTCACCAGTCAGAAAAACGATGAAACAGGGGTCACTTCCTTCGTGACGCTTCCAAGCAAACTAAAGTCACAGTGGATGGTGCACCTTTACATACACTTCTCACTACCAAGATGTCAGCGCTCTAGCTACACGGTGACAGGAAATAGAAGCTGTGTGCCAACTAGCCCCTTATGCCAACTGACCCCGGTCTGCCCTACTTTTATGAAATTTAAAATAACTTAGATTGCAATTGGAATATAAAAGCAATACATAATGATATCTTATAATTGATGACTACTGTGTTAAAATATCAGGAAATTAAGAATTAGAATATTGAAATGAAATTTAATGTGCTCGATGACATTGTTACACAAAAAGAAAACAGAAACGCACGTAACTAAACAAAATAAAAATTCACTGAGCTAATTTTTGGTATTTTTAGTGCGAATCGTAGACAGTGCTGTTTCGAGTTTCGCAACTCTCATCAGTCCGACTTACTCAGTATACCCAGCTCAGTGAAGTTGGACAACATACAAAACAGATAGAGAAACAAAATAATGATTCCTCTAATAAAAAACATCAAAAATAAATTAAGAATAAAATGAGTCTGTTTTGTTTAGTTCTGTGCGTTTCTGCTTTCTTTTTGTGCAAATAATCTTATCACGCATATTAAATTTGATTTCAATAGACTAACCTTTTAATGAATTAATCCATAACATGCTAAGCGGATTGCTGGGGAGGATTAATTTTTCACCCCTTACTTATTTTTGATGATTTGTAATTGAGGGGCCATTGGTTTCTTTGTCTACCTGTTCTGTATGTAATCCAAGTTCAGTGATCGAGTTATACTAGGAGAGTAGGACTGATGAGAGTTACGCAACTCGAAACATTACTGTCTCCAATTCCCGATATAAATACCAAAACTTAGTGAATTTTTGCTGAGTTTAGTTATGTGCGTTTCTGTTTTCTTTTAAAAAAACAGAATTAGAATTTTCTAAATTTTATGACTGTTTCATCAAATTGTCGAGGAAAACAATAAACTTTTAAGATTGTTTTGGAAACTACTTTCAATTTTTATTTAAACTTTGAACTGAATCCTACTCCTTATTTTATTGGAATGACAAGAGCTTCAGGAACTTCGATTTTATTCCTGCATTAAATCAAATGAAACGAACCTGTTAGTTGAGTCTGTATTGCTTCTGTGTCAATTATTTACTCTGCCAATATTAAATACATGTTATAAGAAAAATGGAATATTCTCTTCAGATTTGAAGAATTTAATTTATAAGTTTAGAAGAAAAAGCGTAGAAGAATTCAAGTTTAGAAGCAAAAAAAAAATGAAGAATAATGTATAATGGGCCAGAGGAAATAACATTTTAGGAAAATATTTATCCTGGAAATCGAAAAGGAATTGATACTACTATTCTGTTGGAAAATAATTGTACAATTAAATCCACTAAAACTCCATAATAGCATTTTTTTTAATTGGAAAAAAGAATGAAATGCAATACACCAAAAATTAAGCAAACTATACTCTTTAATATGTGATGAATGTTATGAAATGAAAACGTATTCGGCAGCCTCTGCCGAATAATATCGATCCAATATATTATAAGTCACAATCGACCTTTAAGAACCGAAAATCTATTTATTCTATGAACATGAAACTTCAGAAATAGGTTTAGGTTAAGTTTGTATTTCTAGGATAAATAGAAATTAGTTATCTTGATCACAGACGAAGGATACAAAAGGTTAGAACAAAAACTGGATTTTTAATTTTCTGTTTCCAATTTTTTATTTAAAAATAAGATTACAAAACAGATGTTTAAATCTTCCACCAAATGTCTAATATCCTTTGATATCGATGCCTAGATGCAGATATGAAATTCAGTACCGTTTGAACTAAATTGCTAAAATGTTAATTTAAATTTCAGAGTTCTTTATAGAAATACATGCTTTTTGACTTTTGATTTACGGATATAAAATTAATTGAAACGAATTACCAATAGTGTACTTGATCTAAATTTCGCATCAATATCAGATTGAAGATTAGGGGAAAAAAACAGTTAAAAAAATATTTAATAAATTACATTAGTTAGTTAAATTTAAAAGTACAAATGCTATTTATATATTCATATGTTGATATATATTCATTTCAAGATTTTAGTGCACTTTCTAAGCATAGCTTAGAGTGCTGATGTGACGGTTGAATAAGGCGACCCACTTGAGATTCATCTTACTTGATATGTGACGCATTTCACACTTTGTGCGGGCAAAGAAATAACTACACTACGATAGAAGGCAAAAGTTGTCAAATACTGCTATATGTTTTCTTCTAGTAGAATTAAATTAAAGTGACAATTGGGGAACCGCGACGATCAAGAACGTCATTCCACGCATCGCGGAACAAACATTGTCTTAACGGTATTCCGCCTGGCTTTCAATTACCTATAGGTGTATTGTATGGCCGGATTTAGAAGTAGGCCCGCTTCTAGGCAGCGCTGTTTTTTGCCGCCCTCCATGCATAAAATTCTATCATTTATCTATTGCAAAGCATCATAACTCTTCTCTATACATGGTGTACCTGAAATGTGCTGTCAAATTTACAGGTTATATTCTATCATGCAAAACAACGAATAAATGTCATATAAACATGGGTCTGGAAATGCTTTATTTCCAAGATATGAACAATGCAACAATATAGAGGTGTTGGCTATACAGTTTCACAGAAAGTGCTCGATGCTTACAGGGATTTCCTGGAAAATGAGTTGCCTACATGCTTGGAGGATGTTTCTTTGCACACTCGTCGTCACATGTGGTTCATGCATGATGGTGGGCCACCTCATTTCAGCCGTACAGCCCGACGACTTCTGAACCAACGTTATTCTGACCGTTGTGTTGGATTGAAAGAGGGGACCTACAGCATAGCCTGCTCGTTCCTCTCTGGACTTTTTCGTATGGATTATCTTAAAGCATTAGTGTACACCACACCGGTTCCTGGCGCCCACGTACTGCATGAACGCATAGTGCACGGGTGCAACACAATTCGACGTGCACCTGGCATCTTCGATCGTGTTCAGCAGTCGATGGAACGACATTGTGTTGCATGCATTTTGGCCGGTTGAGGACATTTCGAGCACTTTCTGTGAAACTGAGCGACTGTACGGCCAAATACCTCTATATTTGCTGCATCGTTCATATCTTATAAATAAAGCATTTCCAGACCCATTTATATTACATTTATTCGTTGTTTTAAATATGATTGAATACAACCTGTAAGTTTGGCAGCCCATTTCAGGTACACCCTCCATTTCAGCAAATAAAAGTAGAAGAAAACAAGATTTTAGATTTTTTTTTATTCTTTGCATCTTAAACGTACTGTTATTCTTTTTTTTATATTATTCACATTTTTTTATAAATATCATCCATACCCAAAAGACGTGGAAAAGGACGTTTTCTCAATAATATAATTTTATTAATTTCTCTTGACTTCCGTCATTTTTAGGAACTTTAAATCGCTATTACTTTATTCGCAGTATGACTTACAAATAAAATGAAAAAGGAATAAACAAGTAAAGGGGGAAAATGAACCTTCACCACCTCCTATGAGAGCGTTGCCGTAGGCAACTGCCTAGGTTGTCTAGGTTCAAATACGGCACTGGTGTATTGTTACTTTTTGCAGAGATGTCTGAAGAGATATTAACAAACTGATAAGAAATTTGGTACGTTTGAATTTACTGCTATGTTATGTACCGGAGGGACTATGGTTCATTATTTTTTTGATGTTGCACCTAGCTACTGAAAACATCTCCATTCAATGAGGAAATAATCGCATACACTCAGCTGAAAAACTTGTAATCCTCTTCTGGGATTTTTTTAAATTTGTTTCCGTAAAAATAAGAAATCATGATCGTTTTCCACAAATCTATAACAACACCACTCATGTTTGTGAAAAATTCAATACCATCAAGGAAATATGCAAACGAAGAGAAACTTATAGGAAATGTGAAGCAGGGTATGATTTACAAATGATTAAAATTTGGGAATGATTGCGCATGCCTAGACTCAGCAGTGCCCCTCTGAACTGTCGTGTAAGAGTGCATAAGTAGAGGATTGTTGTGGATCCAGACAAATAGTTTTTCATCGTCAGTGAGCTATACACGTGACTTTTGGAGTCAGTATGCCTCGTCGACGTAAAGAGCGCCTTATAAGCAATAAGATTTTCATATCGCGAAATTGCTGCTCGTACGGGCATAATGCCACGACAGCGATATGAGTGTAGAAGCAGTGGACTAACGAGATTTTTTAACTAATTAACTAACTAACTTTTTTAACTAACTAATTCATTCGTTGTTTCACTTGTAATTTTTTTCATCCCAAAAATTATCGATAGATCTGAGAATATAACGGATAATTGTCATGATGAAAAGTTATTATTTTCTTACATTTTTCCGATGATCTACAGAGCAATCAGTTATTTAATTTAAATCTTTCACTTACTGAGAATCTTCATATTTTATGTAACAAATAAATATAATTCTTTAACTCTTACTTGACAATTATTTGATTTAAATTTTCCGTTAATTATAAGGTGTTGTTGTTTTCAGTTTCAAATTAGATCATTCAGGTTCTGCATCAGTAATTTTTATCACTATTATTGAATGCACAAGACCTGATCATTCATTATCTGATCAAGATCTAATCATTTTTATATATTTCCTTCTTAATCAAGAGATTAATCAGTCAAGTTAATCAGAGATTTGCTATTAAAAATCTAATGGCCGATTTCTCCAAGTCTTAAGCTAATCCTGGATTAAGTCCAATTGAATCCAATTGAATAGTTGCAACTTTAGAAAATATTAATACCATTTGCAGAATTCAGTCGAAAGTAAATTAAAAAAAAATAATCATGGATTTCATAGTTATAATACAGGGAGTTCTTAATTAAAGTTCTCATTTCGAAAGATTTTTTTTGATATAAAAAATAAAAAAGATAACTTACAAAATAATTCCAACACCAGAAAAGGTTGGATAAAAATATTTAATGTTACAAAAATAAATAATAATATGGGATTTAGACAAAAAAATCAAATCCTTTATAGTCTTTTCAATCAATTAAAATGGGAAAATTATAATTTTGAAAGAATTAGTCAGGTTAAAAATCAGTTAATAATAGATATTATTGATGGTAGTTTTAAATTTTAATATTATTAATCTTAATTTTTTTTTTCTTTCACTTATCTGTATTTAGATTAAATTTTCAGTACCTATACCACAGGTATTTCTCTTTTAGAAATACCTATTAGGACTGATGCACATTAAAAAAAAAAAAAAAAAAAAAAAAAAAAAAAAAAAAGGCTGTAATTGAGGAACTAATCAACGATCAACGGAACAACTTCATGTTTGACATGAGGACGTCTGCGGCGATGGAATTTTGCGACTCAAAAATAAATATCAGTTCCGAAAATGGCGCTACAATAGAAATAGATAAAGTAAGTAGATAATGCAAAGTAGATAATACAAACGACTAACGCCCGCAATGACACGTGATTCGAAAGAAGCTGCTTTAAAAGTAGGCAGCTGAGGAATGTGTCAATGCATAATGCTAGCGTTACCGAAGAATGGCTCACTTTTGGTGAATATGTTTTATCAAAATAATAGCTGTTCCTTAACAGTATTGCGAAAGTTTAGGACATTAAAGAACTAAAATGCAAATGGTGTACGGAAAGAAATGTCAATGTCTGGATTTAGTGTCAATCCTGATTTTCATGCAGGATGGTGCCCTATCTCACATAGGTGTCTCTGTTAAGCGTCTTCTAGTTATGATGTTTTGGTCGCACATAGGGTGTCTGAGAAAAACTGCATCGACTGTATTCCATCTGCGATATGCTCCTGAAACGCAACAAAACGACCCGTTTTTAAAACGAATAGTGAATGGTGATGAGAAATGGATTGTCTACGACAATGTACTACGGAAACGATCCTGATGAAAGATTAACAAACCACCAAAACACACACCGAAGCGGAATATTCATGCCATGAAGGTTCTGCTCTGTGTCTGGTGGGATTTCAAAGACATTCTTTACTGTGAGCTACTCCCCCACAATTAGATTATCAATTCGGATGTGTACTGTAGCCAGCAACCCCCACATCTGAAGGGACCAACTGACCCTTCCCTTGTGGGGTTCCTAACTGTAGCCATTTGGCGAAATTCCACCACAACATTCAACAAAAGAGGTTTCAAAGTGACCACATTGTAAATTCATTTTTTAAATCATTCATTTTAAATCGGGGTATAGTTTTATGATCAAGAACAATATTATTGATAATTACATCCATAGATTGGATCAAAATTCAAGTTGTGACTCTGATTTTAAGAAAGGAATTGAAAACATGAAGACGATTTTCATGAAAAATGAATATAGCAGTAGTTTTATAAATAAAGCAGTAAGTAATTATGATAAGTTTATGATTAAAGAAATGGATAAAAACAAAAATAAAGAAACAATTATAGTACCTTATTTAAATAATAACAGTTGGTATTTGAAGAAACTTTGTAAAAAATTTGAGATTAAATAGCTTTTGAATACAACAACAAATTGAAAAATATTTTATGTCAGAAAATTAATAAAAATGAGAATAAAGCTAACATGGGATTAATCTATGAATTGGAATGCCAAAATTGTGGGAAAATTTATATTGGGGAAAGTAAAAGAACAACACGGGAGAGGGCACTTGAACATATTTATTGTATTAAAAATGATCTGGAAGAAAAATCTGACGTAGCCTATCATTGTGGGAAAAATGGACATTGGATCAAGGAGGAAGTAAAAATAATCATGTTAGAAAAAGATACAAAAACAAGAAAAATACTGGAAAGCCTAATAATCAGAAATACCAGGAAATTTAAATTATAATAGAAGCAAAGGATTGGAAGTGGAGAATGTTTTTATAAATTTGGCTAGGGAAATGGTAGAAATTTGTATGAACAAGAACAAAAAAAGTATAATAATTGATGAATTTTAAAAAATTATGATTATTGTAATGAGATTGTTAGTAAAATAAAATAATTGTATTGAAAAATAAGAATACAAAATTGTAGAATTTGCAGAAACAATTATAAATGTAATAATAATGTTAGTAGCATTTTAAGGATTGATAAGTTTTGTAGAAATCTATGTATTTGATATCACCTGACTATATATTATTGTAATTGACGATCTTGAAGAAGGAAGAAAGGAAATATTCTTCCGAAAATTCGATATTAAAATTTATTTTTATTTCATATGAAGTGTAGATGAAGTTTTTGCAAAAGAGGCCAGAACTAGGAAGGATAACACGAGATCAGCAAGGCAAAAAGGCCTCATGTGTCTTTGGTCAGCCGCAAAAGTTGCACGGGATTGGCTGGAATGTCTTACCACACCCACCATATTCACCGGACATTACACCATCCAGCTTTCACTTGTTTTGGTCCCTGCAGAATGCTTTAAACGGAAAACCATTTAGTTATTTCAACGCTTTCACTTCTTTGCCACCAAGCCAGCCCAGTTCTACGCAAACAGAATTTTAAAATTGCCGGAGAGATGATCTAAAGAGATGCAAACAAATGGAGGATATTTTGATTAATAAATATTGTTTCCTAAACGCTTTTCTCTTCAACATTGAAGTCATCTTTACTACTTCCTATCTCCTTAATGCAAATATGGATATATCTCATTTACATCTGGATGTGCATTGGTTTGGAACTGTGCCTTCGCCTACAAAGATTGGATCTTGTATATTCTTAAGTTCAAACGAAATCGATTGTGAGTTTTTTTAATATGTTTTTTAGTTGGTTTTTTTTCGCAGTCATATGTCTTGGCAGAACTTTTACTCAATCAAACTATACCTTGCACACGTTAAACGTTTATTTAAACACGTATATTTAATCATTTCCTCCTGTCAAAACGCTCAGAACTTTCCATACAGCCCAATATTTTGCTTTCTATCCGAGAAATTTCCCTTAAGTCCGAGAAAGTATCAGCATTACATTTAATATGCTATATTATTTTAGTATATTTTTGTAGTTTATATCTTTAGTATATTTTGTAGTAGCCCTTGTAGTATATTTTTTGACTTGAAAATGTTTTATCAAGTGATAGAGGAAAAAAAACTTCTTTTTATTTAATAGTATTAATAGTATTGATACTTTCGTCAGCTTCTTCACACTTAAGATATTGCCTTCCTTTTATTATTTACTATAACTTAATTTGTGAAAACCTTTAAATAGACATTTAAATCCGCTAGCTTTATAGACAGATTGTCTTTTAAAGATTCGATATCTGTGGCTTGTGTCCATTAATCCAGTAATTCGGATATACTTCTGTTTGATTAAAAAAGTCTCTTACATTATTTTTGATATTCAGTTTGTGGTTTTGGAAACGAGGATTAATCGGTTTTCATTTAATTCACCTCCCAACCGTTATATTTTCGTGACTGTTTTGTTGAAGTCCAACTCCTACTCTTCCAACGGCATTTTCTTTCGGAGCTTCTGATGGATTAAAATCAATAAGCGAAACAATGTAGTCTCAAAAGCAATCCACCTACACCTGTCTCTGGTTTTTGGTTGTGCAGAGAAAAACAACACATCTGCATCACATTAACATTTTGGGAACTTCAGTAAATGGCTTGAATTGAATTAACTTTTTATAAATTTTATAAGATACTTCTGGTTTCTAAAAGATTATCCAAATTGAGAAGATTAAATTGAAACAAAACAAGACTAACAACAAATATTTGGAAAATATTTTGATTGTGCGTGAAAGTAAAAGAGTGAATGTAAAATAGTGGAGTTCTTCATTAGGGATTAGAAAGTATTAATAGCATATGAAGATTCTTTTATTTCTGTAAAACTTTAAAAAAGGTAAAATATTAATCCATTAAACATTGAATAAGATATTTTCGTTTCTCAAATAATGGCTATTCGAGAACTTCTGTCTTCGGATGGATAGGGGAAAGGAAAGAATTCAGACTTTAGTTTAGCCTCCTCTAAGTAATGTTTCCTTTTAGCATAATGAATTACATTACCAAATTGAGTCCCTAATGGCTGATTCACTTGTTAGATTTACGTTCCTACTGTTATTTATTTTTAATTCTATTTGGTAAGGTATTTAAAGATCGAAAGTCAATTATTCAACTAAAGATAACTGTACCAATGAAACCTTTGGTCATTCGTGTACAAATTGTACTTTAAAAAAAAGTATATAAAAACCAAACCTTGTAAACGAACCATAGGTTTTCTTAATCGAATATCAACATTTCTTTCTGAATATTTCGAATTGAAAGCGAAAATCCAACGGATCTGAAGCCAACTAAAGAAATTAATCCAGATTATAACTGCTAACATTTATGAGAAAAAGTTATTTCTGTTCTAATTATATTTTCTACATTAAAGACTAAATCATGGGTAAATAGTTAACATACACTTATTGCCAAAAAAATAGCGCACCCAGAAACAATGATCTGGGAACGACGAAACTCAAGGTATACGGTACCATCACAGATAATTGTGCCACTGAATGTAGTTGGGCTGCAATTGTCAGCTGAGAACTCCATCAGGGGTGGTAGTATCACTACGGCTATGGTCATGTGAACAGGCGTCATATGACCGCTGTGTACTTTATAATCAGCTTGGTTTTTGAGTCCTCAGCATGCCTCGACAATGTATTCGACAGTTGTTCAAAAGTACGTCAACTCCGTCTTCGATGCATGCTGAGCACACAGAGCCCTGCTGTCCACTACTGCATTTGATTATAAGTAGCAGCGGTCATATGATGGCCGTTCACATGATCACAGCCATAGTGATGGTAACACCCCTGGTAGTGGTTCTGAGCGGCAATTGAGCTCAACTGCAATCAGTGGCACACCTATGTGATAATGCCGTGTTTCGTCATTCCCATAAGTTTCGTTGTGGGTGCAGTAATTTTTTGGGCGATGAATGTATAGTTATGTATTGATTCTAAAATAATGAGTAAATAATCTTTAACTAAAAAAGTATGTGTTTACGCCACAAAAAGTTGCAAGGACGAAACTTATACATGTATATACTAATACATTTCCTATACTAGTATATTTCAACTAAAAAGAACGTTAGCAGGAAAGTAAAAAAGAGGATGAGATGAAATCAAGTAGGATACGAGACACAATAAAAAGTAATAAAAAAAATACTTGTTGAAATATACAAATAATTATTCTCAATTAAAAATTCTCTTCAGTAAACAGCCAAATTCAACACACAGCAGCAATAATAGATGGCAATGATCTTAAAACGAAACAGCTCGACCACTAATTACTCGCAAGTAAAACATGTTGACACAATGAGTACTTGAAGTGATCTAAACAGAGGAAAATAGAACTGAAGTGAAATTAATATAACACTGCCCTGATTTAACGGTCTGTGAAGCATCCCTAGATGCTGGTCCTTCAAAAGATTAAAGAAGAACTGTGGATTGATATAATTGTTGTTCTTAAACTGACTTTTATGCCAAAATTTCTGTACATAATTCTCGTTGAAAATTTCTAAAATAACGAATTCTCGCAACATACTATAAATTTATAAACATTAATTAAAAGCTAAAAAAATTCTACAACCGAAAGATTCATTCATCAGATAATAGCACGAAGGTTATAGTAGATATATTCAATATGAAAGCCCAATAACTAGGGGAAAATATAATAATTATGTAATGGGAGAACAATTTCTTAAACTAGCAGTTGAATGAATGAAAAATTATTCGATTTTTTTTACAATACAAGTCTTTTATAAATTTTAAAAAGAATTTCATTTAGTTTTAATTAGAAAAAAATATGGACTTGAAAAGACAATACTTCCACATAGCAGAGAAGTTCTAATAGAGGGTTAGTAGAGAGTTAAACATGTTTTATGTAAAAATGCAGTATTAGGACTGAACTTTTGCTCCTCTCGCTCAATAGGAATGAAGGATTGCTGAGCAAGAGATAACATGATGAAAAATCTAAGATTACATGTTCTCTTAAGATAACATGATGCGTAGCAATACTCAGTAATGAAAGTTTGCGTTGGCTAATTATTGCTGAATGCCTGAAAGTCCTGACTTAAGTCGTTAATTATTTCAAAGAATCAAGCATTGGAATGTAGCTTAACGTGTGTTCAGTTGAATGAGCTAAATGATGACATTGCAGACTAATGACTAAAAGAGTACATATGTTTAAAATGAGTAATATTACACAAAGCTACTAGTTTTGTCTGAGAAGTCATAAGAAGTCATAAGGTTAAATACATCAATTCGAGACACCTAGTTTTTTATTCCAAAATACCAATGAGAATTTGTGTACATCAATCAGAGCCGATGGACATGTGATGTTATGGCCAGATTGGTGAGGTGGTGTTGGCACTCACTGCAAGAAAAGCGATTGTTGGCATCCTGGTTTGGAAATTTATTAATAACCCGGAGATCAGTTGGATGGAAATAATATAGTCTACAGTATCTAAGAAAAAAAAACCAAAAAAAAGGGAAGGAAGGAAAACTCCGAAGAGATCTGGAAGGGTTTGTAATGGGCTTATTCAGGATTTTCAGCTACGAGTCCATATGTACTGACGGAAAGGACCGAGATATTATCATTATAACTGGATAATATATGAATGGATAATATATGAATGACTCCATGCATCTTCAGTAAATGTTATTAGCGTGGTCGAGAATTGGATTGGAAATATCAGATTCGTGCCCCATAAATGCTATGTGCTTGGCTATTTAGGATTTATCCAATTTTGGTAATGGTTCGCCTTTTCCCACACCATTTCAAGTTATTTTGAGATTTTAAGATAGAACGTGAAAAATTCATGTGGAAGCCATACTCATCTTTTCAAAGGAATCTATGGCTATGAAACAGCAATGAAAACGCTTGGATGTGCAGTGGAATATTAAGAATAACGTTAAGTGTCCCGCGGGATTTTATCGAATACACACGAGTGTATTCAAGGGTGCTGTGAAACAAAAAAAGTTAAGAAGTAAAGCTTTAAATCATAAATATAAATAGTAGAAAATAAGAGTTTTGTAGATAAATATATAATCTCTTACTACAAATATATACAGAGAGAGAGAGAGAGAGAGAGATATTATATTTATTTACAGCAATGATACAAAATTATTTATAAATGATTTAGAACAATTAGTACAAACTACAAAAAAAAAATCAGTAGAAATCAGTAGTAATAGGAATATGACTATTTAATAAAGTAGTTCATTACTCCACATTTGTCAATGCTGAAAGGAAAAAAGTAACTTGGAATCAAAAGAAGGGAGATAAGCCAATTAAAATAATTTATACAGGTTATGAATTTTTCTAATCAGCAAAGAAATAAATTAATAAATTTGTCCACAGTGATTTTCCATGATAATAATACTATTATATTACCTACTTATATTATACGTTAAAGGATTTCTAATGTGATTTAGAATTTCTCACAGAAATTTTTGTTATTCCAAGAGTGTGAAGTAACTTTTTCATTACTGTACAATAAACTGATTTGTGATAAGTAGGGGAACATAAGGTCAGTACCCATTGTAATGCTGAATGGTACGTGTGCAGTGCATTTGGATTACAACAATTTCCTTGTTTTTAGGTAAGTAAAGTATTTTCTTTCATGTCTCTTGTGATGCTGTTTATTCCTTAAGTCAATATTATATTGAAGATATAATATTACAGTAATGAAATTGACCGATGGTCTACACATTCAGGTTATTAACGCATATTAAGTAGGTAACCTGTACCTAGAATTTTGATATAATTGTTAGTAGACCCTACGGGACAGAGTGTAACAATTACGCATGGGAGAAAGTTTAACTCTGCCCCATGCAATATTTTTAACTTAAGATTCGAACACTTAAGACATAATATAAAAATACTTTATAGAAGTTGAGTCAACATAAGTAAGATTTAAATACTATGAAATCCCTATATAAAGAAAATATATCATATAAAAGTCACGTGAATTTTTATTATGTTACCTGCCAAACCTGATTTCAGGACAAACTAGTTCATACTAGGCGAAACTGGTAATCTCACAGAAATTTGAAGTAATTTGCAATATTAACGCAATATTAATGGATTTTGCTCTTCGTAATTTAAGAATTTATTACTTTTATAATATCAGTTAATATTGTATTCTTATATTCTTTACGCCGGCGCGCCGTGCTGGCGTGGCCGTGCGGTCTAGACGGAAGTCTGCCGTTGTGGCCAGTGCGCCAGTACTCGGGTTCGAATCCCGGTCGTGGCATGGATGTTTCTTTCTTCTTTCTTCTTCTGTTTCTCTTTCTGTCCGTTTCCGCCTATTCCCCTGGCAGTTAGGGTTAAAATGCATCTCCCAACCCGCAGTTGAAAGTCAGCGTGGATTATTAGACTTTCACCCCCCCGAGACAGTGAGCTGTCTCGAGGAGGCCTTCGTCCAGTAGTGGGCTGTTAAAAGGCTATTAGATAGATAGATATTCTTTACTACTTCAAAATTGTGTTCATTAAATGGAATCTTTGCCACGCGAAAGGAAATAGATAAGGCTATATTGATTGCTGTTAGGGTTTTCCAGTTTGGCCTAGTCCGAACTAATTTGTCCTGAAATCGGATTTGGCCGGTAATACACACAATCTTTAATCCCATTCTGATACAATATTCATTTAAAATTAATTTAGAGGACTGCTAATTATAATAACTCCACTGAGTATTTAACAAATTGCAGAATTTGTTGAAACACTTCGAAAATCCATGATCCCATCAATCATCATATCTGGTTTTAGAAAGACGGCTATCTTTCCCTATGACTCCGATGTGTTTAATAATTACGATTTTCTTAGGAGTGCTTTGACAGGCCGCCCAGGAGATCAAAATGAAATGCTGACAATTGATAGCTCATTGCCATGTACTTCAGGAAATGGGAATATCAACGAAAGTGCAACTGAAGTAGTAAATAGTCAGTTAGAAAACAAACAGACTGATAAGATTCTGACATGATCATCAGCCCTGAAATGTTCATGGATATCCGAAGGTAGAAAGTAGAAAATATGGCAACAAAAGGAAAAGGGGAAGAAGCTTCCTACCAACAGAAACAACTATGAAGGATAGCTTGATACAATGTGTACAACAAGATAGTAAAGAGAGCATCAAAAATTGCTTAGAGAGGAATTGGAGACGACAGATGACTAGACTCTATCCAGTCTTGATATCCTCTAATGATATGAACTGATTGAAGAAGACTATGATTCTATTGCAGAAACTCGATAACCGAATCTTGGTAATTATGTATTCAGGGAAAAAGCAAGTGGGAAAACTAATGAAACAAAAAGATGAGGATGGTGATTTTGAGATCAGCTATCTCAGAAAATCAGTGAAAGAACCCACCAAGTTCATGTTTCCATTTGAGACAAATATAACATCTGTAGCACAGACATATGTAACGATGATATTACCTTATCCTATAATTGTAGATGAGAGGTAATTTTAAAGTAAGTGTTAATTTTGCTGAGGCGGTGAGTTAAAAACTAATTAAGATCCAAAATTTTTGATTAATATTAAATTAAAAGATTAAAATTAAATTTTCACTTGGGCGTTAATCTGGATAATCTAAATGTCCATTAATTAGAAGAAAAATGTAAAAACTACCGTTAAAAATAAATTTCTGATTGAGTAAAACAAAATGAATTGTTCAAGAATTAATATAAGTCTTTATAATTAACTCTAATTCCAGTATTTTTATTTTCAGTTTTGTGTTACACTGCATTCCCTAGTGTGTTACAATTTGACAGTGTAACAGAATACAGTCTGACATATATTGTTTTCCTTAACACAATGAAAGATGATGTGTTAATGAAAACAATAGACATCTCTATCTATAAGCAATGAGTAACAGATGTTTAAAAAAAACAAAAAAAAAACCTTTTATTTGTTACATAAACATAGGAGATAATCTAAAATTAAACTTTTGTCTTACACTGTTCCCCTCTCCTTAGTCCGAAATAACTTCTTTTTTTTTTTTTAAAGTCACAAAAATAGTTTTTTATTTTTATGAAAACTAGGTTATGAGATATTTTTTTTGTTTTGGCTGTTTTCTTTCCAAGTTTGTATATGAAGTTAAATTATATTCGCTGAATCGAAAAGCACTTAAAATAAATGCACGAAAAAGTGATATAAATCAAAATATGCAAAACGAATGCATATTCGACTTCAAAACAGTTGATGTGTCTTGTTCTGCTGAAAGTGTTTTGAATATGAGTTCCAAGTAATATCGTGCTTCAATTTATTCGAGAAATCAGCTTTTCCTACCAACTTCCAGAAATACATTTGCAATTTCACCATCGAGGGAAAGATTACATCGAGGCAAATCATTTAGCAGAATAAGCAAAGGAAAAAAAATGCACCAAACACCTCTTAACAAAATCAATGATGCAGAATGATTGAAAACATCCCCTTAGGGAGTCTAATGCAAAGAATAATTTGTGGTTAGAAAAACTGCCACATAAAAAAACGTGATTTGGCCTAAACATTTTATGCGATCAGTTTCATCGGAATTTATGGAACAGGCAGAAATAATGAAAAATTCCTTTTGCGTTATATGAAATAAGAAAATGTAATTTTGTGAAAAGAGACAAAAAAAAAAAAACAACAACGATCAAATGGGTTTAGAAACTGGTTTCCACTGTTAAAATGGTCTAATAATTCACAGACTCAAAGTGAATACGAAGAAATAGCTAAAAGTGTGGATGGAAAAAAGTCATTTTTAGCAATACTTTTGCGAATTTACGATAAATTACGATTCACTGAATAAATCCCAATAGATTTGTTTCCTCACCAATTTATGTTGTCTTTTTATTCTTCTCCTAAATAATGAATTTAATTCGAAACGTATAGATGAGCCAAAGAAACGAGGACTGCTACTATTTCTTGATTCAATAGTTTATTAAAAGCTTTCTCAATTTACTAATTTAAAAATGTTCTTGAGTTGCATGGAGAGGAGAGTATAAAAGACGTAGCTATAAATGAAATAAATAAAAAAAAAAAACATTGTGTTCAGTATTTCCAAAGGATCTGGATACGCCTGGCTAAGAACCTCTGGTCAATAAGATTGTAATATATGAACGTCAGTTTATGCAAGAAGCGAAATTATAAAGCAAATATTTTTATTGTAATTTCCGAAATCTTAAATTTTATTATATTCTCTTATCTAATTATATTTTTATTTAATAAAAAAGGATGATAAAAATCCCTATGAAATAGTTTATATTTGGAAAGAAAAAAATTGAAAAAGAAGAATTATGATTTCTTTAGTATTCATAGTTATTCATTAATCGTAATTTCTTAATTGTTAATCATAAAGTATTTATTAAGTTATTTCTTTTAAAAAAAGCTAAACAACCAAAGCATTTTTATACTTAAAAAATATCCTTATCTTTGCTGTATGATACTGACTTCCAGTTGTTGTGACGGGCATATCGGACGGAACAACCTAGAAAAATTTGCTGTTTAGGAAAAAAAATAATCAAAGATCACTCTTCCTATCAGATCACAACAAAATCCACTGAAACATCTAAGATATTACATAAGAACACGAGGTTTCATTTTTCAGTATGTCTTTCTTTTTTTCCTTCCCTCCTTTAATTTTATGTATTGATATTTGAAAGAAAAGTGAGGATTTCTTCTCTTAAATAAAAGCTACTTAATAGTGGTTTAAGTTATATATTTTTCCTGTGTGGGCTTACCCTACAAAGGATACAGTGTCGGATGCAAGAATGGCCTACGAAAGATATCTGGAGTCGTGATAATATTTTGTTTGGGAATGAATATGTTTTACTTTCGCTTGGTTCAGCAAGGTTAGTTATATGTGCTTTTGAATTGTTTTGTCGAGTTAAAAACTAACCAACCTTTTAAAACTTGTATAATTATAAGAATAAAATAGAAATAGTTGAAATAAGTAGAGCAGAGATTCATACTGACAATCGTCACAGTATTGCCAACAGCTCCTTTAAAGAGATGATCAAATGTAAAATTTACATTTTTCATCGGAATCCATAAATATTTCAATATTCAAAGTCAAAAATTTTATATTTATGAGTAAAAATTATTAAACTATGAATTTGAATTCTGAATAATCGATCATGCTTTTCCAAAATAAAAATACTCTTATTCCCAATAAGACCTACTTGGGCCACTCAAGAAAACAAACAAAGTGAAGTAGGTTTACGAACCAAAAATAGGATCGACTTGGATTCCAAGAATAAATTTCCAAAAACCACTTAATGAATTTTAGTTTTATGTTCATTGCTTGTTTTTCTTTGTTAAAAAAGATAAACGAAAAATTACTAAATTGAAGAAAAGTAATTTAATTAAACCCCGAGGAGAAAAAGTATTGAAAAACCTCATTTATCTCTCAGCTGGTTTAAGATAAAAAAAATTGATATCAAATGAGAAATTAAGATATGGAAAATTAATTCCCTTCCAAAAAGGGAAAAAGAAAATTAGAAAATTTTCCATAGAACAGAGCGAAGCAAATGATCAAGCAGGAAATCGATTTTTATTTTGGAAATGTTTCATTTAGTAGAAGACGTAAACAGGAAACATCGGTAAACAAGCATGTTAGGATGTAATGCAAAGATGGAAGTTTTCGGAATTTCCTGCACTGGCATTCAACCATTATAAACATAATTGAGACAAACTTAAGTCAAAAATCAATTTTTTGGTAACCGTTAGAAAATATATTTTTTCTATCTAACATTTTTCCCCTCTTTATCTTATCCTTTAAAAAATTCTTTAGTCATTGTAGGAAAAACAATACTGTATATATTATTTTTATACTTAATATTATTATTATTATTATTAATATGTAAAGTTTCAAACCTTGGGTTTCCCCAGAAAAGACAACATGGCGGATCAAGAACCAAAGCACATATTGCCAAGTGTAAAAAAGTGTGCAAGAATGGTTCGGAATGTGTGGTTGTGTCCATAAATTTCCTAACTATACGTGTTGTGTTGAGTATCACAGCCTTCTGGAGCTATGCAGAAGTGTTTTTGTGAAGTCCTAGTGTGCTGAGACTGTAGTGCAATGTGCCAGACCAGTGGCAGACAAGATGATGGGTACAACACGTACTCGGTCCTGCCTGCACTGTTTCTGGAGCTCATGAGCTAGGTCGGTGTATTTACTGATCTTGTCTGCGAGAGGTTTTTGCATGTTCTTGCTGATAGGCACTGCAATATCAATGAGATAGGGTCAATCCATATGAAATCAACCAATGGGTGTTGCTGACATATTTTATTTTATTTTTCATAGTATACTTTCTGGTTATATATATATATATATATATCTGGGAGTACAAAACGATTTTTTTTTTAATTTATTATTACTACTTTGGCTTTTAGCGGCCATTTTATTTATGAGGGTCGGCCGTATTTTAGAGTTTAGCGTTTTTAGAGGTTAGCGATAAGTTAAATAGCTTTTTTGTTTATTAATATATCAACTTGAAATAAAACCCATCTTATTCTAAATGAAACCATCTATAAATCATGTTATGACCAAAAATAGATTAGAATAAATTGAAGAATTTAGGGAATTTTTTTCAGAGAAGGGATTAAAACACAACTTTAATGTTTTTTCCCCTTAAAAATATAATAGAGGACAAGACTTAAAAAAATTTTAAATGCCGGGTCATTCCATATCAAATCAACCAAATGGTTTGAACCTTGACCCCTCAGAAATTGATGATTTTTTGCACACTGATAATATCTATAGAGAGTATAAAAAATGCAAATTTTCAGATTTTTTGGGCTAACAGGTTTTGAGTTATTGAATTTCAAAAACTAAAAAATGCTTGATTTTGGCCTTGTTTTGAAATTTTCAAAACACTGTAACTCAAGAACCGTTCAACCTACAGAGCTGAAATTGATGTCATTTTGTTCAGTGTTTAATGGCCTTTAATTTGATAGATAACAAAAGTATCTTAATTTCAAATTAATTTTTTTAAAAATTTTCAAAAACTGGTTTTTAAAATATCTCAAAAACATCCTTTTTGATTTTTTTTAAAAAAATATATATTATTTGTATTGTTAATACCTATTTTCGTGCCAAATTTCATAATGGGACAGCCAGGGGATCATATGGAAATAAAATTTGAAGTGTCATAGTCCATGAAAAACATGAGAATGCGACTAGCAATCACAGTAAGTTCTTATCGTTCGTTGCGTGTCGAACTTTAAATCAAATATAGTTGATGAAAGACAATCGTTCTGAGTATATCTATAGTTTGTGTATGATCAGTAAACCTACATGGTTTCATCTATGTAATATAATTAAATTAAATAAATCAAAATATAATTTACAATTATATTACATAGATGAAACCATGTAGGTTTACTGATCATACACA
>JAFIDM010009631.1:217160073-217193735 GCA_023159025.1 Thereuonema tuberculata | reverse complement strand
TATATGTGTGTGTATTATTATTTAAACATATCCATGGGTACTCTTCATTTACAGTTTCCACATTTTGTACATATAGGCCTAGAATAGGTTAGTTTATTAGCTGTGTTTTTTTAAATGTTTTAACACTAGAAGTCTGCGTCATTGTGCGTCATACTATGTATTTTTCCTTTTTTCTTTAATTAAAAAAAATATTTCTGATTAAAACACAATGATGAAATTTCATGTATTTATCACCAGGTACTAGAAGGGTATTTTCTGAAAACTTCAAATTTTTTGATGCAGTCCCTTTTGAGATATGCCTGTTTGAATATCGACAATTTTGGACAAATTGCGATATTTGAAGGCCTGTAAAATCTAAACGTGGCATATAAAAGTTATCAATTTTTTTTTAAGTCTTGTCCTCTATTATATTTTTAAGGGGAAAAAACATTAAAGTTATGTTTTAATCCCTTCTTTGAAAAAAATTCTCTAAATTCTTCAATTTTTTCTAATCGAAAACACATTTTTCTAGTTAAGTTTTAGATTATTTCCTTACAACTTAACATATTTTTGGTCATAACATGATTTGTAGATGGTTTCATTTAGAATAAGATGGGTTTATTTCAAGTTGATATCTTAATACACAAAAAAGTTATTTAACTTATCGCTAACTTCTGAAAACGCCAAAAAACGGCCGACCCTCATAAATAAAACGGCCGCTAAAAGCCAAATTTAGTAATAGTAATAATAAAATTTAAAAAAAAATCGTTTAGTATCTCCCAGATGTATATATAAACAGAAAATGAACTATCAAAAATAAAATAAAATATGTCAGCAACAAATTATTTTTTTATTGGTTGATTTCATATGGATTGACCCAATAGGTCTGTCTGTTGTGTGATGTCAGGTCTATTGTGATGTATGGTTTTGTCTGTGTGAATGGGGCGATCCCAATACAGCTTAGGGTGATTCTAATATGTTATTATTATTATTATTATTATTATTATTATTATTATTATTATTATTATTATTATATCGAAAAAGTTTCAAACCATGGGATTCCCCAGCTAAGACAATATGGCGGGTCAAGGACCAAAGCACATATTGCCAAGTGTATTTAAAAAAAAAAGAAAAAAAAAGTTTGGAAGAATAGTTAGGGATGTGTGCTTGTGTCCATAAATTTCCGAACTATGCGTGTTGTGTTGGGTACCACAGCCTTCTGGAGTTGTGCATAAGTGTTTTTATGAAGTCCTAGTGTGCTGAGGCTGTGATGCAATGTGTGAGGCACCAGACCAGTAGCGGACAGGATGATGGGTACAACACGTACTCGGTCCTGCCTCCACTGCTTCTGGAGCTCGTGTGCTAGGTCTGTGTATTTACTTATCTTGTCAGCGTGAGTTTTCTGCATGTTCTTGCTGATGGGAACTGCAATATCAATGAGATAGGTCTGTTTGTTGACCTTATCAACAAGTGTAATGTCAGGTCTGTTGTGATATATAGTTTTGTCTGTATGAATGGGACGGTCCCAGTACAGCTTATGTGAGGGTGACTCTAGTACGCTTTGTGGTGTGTACTTGTAGTATGGGACCGTGTTCTTAATAAGTGAGTGTTTGTGTGCTAGCTGTTGATGAACGATCGATGCTACCTGATTGTGTCGGTGGAGGTAGTCTGTTTGGGACAGAAGGGGACAGCCAGATTGTGGCATTTTCTGCATCTGTCGTCGTGTGTGTTTGCGTCCTGTAGAATGTGTTTCTCGTAGTTGCGTGTGGGGATGACTTGGTCCTGTATCGCGATCATGAACCCTTTGGTCTCCCCAAGCAGCTCACCACTCATCAGCCATCTGTTCGACGCTTCCATGTCGACATGTGGTTGACTGAGTTCGTGGCGATGTCTGCCATGGAGTTCCTTACGAGCCCATGATTTATTTATTATTGTTATTATTATTATTATTATTATTATTATTATTATTTTTATTATTATTATCCATACAAACACTATCAAATATACAGGATATATCCAAACTCTTTACAAATATTATAGAGTAATAGAGAGTTCCAAGTCGTCTGTTTTCTGACGGCAAACTTCGGTGCTAGAGTACATTAGAGCGGCGCTGCAATTGGCTAGAGAGGAAATATGGAAGACCAAGACAAACTTAAGTTTATAACATACATTCATCAAAGAAAAAGGTTTGTCTTGGTGCTCTCTATTTTCCATTAAAATTTATAGAGAGAGTTTTGATCCACCATGTATATACAGAATATATTTTTATTCAACTTCTTTTAAATACTGAAAATTCCCTGTCCATCTGAAAGATATTGATTAATTTATCGCTTATTAGGGGAGCCGGTAGTTGAATCTCATGGGGCTCACAGTGACCCAAGAGATGTTCAAGATAAGGCTCAAACAAAACTTGACCATCTAAACTCCCGGGAATAAAACTAGTATTCTTGATTAAGAAATTACGTAATAATATTCGAAAGTTTGCCTACTTTGGAATTTCAAAGGAATGAAAGATTATTTTCCTTGGACACTTTCCCTTCACTTTCCCTTCCCTGGAAATTCGCGATTAAATTACAATACAAATTGTAGATGAGCGAGATAGGCTGTAAAACAAACTGGCCATAGTATTCCGATAGCAATTTTAAACATAAAACTCCATGTTTCTATACAATATTAGGCATTCATTTGCTTCAATTACGATGTCCCTAATATCGAAGCATGTATTTAGCTTTGAAGTTTGATCTTTAACTCAGTAAATTTAGTTATATTAGTAGCAAATATCTTTTCATAAAAACATTTAGTAGGGGAGACCGGGGTCAGTTGGCATCAGGGGCTATTTGGCACACAGCTTCTATTTCCTGCCACCGTGTAGCTAGAGCGCTGACATCCTGGTAGTGGGAAGTGTATGTAAAGGTGCACCATCCACTGTGACTTTAGTTTGCTTGGAAGCGTCACGGAGGAAGTGACCCCTGTTTCATCGTTTTTCTGACTGGTGAGCAAAGTTTTTCATCGTAAATTTCTTTTGTTCTGGTGAACATGTAGAACGAATTAAGGTACTGCTGATGGCGGTTCTCGAAAGAGGGGATAACTGTGGTTGCATGCATGTATCATAATCTTTTGTTCCTGATGTTTGGGATTGTATGGTATCCTATTTGTTTTGGAAATCCCTGTGGGACTAGTTGGCATAGTTAGGTAGGGGTCAGTTGGCATAGCTATGACAAATGGTAAAAAAAGGGGAAAAACTGGTGATGGCCAGACGAGGAAGACTAAATTTGGTACGACCAAACTAAAGTTCTGCGAAAATTGAACCCATCTGTTCAAATAACTCCTATATTTTTGTTTGATATCAAGCAATAACTATAGGTAGCTAAGAATTCATTGTTTGTTCATATATTTAATTTAATTTGTCATAGAGTTGTTGTTTTTTTGTTCAAGTATTATGTCACGAGAATAGAAATTCTCAATGAGCAAACGATAAATAAAAATTAAAGCACTCTGCTACCACCTGTCTGAGACAGGAAAATAATAAGAAAATAATGTATAAGCATAAAAATAAAAAAAGTGAAACACACAAAAGATTAAGATAAAAAAAAACACACACAGATTTATTAGGCTAGAGTAAATACAAAAACTAGGCAAAAATGCTTGTATAGGTGGAAAAACACCAAGAAAAATATTAATGAGAAAAAAAAAACTCTTGTAAATGTTCAAAACACTATAGTTCTAGTTCAGAGTTCCTTTATATATGTAATAATAATAGAAAAAAAAATCTTTCTTAGATTTTTCCCTTTCTTCAGGGGCGAGAGAAAAAAAAAACTGATGTACCTAGGCACAAGTTAGCAAAATGATAGTTACTTACAAATTCGACGATCTTGACTGAATATTGGGATCCCAATTCAGAAGCACACGCGAATTCACCAACACGAACACAAATCACTGTTCGGGCACTGCATCTGAGGCCAAGATGTGATTTCATTAAGTACATTGTTGAGATTAGGAGCACTGCCGGCACTGACTTCAGGTATTTCTGCGTCGTCCGGTGGGCTTTTCAAATACAACTTCCCCAGTGACAGTGGAGCTTCGACGGCGTAACTGCAACTTGTAGGAAGGCAGGTAATGGCTTGGCCTGCCATCTTGCTGTGGGGGTTTGCGACACTCCTTCACATTAACGGGAGTATCGATGCTGCTGTCTACCTTTGCTGTATCTCTGTCTTTCGGGGCGGCTTCGCCATGCATGTTCGGGGAGACAGATCGGCGACTTCGCGCTGGCAAATACTCGGCTGTTCAGCTTCTCCGAAGAGTGTCTTTCGGAAAAAAAAAACTGTTAGAGTCTCTCGCTCTCTGAGACTCTCGTAAAATCATGCAGAGGTATGAAGCACAGAATTACAAAGGATAGTTCTCCCAAAATGAAATAAAGTCAAACTCGTGGGCTCAATGTCTAAGCCTGACACACACGAGGTTGGCGATTTGGTATCCACCGCCAGACCTCTTTACTCGGCTAAATCATGTTCACATATATATTAATGTTACTTAGGAACGGGTAAAAGATTGAAGGAGGGAAAAAAAAAACACACGTGACAGCAGGAAGTTAAACAGACAGACGGACACTAAGTCACAACATACATGACGACAATGTAAAGAAAGAAGGAGCGCTTGAGAAATGAACACACACGTGGTAGCAAAGGTCAGTCAGACAAACGGACGCAAAGTCACAACATGATTTACATGGCGACAGTGTAACAAGAAGAGAGCCTCGAAAGGAAATGGAGAGAAGAAAAACAAAATAAGAACAAGGAAAGCAGACGCCAAGAGAAAGGAAAAAGGAAGAAAAAAATAGAGGGATATTAAAAAAAAAACTAAAAAAAAAACATCAATCTGTGCGAAAAATTGAACATCAACACCAAAATGTGGGCTGAGGGAGGAAAACGTGTCACGGGGGAAAACAAATTAAAAATGAACCAAAAAAATTATTTTGTGACAATTATTAAAATAAAATTTTTTATAAAATATTTTTTTTTTTTTCCAAAATTGCTGTGTTCTGCTGAAGTACCCCTATCCATAGCACGTTATGCCAACTCGCCCCTAGGGGGTATGCCAACTAGTCCCGCACCCGGGGTTAGTTGGCATAGTTGCAAGCTTTTAGGAAAAGTGTTTTTGGGGTTACCTAAACACGGATTTAATTAATAGGTCCTACACAATTTTGTAGTCAAAAAGATAAGCTATCCGCCGCATTCACCAGAATCCCCCTAAGTATTGCACAAAAAAAAATAGAAAAATCAAAAACCAAAATCTATGCCAACTAGCCCCTGCCTCCCCTATTTCTGAACTTTAGAGAAGTGACGCAGTTAAAATAAAACAAATATCTTTTGTTCCTCTGGAATTAGAGCTGTTGAATTCAAGGATACTATTTTTTAAAGTCTAACGTTGGAAGATTGTTTTTCATTAATGTATCAGTAGATTTACTACGTAGATAAAATGTATGTCATATAGTATTAAAATATCTGTAGGAAGTTTAAGGTGTAAATGACACTATAATAGCAACAGCTGAGACAACTACCTTCAGGATAATTCCATTTCACAGTAGTGATTTCTAAAATGAATTTTCATCAATTTAAATCAAATTATCTTAGATGCAATCGTGATTCCAAATCAAATATCCTAAGGTCATTTAATAAAATACATGGAAATAAAACACATGGAAAACTAAGAACATCGAAAAGATTGTCCATTAATATCAATAATTCAGAGACACTTGACTTTGATGCAGATTTTTGTATGTTGTCTGATTGATTAAATGTTTTTGATTATAGTGATACCTTGTAATCCAAAGTGCATTTTCAAATTTCCAAATAACCACAATGATATATAATTTACTTAATTTAGCAACCCCGTATGAGTTGCGTGAGTGTCTCTTGGGATTCCAATGTCTACTGGTATGAGTGTGTGCGTGTTTAATTACCTCCACAGTTCAAACAAGAAGCCCCTAGGAGCCTTCAGTTGTTGGACTCCCTATGATCTGGAGATTTGGGAAAAAACTAAACCAGTGTTTTTGGTACTAGAAATTGTAGAAAAATTGGAAAAAAAATGTAGAAATTGGACAAAATTGGATCTACCTTTACGTAGTTGACAACTTTGAATTTGTAAATTTCCTGGTCCAGTTTCTGTTCCGGGTAAATGGGAATGTTAAGTCGGCAACAGCTGTTCTTTAAGTACATTGCAAGCCAAGGACCCGTGATTAAAATCGTATTTGACGATTTTAAAAATTTTGATTTTAAAAACATGTAATGTAGTATTTATATTTATTTATTTTGCTTATCGCGTGTGTTTGTTCCTTATTTAATAATCATTTATATCTAAAGTAAAAATATTTATTCAGTAAATATCAATTGTTGAAAGATTCAAATATTAATTAAGGCGTAAAATATTCAGTTTCAAAGCTATTGCAAAGGAAATATCTTAGGAGAATGTGAAGGCCTTAATTTAAAAAATAAATAAATCTTACATTTTTTAGCGAAATCACTATACTAATTGATATAAATTTATAATGAAAATGGTTATTTAAATAGTAATTGGCAATAATTCATAAAATTAAAAAGTTAATATTACTTAAGTTAATCTTTAATTCATAAACACTGTATTTATTCTGCATTTTGCCGTTTCTTGGTTAACAGTTCAAAATATTAATTTTTTATGTTTTTAAAGTTATTCATACATACCAGAGGTGCCAAACCGCGGTTCGCGATCCACATGGGGCTCTTTGACATGTAATGTGAGGTTCGCATAAATATTTTGGCCGAGCTCCTTTTTGCATCACAATTCATATAAAAGGTAAATAAATAAAAATCAAGCTTTATAACAATTTACCACGCATAAATTGAAAGTCCACTGGATTAAAAGTTAAGTTTAACGCTCATAGTGAGTTATTATATCTAATTTTAATGTTGAATTTGAGTCAGAGACTGAAAAAATCTCGGATCAGCAATGTTTCTTAGATGTTTCCGTACTTCATTACAATATTGAATATGCTCAATAAAGTTAAAACAATAATTAGTCAGAATTTTGAAAATACTGGTTTATAGACTATGAATGTATATGTCTGTGTATGCTTTATGATTACTGAAATTATTAAAAATTAACGATTTAAAAACTACATATATGAATAAATATTATTACGTATATGAACGTATGTATCTTAATATTTGCATAAAAGTTTTGTAACAAAATATGTAACAACAACATGTAAGAACTAAATGTGCGTAATATTCATGTCTTGCGGTTCTCAAACATCTGACTATTATAGCATGTGGCTCTTCCTCTAAGCAAGTTTGGCCACTCCTGATATGTAAGGTGATCGTAATTACACTTGGCTTATTTAGAGCACTGTAATAAGCGTAATAAGCGAATTTACACCAAAATTTTTATACAGACTTATTCAAACGATTAGATAAAAGATTATGCAAAAAAAAAAAAAAGTATTTCAAAAAA
Organism: Thereuonema tuberculata; assembly: GCA_023159025.1. Classification (NCBI taxonomy): domain Eukaryota; kingdom Metazoa; phylum Arthropoda; class Chilopoda; order Scutigeromorpha; family Scutigeridae; genus Thereuonema; species Thereuonema tuberculata. The sequence continues at coordinate 217,186,271 of JAFIDM010009631.1, read as the reverse complement.
GTTCTCCTACTGGGCGCTTTACAGCAAAATACACGAAAAAAAAAACCCAAAAAAAATCAACAACAAAACAAATAATCAAAAAGCATTTATTCGTTCCATAGGAGACATGCGTGCTGCACAGACAGCTTAGCAATACAATGGATATTGCTCAATGTGCTCCCCATCATGAAGTTGCAAGATTTGGCACCTTTGAACAGTGTGTTCATCGACTGACCACAACTGATCCCTTGTGACATTTCGCGCAAGTTGCGTAACACGGTCATTTAAGATTGGCAAATTTGCAACATTTCCACGATAAACCATATTCTTTAATTGGAACACAACCAGAAATCACATGGATTCAGATCCGGAGATCCGTGATGGCCAAGCAATACGAAATGATCAACTAATCACCCGGCGATCGGTGAAATGTTGGCGGAAAGAATGCTATACAGTGAGTCCTATATGTGGAGAGCACAATCTAGCAAAAAAGTAGTAGACGCAAGGCATTGACTTTCTTGAAGTACGACAAAATTCTAGAGCATGTCAGGATATATCAGGGCCGAAATAGAACATGTCACAGTGCAGTAGGAGCAGCTTGTTCTTGAAGAATGATCCGATGATAAATGTGGAAGTGACCTCATAGCAGAATTCAGGGGAAGTTCCTGGTAAACACTGGAGTTTTCATTGCCCAAAGGCTGACAAATGGTCCAAATAGGTGTTAACTGTTCCATTACGATAAAAATGTTACCTCGTCGTTCCACAGGATATTACATGACCGCTATACATTAACTTCAATTCTGACAAGAGTGGTCAATGCAAAGATAGGTCGATGGCCCATGTCGACAGCAAGCAGCTGGTGACTGTGGCTGATCTTATACGGAAAAAAAAATGCACTATCTGTCGCAGAACCTTCCACATATCTGCCATACGATACGTCTAACTGCATTGACACTGCATGTGCATTACTGGCGCCAGAAACATGAGTCATTGACTGTTCGACAACAGCCGTTGCAACATCTTCAACGACTTCTTCAGTGACAGGCTTTTGCCCTCTGCCAGGTTGAAATTCTATCGGTCCAGTTTTCTCGAATCGATGAATCATGTTCCTCGCAGCTTGTGCAAACATTGGTCTGTGGCGTAAGTTCTTACGACAGCGAAATTCACAAACAGCAGCATTATGATGGTTTTCGTAAAAAAGCTTCAGAATTAAAGCACATTCCGGTAAAGTGATAACCATCGTAGCGGATAAGAATTAAAAATTACGATTACCTTGTATAAGGATGCCTTTGAATTATCAGGCAATAAACTAGTTACTAATTACGAATTGTTACCAGTTGTTTATTTTCTTTCATATTTTTATTATCATTGTATATCTTCAAACTAAAGACACCACTCTTGTTATACAACATTTCACAATGTCACAGTCAATCTCATTTGGGTGGGGGAGCGAGAAATAAACTCAGTCATGAGTCAATCCATATGAAATCAACCAGTAAAAAAATAATTTGTTGCTGGCATATTTTATTTTATTTTTGATAGTACATTTTCTGCTTATGTATACATCTGGGAGTATAAAACGATTTTTTAAAAATTTTATTATTACTATTTTGGCTTTAGCGGCCATTTTGTTTATGAGGGTAGGCCGTTTTTGGCGTTTTCAGAGGTTAGCGATAAGGTAAATAACTTTTTTGTTTATTAAGATATCAACTTGAAATAAAAACCATCTTATTCTAAATGAAACCATCTACAAATCATGTTATGATCAAAAATGTGTTAATTTGTAAGGAAATAACCTTAAATTTAACTAGAAAATTGTGTTTTCGATTAGAATAAATTGAAGATTTAGGAAATGTTTTTTCCAAGAAGGGATTAAAACACAACTTTAATGTTTTTTCCGCTTCAAAATATAATAGAGAACAAGACTTGTAAAAAATTTTATATCTTTTAAATGCCACTTTTAGGTTTTACAGGCCTTCAAATATCGCAATTTGTTCAAAATTGCCGATTTTCAAACAGGCATATCTCCAATAGGGGCTGAATCAAAAAATCTGAAATTTTCAAGAAATACTCTTCTAGTATCTGGTAATAACCACATGAAATTTCATCATTGTGTTTTAATCAGAAGTATTTTTTTTAATTAAAAAAAAAAGCAAAAATACACAGTATGACGCACATTGACGCAGACTCCTAAAGTGTTAAAACACTTATAAAAACACACCTAATAAACTAAATAAATAATAAAATAAATATTTTTTTTTACTAAAGGAGCATTTTTTTTTATATATCTTCAGTCAAATGTTTTGAAAGCAGTCCACAGTCGCGGTACTATGGTCCAAACAGTCACTTACAACAGAAAGGCTTCTGTGGCTCATTTCACTATCATGCAGCTCATATCTTGAGGGTTACTGCAATGGTAGCTCTGGATTTTGAAATTTCATCATTGTGTTTTAATCAGAAGTATGTTATTAGTTATTTAGTTTATTAGATGTGTTTTTTTAAGTGTTTTAATACTTTGGGAGTCTGTTAAAACCTAAAAGTGGAGTTTAAAAGGTATCAAATTTTTCTCAAGTCTATTATATTTTGAAGGGGAGAAAACATTAAAGTTGTGTTTTAATCCCTTCTTGGAAAAAAAATTTCCTAAATCTTCAATTTATTCTAATCGAAAACACATTTTTCTAGTTAAATTTAAGGTTATTTCCTTACAAATTAACACTTTTTTGATCATAACATGATTTGTAGATGGTTTCATTTAGAATAAGATGGATTTTATTTCAAGTTGATATCTTAATAAACAAAAAAGTTATTTAACTTATCGCTAACCTCTGAAAACACCAAAAACGACCGACCCTCACATACAAAATGGCGGCTAAAAGCCAAAATAATAATAATAAAATTTAAAAAAAAATCGTTTTCTACTCCCAGATGTATATATAAACAGAAAATGTACTATCAAAAATAAAATAAAATATGTCAGCAACACCCATTGATTTATTTCATATGGATTGGCCCTCATAAGATATTTTGTCGATAAAATAAAGAACTATCTCAGGAGTCAGTTTACGATCTCTATAGAAGTAGATTTGAGGAACTTAGTTTCAGAATCCACCATCTCCAAGAATTGCAAATTCCGAGCCAATGAAGTTTTTCCTAAGTTCAAATCAAAACCTGCCATTTGCATACAGTTTAACTTCAAAAAGCGCCTTAACAATATATTGCGATACGATTTCGATACAAGTGCTGTTTCAAAGCCCGCCATGGCCAATGTGAATGCATTATCAAACTCCTATTTTCCTAATTTTTAATTTTGAAACTTTTGGTTTTGAAACTAAGCTCCTCATTTGTTTTGTAATAAGTGATTCGTTTCTTTGTTTGACATTCCATAGAATATGTTGATATTAATAACTTCTAAAGTCAGTAACTTCCATTTAGGTGAAGAGTTTGTGCGTTTCTTTCGATTCTCAGCTGGTTGATGGAATGCTCGGGTGGGTTATTATTCAACGGGTCATTTCGCTTTTCCCATCATCGCAGATGGAGCCACTAGAGGTTATAGCTGAGAAGTGCAAGAACGTAAAAAAGGAAAGGAGATGGAGGAAAACAAACCTGTGCAACCGGAAAACTAGGGACAGTGGATAAGGTCGTAATGTGTATGCAGATGGTGTTGTGGTCCGTGTAATAGGTTGGACGGCAACAGTGCTTTAGCTGTTGCTCTTTGTCCGTAAGAAGGAAGATACTATTTTGGATGGACGCCAACTTTACTCAGTCAGTGAAAGGCACGCGATGAGTTTCTGTGGTTGGCGACCCTTTGAACATTTCACTTCAAGCTCCTGAAAAACAAAACAAAAAAAAACAAAAAACAACAGCTCCGACTGGACATACAGAGAAACACTCTACACGATTTTAATAAGTAGGTTTCACAGTAAATTCTATATCCAGGTAAATAAAACTCATGCTATTGGTATCTTATTAAGCATCTTTTATGGAGGTATCTTAATTAGTCAAATTGTTTTGATTTCAGGCAAAACTTTCAAGCAGTTCACAATCTCTCTGAATGATTGTTAGATGTTTATGTTTTGAGGCTTTTCTTCAACAATAATGCATATTTATAAGATCACTCTTAGCGTGACGACGAAATCATCTCTAATTATCGTTTGTAAACATTCGAAATTTAAAGAAATAGCTTCTTTTGTTTTTAAAGTCGAAAGTTTCTTCTCCTTCTCTACATCTCTAACAAAGTTTTCAACTCGAATTCACAAATATAACGATGGGAAAGGATAGTAAAGAAAACATGTACCTTTTCATTTTTGCCCAGTGGTTCTAAATAATCAGAAAGACTAATTTAAAAATTACAAATAAAGGAATTAGTAAGTAAGTAAGTAAGTAAGACATTGTTCCCAGGCTTTCAAAATCAATTTTTTTTTCTGGTTGAAATCTTGCTGTTATTTCTGATCCTTTTTTTTCCTTAGATTTCACTTTCTTTATATGATCATAATGGCAAAGTATTACATTCATGTAGAAAAAAACTTTTAATTTCTGAAAACTATCATGTAAAAGAAGACAATAATAATACTATATTTCAATGTTCCAATTTTAACGAAAAAGTAATTATTTATCAATACGAAACTATATTTAAGAATTTAGTCATGTTTCTAGGCTTGATTAGATTACCCAACCCTGTTTCGATTTGATGTTTGTTGACCATTTTTTAAGGCACTTTACAAAATTATTTTTAAAATAATTTGTTTAAACAATAATGAATTAATTTACATATTTCATATAATGAAATTGCATATTTCAGAGTTTAATATTCTTATGTAGATTTTGGTGATTTCTGAGCTACTGAAATGTTCTTATAAGTAATTCAAAGATTAATAAACAGATATAAAAAAACATTTAATTTAAAGTGTTTACCTTACTGCCTGATTACTAGTTTCAAGGCCGATTTCTCACGGCCCCTCAAAAATGGATCCTTTTACAGCTCAATCAGGTAATATATATTAAATTATATTTATAATCATATTTGAGCTTGGGAATGACCAGTCTTAGGTTTTCGTTACATTTGTTAAATACAAAACATTCTGACCACATTAACATTCTTGCTCCAAAACTTCTTACAATTCCTTATTAAGAAGAAATCCTTTTAATGGTTCAATTACTATTTTTCATTTTGATATTTTTTAGCTTTAATTAAATATTATCATTTTGTGCATAATCAAGCTCTTAATAGAATAAAAAGAAGCATTGTAAAAGCCAAACATTTTAATGAAATTAGGCTTTAAAGAAGATCGTCCGCCCCCAGTTAACTATGACTTACCACATATTAATTAAATCCCAAAGGCTGTTTTCTTAACAATATCCCAAAGAGATGCATACGAAGCCATCTGCACAACAACAAACCAGTGTTGTCGAAAACAATTTTATTCATGACAATTTTAAATTTAAAAAGGAGAATCTATATTGTACAAAATATAGAACAATTTTCAGACAACGAAATAAATAAAATGTATCTAATATGCTAATAACTTTAACATGTGTAGTAATTTTTAGAAGAAATAATGCTACTTGTTAAAAATAAATATATTTACAATAAAAAACCACTACCGGTTACTCTGGTGAGGCCACCAGTTTCCTCAGGGGAATAACCATTTTAAGTATATATATTTTTAACTTTTATTATGTGAGCACAAGTAACATTATTTCTTCTTAAAATGTATCTAAGTAATTTAGATACGTTTGACCTGATCCAGTACTTCATTCATCAGTATCTATCATCGCAACAATGCACAATTACCCTTCGAAAAGCAATTCAATGATCCGAACAGGGAAATTTCCATACTAATTATTTTGTAACTAAATTTTATTTCTATTTTTAACTCCTGAGAATCCTAAAAAAACATATAATGCTGACATTTGTTGTTGTTCACATATACTTTCAGTTGTTCACATTCCTTCTTCTATTTTCCCCTGTAACAATAGAGGAAAAATCTGTTTAAGTATTTGTTTTACTGAGAAAGAGAGAAGGAACTTCAACTTTTTAATAACGAAACAAGACTTAGAAATAAAGAAAGGTGGATTTTGAGAAAATTACGAGACTACAATCTATCACTTACTTAGTACACAGCTGCAAACCAGGATTCTAGGGAAAAGCAAGAAGAAAATCAGCTGTTCTACACGGATCACTCAATTAATCCCTTTAATCCTTTCTTCTCCTTTTTCAGATGAATGAAATCTTCCCTTCAGCAAAACAAAGCTGGGCAATACATCCCTTAAGCTTATCGTCTGAGTAAACACACTTACGTCAACGTCAGACAATACAATGACTAATGCTAGCCAAATTATTACCTTTGGCGAATCATGAAGTTTTGTAAATTAAGAATAAATCAGTTAAAAACATTTTTTTAAGAAATACAAATAGAACTATATAATAAAATGAACATAAGCTTCTATTTCTATGTACTGTGAACATGCATCCAATACAAAATCACTATTGGAGCAGAGTAACTGCATTAAGAAAACAGTTACTTGAATTATCTTTTTAGAGTATTTTTTCTCCAGCAACATTAATTAAGGAATAAAAAATGACGATGTTGTGGAATTGATTGAAAGCTTTTCTGGTAAATCTGGAGGTAAAATAGGAAGGACTCCTGCTTCATAGGTCGTTGTTTTTGAGGAAAAGATAAAAAATAGAACTTACACTACGATAAAAACTATTAAATAACATTAACTTGAGTTTCTGTCCTGATGGCAGAGCGTAATTGTGAAGTGGACTGTTTGAGGTGACAGCTGGAATCCACTGCAAATGGAAACTTTTTTTGTATTTTTTTTTATAAGATGTATCTTTTTTTTTTATTTCAGCAATTCTTTTCTTCAGAAATAGTTCTAGGAAGTGTTTTATTTCACTGCTACCATCGCCTTTTGAACATTCTTAAAAAAAAAACTTCTTCGAAAATTTAAGGAGGAGTGTGAAAGGAAAATAAACGAAAGCTTTTTTAGAGCTTTTAGAACTAAATTTATAGAGAAATTTTTAAAGAAACTCCAATTACCAGCTATGCTTTTCTGTTACATCCTTTATCTCTATTTATTTTAGAAAATTACAACATGACGAGTACTTCAAGTGTAACTGAAAATGGTGAGAAAAATATTAAATAAAATTAGAAGAATATAGAGCATTAGGAATTAAATTGCCAAGATTTATCTTAGTTTATTATTATGCTGTTATAGTAATTTATACAGTAAAAAGTCATTCTTCCTTTAGTTTCTAGCTGATAAAAGGTGTGTAGATAGAAAACGCTCGAAAATTCGTTATTCATACAGTTCGGTTCCTCAAACAACTCATTACAAGAATCAGAAATCTTCCAAAAAAATTTCATAAATTCAAAGATGCAGTAGTTATAACAGTATCTATACAGTATAAAGAAAATTCATTATAAGATATTAGTTTTATTCAGGGACTGTAGAGCTTTTGATAGCATGAAATGAAACTGCATTACACTATTCAATAGCTGAAATGGTCAAGCAAAAACAAGTAATGAAAAAGAAAGTAGATTAGAGTCAGTGTATGTATGTTTTACTTAATTATGTCACATAATTATAATGAATATTGACAATTAAATAACATACTGTTTATATTTTTCATTTAATTATATCAGTTAAAAGCCTTTACAGGAACGTAAAGTATGCAAGTGTAATTTGGAAACTAAAACTGATTCATTAAGTTAGTTTTTTTAAACTCTATGACTGTATTTGACAAATTCCATCCAAATGGTTGTTTTTATAGAAGTCGTCTAACAACCTTTCATTAGTTGCTCTTCACGTTCGTGCGATTCTGTTGTCAGAGACGAAATTTCAATGGAAATTTCATTTTTTTAGAGGCTTGTTAGGTGTTTCTAATGCTCTCTTGTTTACTCATCTACTAGATCAGTACACCCATAAGGAGAATATATACCTGCTTCTTATACAAATCTTCAATTAGCTATATGTCGAAAAATTATCTTTTACTTCAAATTTCACTTTATAGTCAGATTTGTTGATGAATAATGATCGGAAATGATAGGGGTGCAGCTTAGAAATACGCTATATACTAAAAAGCAATAAGTATTAAATTACAAAATAAAGTAGTTCATCAGTGCTTCCTTTCTGTCAAAGCTGAAAAAAAAAATAATTTTTAGTTAGTTAAATTAACAGAAACTTATTTCTAGCTATATATCTGGCTGTATTTCGACTATATTTCTTAAAAACATGCATTATTTTTAATGTGACAAAGGGAAACATCAATGCGATAATCTTTCTAAAAACAATGAACTGAATGTTTCTTAGACTACTGAATATGTAAAATATCCAGAGAAAAATTAAATTGGAAAAATTCTTCCCTTATCTTCCCTTATCTATCCCTCACTTGATTTAATTCTTACACTGAATAGATAGATAATTGTTTCTCTATGCTGGACTGCAAACTGTATATTTTTAATTTTTGAAATTATATTATTATAGTCGAATCTCGCTTTTAGACCTTTCAAGGAACTCTAAAAAAAATGGTGTAAATCGAGGAGAAGCCTTTACAGGAACGTAAAGTATGCAAGTGTAATTTGGAAACTAAAACTGATTTATTAAGTTAGTTTTTTTAAACTCTATGACTGTATTTGACAAATTCCATCCAAATGGAATTTTAAAATACCAAGAACATTAAGGATACATTGTTCAGTACATAGAATGATTTGTAATCAATGCTTGGAACTTTTATAACACACAGGACTATAGTAAATATTAATTTAGAAAAGGAAAATTATCATACACATTTTTTAATCACTTTAAAATCTCAAAATAAAAGGCCTACACATACTTTTCAAATGAAACAAGACATTTTACAAAATATCAGACTTCTTTTATAAGTCTTTTACTGTTTACATCATTTGTCTCCAGTTTTCTATTTGCTTCTCTAGTTCATTCAGTTTATTAAAAATTAAATCATCTCCTTCTGCAGCAGAAAGATATCTCGTTACAGTCTTTAATGGTACAAATTCATCTGCTCTTGTGGGAACACTAACACTGTCATCATCATCCACCACTAGTTCCAGCACTGTCATCCTGCAGATGGGTGTCGAGAATGTCCTCCACAATTTGTTTCTCATCAGTGATCACATTCTCGTCCACCTGAACGAAATCAGAATCTGTTCACAGCCATAGAATTTTTTTATAATCGCAACACTAACTTTATCACACGGTGAAAATTAGTGCCAAATGACGAGGTAACAAGAATGAAGCCGAAACCAAACGAGTGTCGATATATCGATATATCACATGGATGTCATTTTTTTTTACTCCGTTTGATGGAAACAACGTAAATTGCGTTTGATGGAAACAACGTAAACCATTGTAAATACAGGGGTTAAATATAATATAATAGAAAATTGAAAGGACCGAGAAACAATGTTGTAAGTGACGGCAAAACGTTATTTTCAAGAATGTAAAAGCGGGGTTCGACTGTATTTGTTTTTCTTTTCTCTTGTAGGGGAAAGCTTGCCTGTCAGCATGCTCGTATTTTATACTGTAATGGACTTTTAACTTCTTTGCAAATACTCTTCTGTATTCAAGATAAAACTTTCTTTTTGTTTTCCTGATTTCAAAATTTCTTGTTTCTTACAACAGCATTTCATTACATTCGATCATTAGAAAATTTTGAGGTATTTAAAGGAATTATGAAAAACTCCAAATCATTATTAAAATGTAGAACAAATGTGCAAATTTAATTTTGATCTGCAATATTATATTTTATATTTTTTTCCTCCTTCTTTCTTTCGAGCCGTTTTTCTTTTTTACAGTTTCTGCAGTTATTTAAATCTCTTACGTTGTCTCCTGTAACGCAATCATATTTAGAGTTTTCAAAACTGAATATAATATTTCAATAGTTAATGAAACTACATGAAATTCTAATTAATAATTATATATTAATAATAATTTTACTAATTGATTAACGTTTAACAGGGAATTAGCAACAAATTATATAAATAAAACAATACAGGTATCCATTCGAAAAATTGTTATCATTATTATTAGTGTAGATAATTTTGTAGATTTTTGGATGGTAAACTGAAGAATATAATTGGATTTTCTTTATCACACAAGGTCTGTTCCCAAATGCAGATTTTAATAATCCCAAATTGTAGTCTTTTTTCAATTTTGCGTTTTACCTAATATTTACTGTTTAAAACAAAGAGATACCTTCTATTGCGAAATGAGAAAAATATAACTTTAATAGAATAAGATCAGTCATGTCTTTGTAAAAGCACTAATAAAAGATGCAAACTATTTTGTTCTAAATTTGTCCGAAGCGAAATTAAAAGAAATGGTATTTACAGTGCCAGTTATCAGGAAATTGACAGAATTTGAATGAGAATAGGACGCTTTTTTTATTCAAACAACTGTAGTTGGGGTCCTCAGAATAATGAGGACCCCAATTACAGAGATGTAGTGAGTAATTTGGTAGCCAAGTTTAAGGATCCCTGTAGTAATATGATCCGTGAAGTGCACTTTTAAAACTCACATTTCACACAACACCACAATCTCAAAAGAGTTGTGAATGAAGAGCAGGACGAAAGATTCCATCAGGCCATTAAGGAACTCGAAAGAAGGTGAGATGTCAGTGTGATGTGTGACTACAGCTAGATAATTCACAGTGATGTTTTAGAAAAAGTACATGAACGAAGAACTACCAAACAAAGTTTTCAAGCCAAAAAACCAAACCAAGAGGTTACAAAATCCAGTTAAAGTTAATCAAAATAAGTAATAAACACTGTTGTTTTCTGTTGATGAGTATATAAAATACAGATTTATCAAAAACTTTCGTGATTAAAAACATAAATTGCTTTTATTTACATCCGATACTTACGGAGTTTATGTTTTTAGTTGCTTTTTGCAACATAATGTAATGTGATATACGTAAGATATATTTTTAATTATACTCCTAATGTAAATTTTCAATGATAAACTCATTTTGCAGGCTTGTGTTATTCATAAACACCGACTGAATTACACTATTTCTTTACCAAATTAAATAAAGCTGTACCATATTACGAGCTTGTTCCTAATAATATTTTCCTATTAATGAATAAGAATATTTAATTCCATATAAAGTCTGTAAAACCTCTGTGGAATCAACCAAAGGTTTTTTTTTAATTTCGTTTAGTATTTCACAGATCTTTACGAAATATTGTATAATAATACACAGAGCAGTGGAACTTACACATACAACACACTTGTTGGTTTTCATAAGAAAAATCATTTCTAGCTCTGTAACACTGTAATGGAATCACCTCCAAATTTCCCCCATAATGAGTGTTACTTTGTGTAACCTCCATGTTTTGTAGATCGAACTATCGCTATGGCACTAAACCCTCCATCTCAAGAATTGTAATTTCATCAGAAGCATCTAGAATAGCTAATTTATGTTCTCCAACAGAGTTAATTGATGATTCTAAGATATACTCGAATTACTAATTGAGCTCAAATGTTCATATCAGGGCTCAATGCTGGCCATTCTATCGCATCAATTTTCTGATCTTTAAACCACTTCTTAGTCGATTTTGAAACATGGCTCGAGGCGATGTATAGCTGAAACATCCAAGACTTGCCACATACATACCAATAAACCAAAAGGAATCATATTATTGTAAAATAATTCCTGGTATTTTTGAGTGTTAAGCCTTCCATCAATGAGTACCTTGTCAGTCTTTCCTCCTCCTCCAAATAAAGCCGAAATCATTACAGATCCACCACCGAAGTTCCTACTGAACTTAACCTTCTTCTCCTTTCATAGATCATGCCAATAGTAGCTTCTTATTTTGCAGATCGAACACACGCAGTGCCATTGATTTTACTAAAGCCTTAGATGTTGATTTTTTTTCTTCCGAAAACATCACGTGGTACAAGTCATTTGTCCCAGTTCATTGCATTTTGAGCCTAGTTTTGCTGCTTTAAGCTCTTCAGTGAGTTGTGATTGTTTAGCTAGTTTCATATCTCTTGTATTGGGATAGTTCTTTAAGCTTCTCCAGACTGTTTGATGGGACACTCCTGTTCCTAAACATGCTTGAATTTGTCACACTGTTGTTCATTAGTGGCAAGGTTGAAAATGCGCAGATAATTATGTTCATGTAACAACTTTTTCCTTTTCGCTTTTTACTTTGCAATATTCATCTCTTTTTCTTAGTAGATTATTCACAGCTGTTTCCGACCGTCCAATTAGCTTAGAAATTTCTCTCTAAGTATTGATCTGGCCGTGATACATGTAAATTTTCCGTATTTCTTTTTCTGACAATGTTTTATCACTTGGCATTTTGAGAAGAGATCTGTTACACCTCTCACAAATTCATTAACAAGCGATCATGTAATTTTGATTTTTGTCAATTGAATGCTTTCCTCAGTTTTTAAAGTTTTACGTGCATATATCTATATAATAAAGTGCAGAAAACAAGGCTGCAACTGAGTAAACAAAAGGTTCTCGCACCCTGAGCTATCATGTCGGGAATCTGGGACAACTTCTTCAGCCAGATATATCCTTGATGGTAGCTCAGAGTGCGAGACAAATATGCGAAAACCATTTCAGCTCCCCGAAATGGCCCTCGAGCGAAGTCAACGCAACAATGATAAATAACCGTGCACCGAACGACCTTAAATTCTTTATCCCTGGAACCATCGGGCTCAAAAGAATTTAAGCCAGGATTGACAACCCAAAGTAAAATCAGTTTTTAAAGTTTAACATGCAGAGATATGTATAATAAAGTGAAGAAATACAAGGCTGCATCTGAGTAAACAAAAGATTCTCGCACTCTAAGCTACCATCAAAAGTATATCTGACTTTAGAAGCCTAATAAGGCTGAAACAGCTGTCCCAGATTCCCAACATGATAGCTCAGGGTGCGAGAACCTTTTGTTTACTCAGGTGCAGCCTTGCATTTCTTCACTTTATTATGAATGCTTCCCTCAGTTTATGTAAAATTATAGGTGATTCCATAGCAGTGTTATAGGGATGGGAATGATTTTTTTTTTTATGGAAAACGACATGTATTGGAGTGAAATTTAGATATAATTTATACTAACCTATGTATTATTGTCTACAATATATTATAAAGACCTATGAAACATTACAGGAAATTCAAAAACAAATTTCATTATTCCATGGAACTGTTACATACTTTAGAATATTCATTGTCCTGTTTGTTTGTTTTTTCTGATTGCTGGTTTGACTGGTTTTCGTCTGTTTCGTCTGTTGAACTAAGGTCAACGGTTTCATTATATACCGATCTGTAAAAGAAGAAAACTTTCAGTTTCTTTCAGGCCTCACTAAAGTCGCTTAAGTATCTTAATATTTATTAATATTTCTACAGGTATCTCGTCATGCAACATTATTTTTTTGTAGATTTGATTATCTTGATCTAGTAGTTGTTGCAATCGTGGACTGTTAACAATGAAAAATACAATTAACTTAGTTGCTTGTGTTACATGGGTTGAATAATGTTTTTAAGGCTAAAGAAAATATATATACAGAGGCGTCACTAGGGTTGGTGTCACCCAGTGCGGTAGCTAATGGTGTCACCCCCTCCCAAATAAAAAAGGGAAACCTTGTAAAAATTATCTGTTCAACCAAAAAAAAAAAGGAAAACCTTGTAAAAATTATTTGTTCAACCAAAAAAAAAAGGGGGAAACCTTGTAAAAGCATTTTGGTGTCACCCCTTCTGATGGTGTCACCCGGTGTGGTCCGCACCATCCGCACCCCTCTAGTGACGCCACTGTATATATATATATATATATATATATATATATATATATACATATATATAAAACCCTTATATTTTGGAAGGAAGAAAGGAAAATGGCAAAAAAAATAATAAATTAAGGAAATTCAATAAAAAGCAATAAAACATTACAGAAGAAGTTAGCTTGCTGATCGTTCCATAAAAGAAATTGCTTTCGATATACATTCTATTCTAATTCAAATTTCCATTCAAGATTTTATGATATGTATTATTTATAAGTGTTAAATTTCTTATATTACTTATAACTTTCTTTTCTCATCATCACATGTCAAATTTAGTAATATAGAAGACAGTATAAAATTGAAGCTATGGTAAAATGGTATGACCACAGAGGCCAAGGCCCTGAATGGCCATAGAAAGTAACAGAAATACCTGTAGAAAACAGTAAAAACCACTCTTTGTCCGATGTTGCCAAATTGAAACTCATTTTTATTTTTTAATAAAAGAAAACTTAAAAAGTTGTAAAATAAAAGATGTTTAAGAAATGATGAAAAAACATAGATGAGAGGGCTGGTAAAAGAAATCTGGTTTATTTCAACTCACTAGTTTATTTGTTCTCAGCACGTCAGGTGATCCAAAATGTCTACATCTAATTGTTAAAATTCGCCATTTTGATGTCATGAAACATTAAAATAATTATCAAAAACCATTTTGATTAAAATTTAACAATACATTATAATTCTAAATGTCCCCTGAAGTTAAATAACAACATAAATAATTTTAAATGCTTTGTTTTTTAAACGTTTCTACTTCAATTGCATCACAAATAAATGAATTAGATAGGCCTACTTTAAAAATACTCTTACATTCTCTCTTAAATAGCTGAGAATAGACTGTCATCAATAGAGACAAGATAAACAGAAAGATTTTTGTTAGCGGCAAGATTAATCGGATTATTATAGTCCGAAATTATTTTCGTATAACCAAAATTATGAAAGTCCCTCAACAATAAAAAAATTAAAAAAATGATTGATTTCTCATATTTCTTTGGTATGAAAACTTCGTAATTATTTCGAATTTTTGATATATCTAAATGTCATCCATATGTACAAATTTACTAGTTTAACTACAGATGTTTGATATGTCTATTAGGAAACTGTTACTTAGGGTAGTAATTTTGTAGTTTGGAAGTAGGTATTATTAATATTATTAATGGTTTGAAACAGTTATCAAAATATCCATATAAAATTTCAATTCAGACATTCATACGAAATGAAAATGAAAATATAAAATAAAAATTCTTACAAACTTATTAGAAATTTGACATTTTTATTCTATCGATGGCAATTATGTCACATATTCTCTAATGAATTTTAAACGAATAGATAAGACTATTTGGAAGAATAAAAATTCTTTATCTTTCTGGACTGCAGGTTGGAGGAGCCGGGTTCAATCATGGTCGAGGTCTGTGGTTTTTCCTATGTTATTCCTCTCCGGATGTGCTCTAGGGTTTACCTAGCTCTTTATTGTAAAATGGGAATCGGGTATCTTTTACGGAGATAAAGGCGGACGAGCATTGTGCTGATCACCCAATCTCAAGTAGTTCCGATGATCATTGAAATTCGGAGGCCCCATTGCCTCGAACGTTATTTTAGGAATTTCTTATTACCTATTCAAATTCTTAATCACAAAATTCTTAATCAGCCTATTAAGAATTTAATGAAGAAAATAAATCAATAACAATTTATAGCATAATAAATTTCATCTAAATTTACTTTAAATTATTATAGAAATTGTTATTAAAAATGGAGAGAAGTTTTTACAAATCACATACCAAATAGAAAAAAGTAAAATAGGAGCATAAAATACATGAAAAATTCGTTTTCTTTCTAAAACTTTTAATGCAGCTAATAATTCATTAAGGGAATTTAAAATAAAAGTGATTCGTAATGTTAATAACAAAATTAATTTTAAAAAAATAATAAAAAAAAATCAAGAACAAATTGAAAGAGAAAGCATTTAAGTTTTTTTCCCAATTTTTTGTGAAGTGGCAGTACATGCTTAAATATGTAAGTTACTTGATATTTTAAAAGAAATACATACACTTATCAATCTTTAATAACAGATAAATCTCACATTTTATAAACGTTTTATAGCTCAAGAACATTACTTAATTTTGATAAAAAAATAACTACCAATTAAATATAAATTACATCAGACTCCATATATATACTTCTTCATCTTTTTATTGGCAATATTTCGCAAAAGCTGAGATCATTTTTGCTTTCTCAAGCCTATGTTTTTTGAATTATATCTACAATAAGTCAACATTTTAACAACAAAAAGATAGGCTTGAGAAAGCAAAAATGAACTCAGTTTTTGCGAAATATTGCCAATAAAAAGATGAAGAAGTATTATATATGGAGTCTGATGTAATTTATATTTAATATTAAGAAGAATGAAGAAGAATATAACTACCAATTGTAAGACTCTGTTGGTCTTCATGTTTATTCAACGTGAAGAACAATTCACTGTTTCGATATGCTGTAAACCACCGATTATGTATTCAACTATAAATCTAAGAGATTATAAAACTGACTGACAAAGAAACAAAGATTTTCGAAACAAGTATCTTATGTTTTGTATTATTTTGTTATTGTAATTTCACTATTTGCTAAGAAATGATGACTTAAAAATTTTTAATGTACAGGGTGGCGCACATAAAACCAACCTCAATAGGTTTCAAGATATATGTTATATGTTCACTATGACAGTATTCAACGCTAATGAAACCTTTTGAAGCTTGTTTTATGTGCGTCATCCTGTATTTTAATGTAATGAAATTTAACTTTAATCTATACGTTTCTTCAAAATTGTGTTATTCATGCATAAATTATCTTCATATTAGTAATGTAGCATTATCATTGAAATCATCTGGTATTAAAAACTCATTTTCAAAATTCAACTGCTATTAAAACTTATCTTTGTGGGTTTTTTTCCTATACTTATGAATTTCTAATTTAATGTTTTTACCCGTATTTATGAAGAATGTTAATATTCTCGTCATTAACATCAAAGTTAAAAAGGGAGATTAAAAAGGGATATTCATAAAGTTTCAGCTTTCTACAAAAGTTATTTTAATTATTAGGATTAATTTGTTTTGAGGCAAAATTGTTTTTGAATGATTCGCCATTAGGTATTTGACACATTGATCCGGCATTTCTTAGTTTTCAGTAATCACGCCTAGAACAATAATTTCAATTTTCTAAGATAAAAAGCTTTCGAGTTAACTTGATTTTCTAACACTGCATTGTAATTCTTCAGCTATTTAATTAGAAGAACAGAATAAAACAAAGGTCTTTCACAGACTTTTCTAACTATCAAAAGATGTTTTGGCTTCACAAGAGTTTCATCCAAAGTGAATTTAAAAATGTAAGTAGATATGTGAGTTGTGGCAACATTAATGCTACTGTTTTGTTTTGTTTTTCCTATAAATATCAGTAATCCAAGATTTCGCATGATCCATTTAAACCCGACTCTGCGAAGCAGTAACTGACCCCCATTAAACTCTTGTGTTTCTCTATTTATCAGCTCTGTGACAAATGTTTGTATTCCAATGACCTATGGTAGATGCTTTGGTTGGTAAACGTAGGAACCTATTACCTGCCAAATCGTTATTCGTGTTTACAAATCCTCAGCAAAATCTACAATCTGCAGATAGAATCATTGCAACAAAAGCACATAAAATGAAATATTTTGGATCATTTCAAAAAAAATCACAATCAAGTATTTAAGTATTCACTGTATTCAAGTATTTAAGTATTTACTGAACCTTATAGATAAATTAGAAGCTAATAAATGTTATTTTTATATCTTTATGCATCCACCTCATTACTATATGTAGAAAGTGTTGTGTCGTGTGGCTTTACATTAAAACAAATTCAGATGTAGGCTATCCTTCCTTAATTTCTTTCCTTGGTGGAGATTATTTTTTTTCAGTATTGAACCTATCAAATTAACCAATTAATAGTTAAGTACAGATGTTTCAAAAAACTTAATTGAATAAAATTAATTATATCAAATTAAATAGAATGAATCAGCTTTGAAACGAAAGACTGATGAAGGCATTTCTAAATAATTTTGCATCGATTTCATTTGCCACAATATCAATTATCCATTGGACACGCTTATTTTCTAAGAGTGCTATTGTGAAACAATAGATCTATTGTTCTGGCCAGAAGTAATTTTTCTCTATGCTATCCTTAATTACTTTCTTTATTCATTAATGATCAGCTTCAGTGAAACTGAGAAGTTTCTGAAAGATTCAATTTTCTCATGAAATTACAATAATTCTTTGTTATGGTAAATGATACAGGTAGGCAGCCAATATTAACATTGTAGTAATGAAAACCATCAGGGGTACTGAATGTTGAAATCACTGAATCTTTTGTTTTTTATTCTAGACCTGCATTACTGCTGAAAGCATTTGTAAAAAAATATTTTATATGATTCTTTACAAGTCGCAAAATGTCCATTCAAATCTCTTGTCATAAAACTAAATAACAGAGACGAGCAGCGATGGCAGTTAGCAATTAGCTGCGATTGTTAACCTGCCTTTCGGTTTATTTTTTTCAATGGCCGAGTTCTGTCCCGCGGTAGTCGAGATTTTTCCACGGTTATTACACCTTCATCAGACGGATCCTAGGGTTCACCTAGCCCTTTATAAAAAACTCTGGGTATTTTTTACTCTGGGTTATCGTAACCCAGACGTGGAGACATCGTAATGGTCATTCGAAATCAACCAGTCCCATTGCTCAAGGATTGGTGGGAGCCGTAATCCCTCGCGTACCAAAGACCTGCATGTTATGTAGTGGAATAACGTTTTAGATTTAGATATATTAGGAAAAAGAAAATTTAAAGATCGATCTATCAAATAAAACTAAAGTTGCAGAGTTTTAATGAACAGTGCTGCCTATTTTAAAAAATTCGAAACATTAGTTTCAGAAAATATTAATAAAATATACTTAATTATTCAACAGCTTAGCTATATTTAAATATTCTGTCTTGTAACTGGAAAATTAAGGAACAAGTAAAAAAATACCAAACAGGCTTATAACCATTCAGAGGGTAACTGGGATAAATCAACGATTGAAAGCGGCTCTTGCCCGTAAACACCTAGACCACGCCACTGGATCTACAGTGTATAATAAGTATGTTTAATAATGAACAAATATTATCTACACAAACATTATCTGTTCAAAACGAAATCAAATTTTTATGTTGCTGCTCTTCGTTTGCTGAGTTCATTGGCAAATGTAAATCAGCCCTCAGGAAAATTCGAATCCCACATGATCTGGGAGCTGGTATTCAACTAAGTAATCTGAATAGCATTTAAATATTACAGGTTCTTTTTTATGCCATCAACTGTGAAAGATTGCCATACATGGGTATTGGCAGTCTGACATCTGGGCAGCTAGTATCTAACAAATAAGAATATCATGTTTATTCCAGTTGAATTTATATCTTACAAGTTATTGACTGCCAAATTGATTATCCAAAACAAAGTTAATTTTTTTACATTACTTCTCCGGATGTTTATTAGCAAAAAATCTTAATAGAAATTTAACCTAAAATTTAAGCGGCAGACTGAAATAAAGGATATGAATATAAAGACTTAAAAAAAAGAAGGAAAAAAAAAGAAATACAACTTTTCTGCTATAATTAATTAAAAATTCTAATCTTAAACATTCTTTCTTTAGGAAATCTCAAGAAATTACATTGTTCAATGGCAAGTGTAAAGTTTCCTTAAGAAACTGTGCAAAAAAAGAAAACAAAAAAACACAAAGGAAAAACAAAAGCAAAATTTTATGTCCAGTTCAGTTTTAAATTTGAAATTCAGCATTCTATTTAATAAAATGATAGACGGCGTTTTAACAAAACATTAAGTCCTGGTGTGAAAGAAAAGGAATTGAATTGAATTAAAACTAAAGTATAAATCTAAATTAGACCCGTCTCTGACATGGATATCGATTGGTAATATGAAGCCGAAACGAGGATATCAAGGAACGAGATTTCAATCAATAACAAAACACCAGGGAACACTATGACTTGGGTCATCAACGAAGGACTAGTAACGGATTAATTTGGAAAATAAAGCTCTTGTAGTTAAAAAGCTCTTGTTATAAAAATTTCTCCTAAGTACAAAAGTTTTTATAAATTTAATATTCGACAATGAGAATTAATTGTAATAACTAAAAATTATATGTATATAGTTTACCAAATCTGTATGTGTATCCCTCTGTGTGTAATTCAATATATCAGAAAGCTGTCTTGCAGCGCAGAAGTAGTAGTGTCAGATGATCCAAGTGATGAACGAAACTATCCTGCAGAGTTTTTCATACATATATTTTTCTGGCATGCCACCTCATCAGAAGGGAGCCTGGAGAAGGGATGAATTGTGATGCTTCTTCGCAATCTGAATTCAAAGAAAGGATTCTGTAATGGGACACGATTGGTTGCTAATGAGCATCATCGCAATTTAAGGCAGAAGTTCTTTCGGAAAGCAACATTGATGATATCGTCACTATTCCCAGGATCGACTTTCAACCAAATGATATCAATTTGCCATTGAAGTGGAAGTGCCATCAGTTTCCAAGTAATGTTCGCATCAAGGCTTCCAATAAACAAATTCATTTATATTCCTAGCAATTCATTTATTTTAATTTTCTATCCGTCATAATATATGACGGAAAATACTCAAGTTATAATTATGATTGTAGAATACATTTATAATAAATCTGATAGCCTAAGTTATATACAAATCAAGTTTTCATAATTAATCAATTTAAAAAAAAATCATCATAATGTTTGCTTCAAGAGTCCTGTCAAGGCTAAGGCCTTCCTTACATTTTTCTTGTAGTCTATTTTATCCAATGCTTCTTTTATCCAATTTTTTCCAGTTTCTTCAATAATTAATTCGTTAAAAGATTTTCCGGATCGTTCTAGTTTTACCGGGCTACATAATTTTGGGAATATATAGGAATTTATTTTATTTGCTTGGCTTGTAAACCGCACGTGCAGCCACAAGCAATCCTGGATATCTAGCAATCCATATCTGATGTTAACTTCGCTTTCGGCAAACATTGAACAAGCAATGAAAATACGGAAACAAATTGAAAGGCAAACATTGCAAATCAAACAATAACTGCAAAAACAGAGAGAATCTGCAATGGTAATATTTTTTGAATCTAAATATTTCATGTGAATTCTAATGCAACGTGAATAATTTGTTGGAAGAGCAATTCAATTTTTACTCTGATTACTTTTCAACGAAATGTTCTACTTCATGTATCTTTTTTTTTTAAAACCATTTGTCAAGTTTTTTTCTGTTTCAGATTCGATGTCAATTGGCTGAGCACTTAATAGACCTTTTTTTACAGTTTTGCATACAAATGGAAATAAGAGTGGTCTAGCTTAAGTTGTAGCCTTTAAAACATTTCCAAACAAAGCTCAGTAGATAAAAAAGAAAAGGAACTGATCATTCTTATTACTAAATTAATTCAGGTAATTAAGATTATAACCAGAAGCAGTTTTAAAGGTCAGTCCTGGTTCATTAATTTTTGTTATTCTTATTATTGGAACAAAATAGAAAATTAGAAAGTTTTAGATAGGAAATAGTTAGTCAAAATGTCTAAATCTTTTATCATATTTAGTATCATTAAAAAATTTTAATTTATTATTGCACTTGATATAAAGCAATTGTTGTATTTTGAATTTTTAGTAAGTTGGTACCAATGTAAGTCAACACTGGAGAGTAAGATGAGATGTAGTGAAATGCTAATGCTGGTTACTGTTTGTTTATCTTTCGTATCGTTACATGTTGATGACAAAGAAAGCAATTTTCAGATTTATATAATAGCAATAATGCAACCAGAATAACTTTCTCATAAGAGTAAATTACATTAACGATTTACTCTTTTTTATTAGTTTTATTTACTTGGTTTATCTGTTACTATTTATTATCTTGCAATAGTGATTATGAGGATTCTTTCTCGGGAAGTAAAGTTTGGCAATACCCCGTTGTCAAGTAGTCATACGTGGTCTCAGATAAGTCGGAGTTTATACCTTGATCGCACTGATACCAGCTTATATACAAACCCAAATAAAGGCTGAATTATCATTTCTAGACGAGAGAGTTGACAACTCTGCGTTGGCAACGCTAGATGCGGTCTACACGAGCATTAGCAAAGCCGCATTACATTAGCTCTCAGACATTCTTGTAAGGGTAAAATAAACGAAGTACACCCTCGAGGACGACACTCTGGTAATCCTCACCAATGCCCCAAGTAAACTGATCTAGCATTGGCAACGTCGACATACTCGGCTTTGAAAAGGCATGTGTAAACCTCATCTTTGCCAATGCAGAGTTTTTAACGCTCGTGCAGACCGGGCATTAAATCAGAAACATAGGCCTACTACATTGAAAATTTTATTGAACTCCAATCAGCCAATATGACTTTATAATGTCACATGTATATAAACATACACATATGCAAATGGATAAATAGAGAAGAAAATGTTTAAGTGCACTAATAACACTTCGCATGTTTCACGTATTCAGTCAATTAGAAATATTGTTAGATTCATCAGATATTTTCTAATGTATAAATGATTGTATATTCACATTTTGGTAACCTTAGAAAAAACAATTCCACATCGTAGTCTTACTATTTAATATCGTCTAAATATATTTAAAAACAGAAAACCAAGAAGGATAATTTTGGTATTTTCCCTTACTTCCATTTAATTTATAATAGGAAGATTTGTTTGTCTAAAAGATTTAACTGCGGTTGCGACAGAAGGAATCACCAAATCAAACACAGTAATGTAACTAAGTTACGCTATTTAGAAAGCTGTAAAATTGCATTTAACATAAAAACTTTATCCTGTTATTTAAACCAGAGAACCAATGGAGATAAGACTTGATTTAATGCAGTAGAAGCCTTTTTTAATTTTGAAAATAAAACAATCAGCAGCTTATAATTTGAAAGTAGGCTTAAGTTTCAAAGTTAATTAGATAAGTTGATTCTATTCGAATACCAAATAAATAAGATACTTTGCAATAAAAGCGATACTACAATACTATTATACAATACAATACAATGCTATTATAGCTAAAAATTACAAGGAAAATCAGGTAAGTGTTTTCTATAAGAAAACTTTAATAAACTAAGATGACAAATCATTTTTAAATTAGACTAGTGTTCCTTATTGCGCATTCAGCCTCCCTTTAATAACATTTTTAAAGTCCGCTTTTATTTAAGTGTCATCAAATTCGTACCAAATTAATTTTTTTAATTTTCTTTGCAAAGGAACTCAAATCATTTGACTTTCCGGAAGGTTCACTGTGGTCATTACATAATCAAGATGAAAATTTTCTCCTTTATCTCACAATCTCACAATATGAAACTTCAGTAAAACAATAAGTTTTAATGAAACAATTCCACCGCAAAATCACTGAACATTAGAATTCATGTCAAGTGTTTAGATTCAAAACTAAATTATCATTCTGTACTGTTTTACTTGGTATTACATTTATGTGTCGCTTTGAATATTAAGAGGTTATTCTGTTGTTGTTTTTTTAACTTATGTCGACGTATAGATTTTTGACTTTATTTAGTTATTATAAAGAAATCACCAAAATTTGGCAATATGATTTTTTTAATGGTATCGAACCCAGTCTACTCCTTTCACTAATCTCAATAAATCTAAAAGTCATTTATACGTAAGCAAAGCCAATACTACATGATTAATATCCGTACCTTCTGTTTCCTATAATAAAAATAGATTTTGTTAACTTTCTTGTAACAGAATTGCTGTGAAAGTATATCAAGTCAAATAAATGTTCATTTTAAGATTCTTATTTTTTATGAATTTTTTTTTATGATCCTGCAAATAATTGTAAAAAAAATTAATGAAAGATTTTAAACTGGAGAAGTTCTATTTTCTTGACTGTACCAAGGTACAGTAGTTAATGATGTGAAATGAAATTCCTCACATTTGATAACATTTTATAATGATAGTTTTATTTTAATATTTTTGTGTTTAGTGATAGATTAAAATGAGTTGAGGGGTATCACAATATCAGCAAGGTAATTAATGCTTTTAAACAGTGTCAAAAGCAAAGGGGCCCCATAATATGCACAATTTTATAAACAAGATTTTTTGTTTGGAGACCATTCTTTACGCAAGCGTGAAGCTTCTCGCTTTGTATCAGCATCTCGTTTTTCCGCAAGTTGAGACATTTTTTCAATTTCAATCACAACAATTCCGTCTTTTGCAGTCGCAACAATCACATTTATAATACTAAGGAAAGTAAAACAATATCAATGATAGTTTCATTGTGACAGGCAAGTTGTAACAGGGGCCGCTAAAACATGCCTTGGGGGGTCAGGGAGTGGTCCTACAGGTCTGATTTTTTTACTTGCTCACCTACTTTTTGATGCTGAACACAATGGTGAAGGTTTCATTCGAATATCTGTAACCGTTTGGCCACCACAGTGTGTGACATCCGGAAAGTATAAAAACACTTTTGACCCCCCACTTGGTCAGGGAGTGATCCTAGAGGTCTGATTTTTTTTTTACGTGGTCACCTACTTTTTGATGCTGAACACAATGGTGAAGGTTTCATTCTAATATCTCTAACTCTTTGGCCACTACAGAGTGTGACTGATTGTGACATCCAGTAGACATAAAACCAAGAGCGGTTACCTATGTTTTACAGGCAAACTGTAACGTAGGGGCCGCTAATAAATTATAAATCGGATATAAATAAAGCAGTCAATGTAAAATTATAACGAATTATTAGAATAAATTTGAATAATTAGACGTAAATAAAACGTTTCGTTGCGATGCTTCAGTAATTTCGAAAGAAGTTCTTTTCTTGTAATAAATGTTTGAGTTCTATGTTTCCAAAATTATTTCACTGCTCTCATCACTGAACTTCAAGATAAATGATACTAAAGCTTTAATAGGAAAAGTAAATGTTAATGCAGCCGCCTGTCTGTAGAATTTATTTTCGGAAGCCTTTAATAATCTACCAGGTCTTCTCCAAAATTTATTTCGATGTCGACTTCCATGATATCACGCAAGGGGAAAGGAAAATGTGTCATTTTAATGTGTTTTAATGGTGAAATTAACGCAGGCACTGCATAATACTAATTCGATAATTTAAGTGACAAATTAAGGTTTAAAACAAATTTTAGCTTTTTGAAAGTCTTATTTAAACACAGCTTATGAAAGTGTATTTTCAAACAATGATTTTTTATATTTATTTGAAATTTTTATTAGTTTTTCTGTTTATCTAATTAAAACAAAAACACTATATTTAAGCATATTTGCACTTTTTTATTTTCTATATTAGAGGAAAACAATTAAAATGATGATGAATGACTATTAGAATATGTTAAAAATGCAAAGTTTTTCCACTACACTCCAAAGAGTTCCTTGGGTATGCTGTAGGTTTAGGCTCTCAGCGAACCTTGATGAACGGAACTACTTGAAATCGGATTGTCATTGCTAAACCTGCCGTCATTTAACTCCGATTAAGAAATGCGAAACTCATTTGACAGAGTGTTACTTAGATGCTCCAGTCTTCAGCCCAGCCACTGAACAACTGAGCTACAGGACCTACTTTATGTTTTAATGCAACAACCAACTAAATTATCTTCAAATTTTTAATACCCTGGAATTAGATAAATTTGTAACTTCCATTAAATTTGAAGTAAGAAACAACTTAGTAATAAAAATAAACACAGATAAGTAAGCAAATTAAAAAATACTTAATACTTTTTAATACGACGACAATATTAATACAGAAAACGGTGCGGTTTGTTAGTCTTCGTCAGGCGCAGCCCCCAAAATTTGACTGACAAAGGCTAACAAACAGCAACGTTTTCTTCCACTGTATTAATATTGTCGTCGTATTAAAGAATATTAAGTATTTTTTAATTAGCTTACTTATCTGTGTTTATTTTTATGTTTACTGATTTTTTTTTATCAGACAGTGATATGAAAATAGAAACAGCTTATATTAAAATAAGCTCTTACTGTCAATGAAATTCGAAACAACTATGTTAAGCACTCGATAATTGCTATTAACTTTGTTTAGTCAGGCCAAATCCCATAAACAGAACTTAATTACTTCCTGTCCATGAACTTAACGATAACTTATTGTGTCACTTCCGTTGCTTTTCATTAAAATCCTGAAAACGGCTCTACTATAAAATGTTGGTGTCTCTTAGAGGTACAATCGATGTCGCCATTGTTAATTTTCTTCACAACAACCGTGTAAAAAAAAATTAAGGCAAGATATAACAACTAAAATTAATCTATTCACAGTACTCTCTTCAGTTAAATTAGAGAAGAATTTTATGTAGAATTTATGTAGATTTTCCTTCCTGGAAATAACTAA
>JAFIDM010009631.1:217142492-217155073 GCA_023159025.1 Thereuonema tuberculata | reverse complement strand
TTTTTTTGTATGAGGACCACTTTTCTTCCACCAATCAAGAAGACTTTTTGTTTAGAGAATAAGTATGGCCTGTTGCTGTGGTGATTTCAACTTCAAATAGAATATGTGAGAATGGGACATCACAAACATCATTATCAGGCCAATAGAAGGACGGGGATGGTCCATGAGGATGCATGAACCTTACTGTAACATCTCCTTCTACACCATTCACTTTCTCAACAATCCCCAGATACCAAGAAGAGTCATATACAAATGCAACATAGCAGTTGGGCTGCACAGAGCATAGTGGCGGAAGTGCAGAGAAATCATGAATGATACTAAAATAAGTATCATAGCTTAGCCTTTTTGCTCCAATCTTGGTTGGTGATAGTGATATAATGTGATGCATAGATTGTGTTCCAGGAACAGTTTTTGCACTTTCAAAGCGTGGGAAAGAAAATTTCTGACTTGAGCCATTTCATCTTTTGAAACAGAGAACTGAAATGCCTTGTAGGTTTTCCCGACAGAATTCAAATACCTGCGATGCAGTAAGTATTTGATCTTTATATAGTCTTTGCAAACTTGATTTTGTGACAAGTCTTTTGACAGTGCCACCAATACCATCGCAGGGAGATTTGCCATGGCTGGTTGCAAAAAAAAGACCAGCTGCACTTTATATTGAAATCGTGTTCATGGTAGCAGATATTTCTGAAATTCTTACAATTTTTATATTGTGCAGCACATCCGTCAGAGAAATATTCAGCATAAGCAAGTGGAATTTCAGGAAATTCAAACTTCAAAAAATTCAATACAGTCTTCTGAGTCTGATACACAAGGGCCACATCATGTTCTAGATCATCAGAAATGATACAAAAATTTTTTGCTTGCAACTGTTGATCTTTTTTGTATATATAACAACAGTGTGAAGAGTGCAGCTACCATTGTTCCAATGGTACCCCTGTACTTCATCTTGAACAACAAAATGGAGATTTTCACTGAAATCCATTAAAATTAACACTGATCCTTCATCAAGTGTTTCTTTCTTCATTTTCAGATAATCAGACTGTGATTGAGCAATAAAAGAGTGTGGAGTAAGTGTTTCAATTTTCTTAATTAGTGTGTCGCAGAATTCTGATAGAGTGGTGATTTGAACATTTAAAGTCATTCTATCAGTTGATACCCATTGACTGTACTGAACCATCACATCAGGATAGTCTTCTATTTCATTTTTTAAGTGTGTTTGAAGTAAAGAACTGGGAAAGGGGGGGGGCATTTTTTGCTCAGAAGGAGCATACAGGCTCGGTTATTTATATCATGTTACTGGTTTCATTAGATCATGGTATGTTACTTTAATAGAAATAGAATTTAGAAGCAATTAACATTTTGACTGTAAGTGCTGACACACCTACGAGTATACACTGTTTTGGTCGAAGAGATTCAAATTTTGAAAATCCTACTTTGTCTTCTGGATACTTTTTTTTATAGAGAGAATACATTTCAGCTAAATTACTTAAAACAAGACGCTTCTGTTCATATGTATTTTTTATGGTGCTCATTTTACAGGTGACATGATAGTCAGAAATTATCAGTTTAATTTTTTTTTTTTAATATAGTGTTTTTTCTACACTTCCCATCATTTCTACAAACTGATTTTTTTTGTGTGACATAAAGAAGGATTTTTAATAATATTGTAAAATTTTCAAAGGAATCTATGATAGAGCAATACCTTAAAAAAAATACAATGCCCAGGTATCGAATTTATTTAAAAAAAATTATTTACATTTTTTTTCTAAAAAAAAACTTATGATTACTCAATAAAAGAAGCATGAACATAAAAATATAAACATTCCTCTTTAATTTAAAAAAAAATCAAGGTTCTACTGCAAAAACTGTAGGAACTATTGCATTTTTAAATTATCAAGGAGCTCGTCCATGGAACACCTGAGTTCCTGGATCCATGTAACTTCTTGAGACCATTACTGAAAAATTACTTAACCTGAAACATTTAAATTTTGGAAATGTTCATATATCTAGGTAAACTTCAATTATACCAAATTTCAAAGTTTTCTGTGAGGGTGGGTGACATTTCCTAAAATTTCTGGATGATTTGATATGGAATGACCCCTTTGTATCCTAGAATATTTCAAATTCGAGACTTAAATGTTCTACCTTTAAATTCGCTACGAAGACGATTTGAATCAACCTATTTTCATTTTCTTTCTTCTGGAAACTTTTACAATAATTCGATGCAGCAAAAACGAAACCACTTTGAGGTGCTAATGGATTGCTAATGAAACCTTACAAGCAGGCTGTTTCTCATTCACAATTTAATTGTCAAATCTAGCTGGTTTATTTTACAGCAAATAAATACATTCCGAAAAATCATTTTAAAGTATTTTATGATAAAGGGCTTTAATTTATTTATTTTATATGAAGATTATTCAATACAGTTATATTGTCTGTTCAAGATAACTTTGAATGCTGAACCTGTTTTGTATTTTAAACATTTACCTGAAGATAGGTCACTTTATGGTAAGAAAATAATTATTATATGATTATAAATTACATCAAATTCCTTATTTCATTAAATAAAAGATAGTTTATTTGTAAATGAAAAATAATTAAAGATTAATAGTTTTTAATTTTATCACTTAGTTTTCAATTTAATGAATAAACTTTTTATCGCAAATTGCAGCAAATTTGTAATTTCTATATTTTTTTAAGCAAATTGCAAAGATAAAATTACCGATTTATTTGAGCTAAATTTAGATTTAATATTTCAATTAACATAAAGTGAAAACTTAGAAGTAAGATCTGTCAACTTAATAAATTAGGAGTGAAGAGGAGGGACTTTTATTGCAAATTATCAGTATAAATGGAAGAGAAAAAGTAATAAAATAAATTAGTTCCAAAGGGGATGAAAAATTAAATGGATTCATTCGGCCAAATATTAATACTTCATCATTCTAAATAGCTTTCACTTAATTATAAAGCGTAAGTTTGAAAACATATAATTCTGGATCAATTAACAGTATTTAAAAATTAACTTCTATTTTTCATTACAACTTCCAAAAGGAAAAAAAAAAAAAAAAAAAAAAAAAAAACATTATTAACAAATTCCTTTTTTAAAGTTCAAAAAATCAATGTTTTGTGGCTTACTTGAATAAAGGAAATTAAGGCAACATTGACACCATTATAAATATTTGCGGAACGAACGAGAATAACTGGATAAGATAAAGTGTTTAAAATATTTATAAAGCGGATCAGATTTAATTACATCAAATAATTTCATATGAATTTATATGAATGAATTTATATGAAGTTATACATGTGTATAGTTAAATAATCTTATATTTAACATTTAACATTATAGTTCTCTGTCAAGGGCAGGTCCTTCACTGCAAACCCAGCATTCTCCAATCTTTCCTATTTTCTGCCTTCCTCTTCGTCTCCACATAAGATCCATTTACCATAATGTTGTCGATCATCTTAAATCTTCTTCTGCCTCGAACTTTTTTTACCGTTCACCATTCCTTCCAGTGCATCCTTCATTAGGGAGTTTCTTCTCGAAGCGTTATTTTGTCTGTCATAAGACTTTACGTTTTTCCAATTTTGTGACCAAACTATAAGAGACAGATTGGTCAGGAAAATGGATAAAATGTAGATCTTTTTAAGACAAATAAAATGCTACAAAAATCTTTCGAAAAAAGTTTTTGGTTTCCAAAATGGCGCCTTTTAAAGGGTCAAATTTTGACTTTTTCTCAATTTAAACGAAAAGTATAAAAAATGGAAGAGAACATTATATTGAGAAAATGTTGGTATTTGAAAGTTCTATCGAACGATGTATCACTTATTCACAAACGCTTCAGCGATATATGCAAAAATGTGAATTTTCGGTGTGTGACGCCGACCCGCAACAATACATCCGAGTTATTCGGAGAAGCCACAACGGGCTGGGAAGTTATATATTCTCCGACGACCGCAACATTAATTTGCTAAATAAATAAAGTTTGTTTTTTGAATGCTGTATATGCAAGGGTTCCAGAGCGAAGAGTTCCGGCTATTATTATTATATATTATAAAAACGTTATTCTGTCTGTCATTCATTCAGAAAAATGTTAAATTACAAATTACTAATATGTTACTAAAATTGAGAATCTATTCATAAAAAATGAAAATATATTAAACAACTGTCCAACTATACTGATTGGCGACGTAAATATAGATATTTTCAAAATGATTAAAAACAATGCAGTACAGAAATACGTAAAACTCATGTGGAATAATGGTTTCAAAAATCGTCTTTACGGAACAACAAGAAACAACTGTACAATTCATGGAAATACGAAAACAAATATCGATCATATTTTCATAAATAAACATGATATCAAAACACCAGGAATAATATGTAAAGAATGAATCGGATACGAGTTGAAAATGAGCAAATAACAGATCCAAATATAATCTATAAAGAACTAATCAATGATGTTAGCAAAACAAAATTCATGAAAATCTACATATTTAAAAAAAAAGTCCTGACTCACTCACTCACTGACTCATCAACGCCCTCCCCAAACCCTTGGACCAAGAAAGCTGAAATTTTGCACAGGGGTTTCCTTTATGATGTAGACAAGGAATAAGGCCGGATTTTTCGAAATTCATAAGGGATAGGGAATAATCTGGCAAACTGTCGATGAAGTGTATGGCGGCAACCCCAGGTGTGTGGCGCCAACCCGCAATACACCTGAGTTAAGTGGAGAAGGCCAGAACGGGCTGGAAAATCGTATATCCTTCGATCTCAATATTAATTTGCTAAATAAATAAAGCTTTTTTTTTAATGCTATAGATGCAAGAGTTCCGGAGCGAAGCGACGGTACCCGGCTAGTTACATATAGTTTGAGATTAGTGGTGAGATAAAAAGATAAGCGAATGCTGGTTTGAAAAATGATTCATATCTCATATTATACAGGATGGCCTAAAACAGACAGTACTAAAACACGGTGCCGCACCCCTCGAGCGGGATGCGCCAGAATCATGACTCCGCGCGAACACAATATACTGTGGAACATATTGCCGTGGCTAATACTGGACATGCGACAATGGTGCTGATAACAGAGGAAAAGGTATTTATTCTGGAGCAATATAATCGCTCATATGGATAAGGCCGTAATAATGGCCCTAGTATACAACGAGTGAAAGTGTTGTTTGCGCAGCAGTTCCGCAAACCTGCACCCAAGAACAGCGTCATCCTACAGTGAGTAACAAGTTTAGACGAACCAGTAGTGTATTTATGCAGCGCCGAGGATGTACAGGGTATTCCAGAACTGTAACAACCAATGACAATCAAGGCTGTGTAGTGAATCAAGTGCTGCAGTCCCCACGGCGTAGTCAACGGAAAGCAGCCTTGAAGTTTGGCATGTCACGTCCTTATAAAGAAACCTGAAGGGTCTCGGAGCGTTCTCGTACACCATCCAGACTTCATATTGGCTCAGGCAGGACAATAAGGAGGTCCCGAAAATATACTATGTTCTCCCCATGACCTATGAAATCCCGTAGTTCATAAATAACATTTTGTTCTCCGATGAGGTGCATATTCATGTTTCAGGTTACATTAATCGACGATCGAACCGGTTCGTAGGCTTTGCCCGTCCCAATATCGTGCAGGAATGTCCACTGCATTCGGAGAAAACCATTTGGTGTGCGGTATCAGGGTATGCCCTCATTGGTTCCTACTTCATTTAGGAAGATAGGGTTCCGGTGACACAAAAACAACATCGCTACACGAACACATACTACTCCCGTTCGTCAATGACCTTCGTGCCTTCTGCCGAGGGAGAAATATTCACTTTGCAGATCAATGGCTCCAGCAGCACGGTGCATCCTGCCACACAACACGGATATGCAGAGACTTTCTCATCAACACCTTTCATGGAAATGTCATCTCTCGGTTCACAGACTTTCTGTATCCGTGACATTCGCCAGACATTACTCCTTCCGATGCCTACATTTGGGGAATGCTTAAGGAACGTGTCTTCCGTGCTCATCCCACCGATATCGCCAGACTCACAGAGGAGGTTCTTCGTGTCTTCCGCGAAATGCAGCCGCCACTATTTCGGGATATGCTACAAAATTTAGTGGGGCGCTCCGAACTCTGTGTCGTCAGGGATGTGGCTCACTTGGAGCACGTCATTTGCAGACGTCAAACTCTGTAACTTCACTGGTGGAACTAAAACCATGACGTTGATGTTTCAGTGCTGTTTGTTTTGGGCCATTCTGTAGTATGCAAGGAATGACAGTTGATCTAAGAAGGACTGTTTATAAGTAAGTTTTACCTTGATGTTAGGGATTCATACGGAGGGTTGTGCATGATAGCATAGGAAACATAATAATAATCTATAGTTGAAATGAACTGTATGAACAAATGCTACTGTATGTTATAATCTTCCAAACATCATTTTAATGTAATGCATATAAATGTCTGTTATATGGGATACATAGAACATAATCAATCTTGTTGCCTATATTCTGAGACGATTAAACCGTATCTTGATAACATCTTAAATATTGGCAGAATGGTTAGTGCAGCAGGAGACGACCAACGAAAGAATGAAAAGAAAGTGGACAAGTAAATGCATAATGTTCAGAACTTGTATAAAAGGAGAGCATTAATTAAACAGAATTATTGTTCTCAAATCCGAAATCGTGAGTAAAGGTTAAGGAAATCGATTTATGTTTTTTGTTTTTTTAAGTATGCCTATATGTTTTTTCTTTAATTTTTTTATTCCTCTATATATGAAATATATGACATTTTGGCAGCTGAGTTTGAAATCGTAATCATTTACTTTTGTTAAAGGCTTGAAAATGAAAGATTGATGAAAAATAACATTCTGTGTTGTAGTTCTTATTTCTTAATAGTTTTTTGAGAGTAAAATCATCTGTAGACGGTTGTAGATGGACCATTGTGGTGGTTATGAAAAATTAAGCAACCGTAGTTTAGGTCCAAAAGAGAAAATTTGAAAAATCATGATTTTTAACTTCAGTTACGCGAAATAGTGTGAGCCACTATAAATCTCTATAAGTATAATTATAAATATTATTCACTATAACTATTAATAATATTATTATAAATCTCAACTTATTATTATAAACAAGAAACATCTAATCTTCGCCCGAGATTAAATTAAATCTCGCGTTCACTTTTATACCTCAGCTAATATAGAAAAATGTATGAGATGTACGAACTGTATGAGATGAAATAAATGAGATGAAATAATAATGCGTAATTCCTTAGTGTTTCGATAAGATTTACTGTAGGTCTGTAGATTTTGATTGCTTCAGAAAACATTCTTAATGATTGGCTTCTGATACATCATAGTGACTCCTCAAAACAGAACTGATAATTCAGGAATTGCAAGGTATTAAAATCATTTCTCAAAATAATGAATTTAGAGAATTTAGAGGTAGTATTCTCAAAATTGCATTATATACTCTCAAAATTATATTAGTATTCTCAAAATTGAATTATGTAATTCTCAAAATTGAGAATATTTCTCAATTTTGAGAAGAAGGTGGAAGTTCGGTAAACATTTGCAGCTCAACATGTAGAACAACTTCAAAAGTAAGTCAGTAAATCGAGATAAAAAGTAAATAATTATCAGCCATATTTTAAATCTTTTTTCTAATTCTAATCTTCCCGATTCTGAAATTGGAAAATTTTAATAACTCAAAAACGAAATACTGTTAATGATTTGCTTATGATATATCATTGTGACTCCTCAAAACAGAACTGATAATTACCGGGTACAGTGGACCCTCGTTATAGCGCTGCTCGCTATAGCGCATTCGGTTATAGCGCGGGCGATGTTCACGATAAGTTTATTCAGGTCCGTGCGGCATTAGTGAGTATCGCATTTTATACAGGTCCGTGCGGCGTTGTCAGAATATGACTGATGAAATGATTATCGAATCCATTTGCGGTGACGAACATTGTCAAGAAGAAACAGAAGATGATGATGAAAGTGCCAGTGGGATAGCTGATATACCGCCAACAACCAAAGAAGCAATAACAGCCATGGAAACTGTAATAAAATGGGCTGAATCACAAGAAAATATTAACAGTGTTAGATTGTTGCAATTACAAACTTTCAAAAGGGAAATGATACAGAAGTTATCAGAAAGCAAACAAACAAAAATTACTCACTTTTATATTTTATATATTTTCAAGCGTACCTTATGTACGTAAATAAAATAATAAATATATGTACTTATTAAGATGTATAACTATATTATGTGAATTTTAATAAAACACTTAATAAATACTGTAAATTGTTTTTTTTATATTAAAATACATAATATGTATATAGTTGATGGGATGTTTCAGTATATAGCTGTAATCGTTCTGAGTAAATTTACTGTTTCGCCATCGCGCCGCTCGGTATAACGCGGTTCACCTTACAAGGCGAGTGTTGTTTCCCGCTCGACATGCGCGTTATATCAGGGGTCCACTGTATTCAAATTATTTCTCAAAATAATGAATTTGAATTATGAAGAAATCTTTTGTTTGTACATCATGTCTTGCATATTTTATAATCTATGGCAAGTATGTTATGTTTCACATATATCTTATTTTGAAATTAATACAACAGTAAAATGGCACCTTTATAATTGTAAGTTGATGACAAAAGCTCAAACAGAAAGAAAAGATATTTTACTTTTTGATTTTATTCTCACAATCCAAACAGAAAGTGATATATTTCTTTTTAGATTATTGTCCTCAATATCCTACTCATAGTGAAACTATTCTTCATAACAATAATAAGAATATACATATTACAAAGCTTTCAGTAGTATTGTTTAAGCTCTGCAATCAAAAAATCTTTATATAGAAATTAAAGAAATGAATAATGTTTTCAGTATAAACTTGTAAATGAATATATTCAACATCTCTGAATAACAATTAACAGAATTTTGCCTAATGAGGATAAGTAGGCCTAATATTTATTTTTCAAGAGTAGCCACGTAATATAGAACAAATTCTAAAGGAAAGTACTTGTGAATTCTTTAGGACCAACATTTTATTTGATCAAAAATAAGTGAATTTTTTAAAGTAAATTTAAGCTACTTAAATATTCTTCTTCCATTTCATAACATCGAAATTCCAATTAAAAATGAAGAAAATTGAATTTTAATATCAGTTTTGAATAAAAGCAAATGAAGAGTTCTTTTTTTAAGGAATTGTAAATAAAAGTAATAACACTGATATCATTCGAAATATCCCCATCAATCCACTGCCAAATATTTTATTCCTCACAGTGAACACAAATAATTAACTGAAGCCATTATAATTAATATCATAAATGTATGTTGACATTTGTTAATTACTATCTATATTTATTCAACGACATTAATTGTAACACCTCTATTTTTTGCTAATTACGATTTCAACTCCTAAGTGTGTTGATTATTTTCTTTTCTTGATGTCGTTTCTGTAAACAAAACTACGTAGGTTAGTCTGGGGTTTTTCCTCGATTTTTGAAAATAAGAACATACTACTTTCAGCCTTCCATCAATATAAAATAATGTATTTTAGTGTTATACTAGGCCATTACCCGTGTGCAAATTGATTGATATTTGAAGAAGAGATATGTTGAGATGGATGTTTGTTAATATAGATGATGAATGAAGATCGTAGCTTGTATACGAAATTCTTGGCGACGAATTGATTGTGACTATTCTTTCGAGTGAAGATAACCAAATTCTGATGACTTGTGACTCAAAGGCATAAAGTTGTGCGTGAGTGAAGACAACGTTCTCCAATTAGATGGCAATTTTATTTAGAGTCTGTCCTTGAGCTTTATTGATAAACATCGTGTAAGAAGGCCTGATCGGAAATTGCTTTCTTGTGAACGTGAATAGAAGTAGTTTATCGTTTGGTTTCATAGTCAT
This sequence comes from Thereuonema tuberculata, assembly GCA_023159025.1. NCBI lineage: Eukaryota > Metazoa > Arthropoda > Chilopoda > Scutigeromorpha > Scutigeridae > Thereuonema > Thereuonema tuberculata. The sequence continues at coordinate 217,145,149 of JAFIDM010009631.1, read as the reverse complement.
CCTATGGATGAAAACAAAATCTCCTTTGTGAGTTCCTGTTATAATTTCGGCTTCTATGAGATCATTATCGAATGAACGGCATTTAAGTTGAGTTCCGTTGCAGTACGCAAACTTGGGATTGATGATTCGCAACAGTATTATTGGAGATCCAATCTTCAATGACAAACGATGTTGAGGAATACCGCTGAGATTCAATGAGTTCAGATATTCAGGCGGATAGAGATGTTCGTGTTGTGGATTATCAGAAGTGTCAATTTTATTCTCACTTAAATACTCTCTAGTCTCACCTTGTATTCTTTGACTTATCACTTGATTGATGTTATCGCCAATCTCGTTCTTCGGAGTGAGAATTGTCCATTCATTGATTTCAGGTAAGATATTTTCTATGAACTGGTTGAATTGTGATATTTCTTGTCAAAGATTATCAGGCAATGTTATCATTCATTCTTTATGTGGTTCTCGATTGTCTCCGATTCTAGCAAACGTTAGGCAAAATTTCTCTGATTCTGGTCATCTTCGTTGATGAGCCGCATAATATGGTAAGTTCTTGACTTTGACGTGATTCCAGGTATTTGAGTTATAAATAGTGATTTTTCAGTATTCTATATAATAGAAATACTGCTTCTTTCTTTCTTGACTCTTTTTTTATTCGAATTGATACTTTTCAGTGGCTTTTGTGTTACAAATCTTGATGGTTTCTGAGTTACAAATAGTGATTTTTCAGTATTCTATCAAATAGAAGTACTGCTTCTTTCATTTTTGACTCTCATTTTTATTCTAATTGACACTTTTCAGTGGCCTTTGAGTTACAAATATTAATGGTTTTTGAGTTACAAATAGTGATTTTTCAGTATTCCACCTCATAAAAAGAGTGCTTCTTTCTTTCTTTACTCTGTTTTCTTTACTCCAACATCTGCCGTGTTCACGCGCTTATTTTTCAATATCACATAGACTTTGGTTAAGTAAGAATATTTAAAAATTGCAACGTTTCGGCAATTATAGTTCTAATTGTCAGTTTCGAATTACAAATAAACAGACGGATGGGAAATAAATAAACTATCTTGAGATTCCAGAAAAAGGTTGAATACATTCCTTATTGATGGGGGAAGGGAAAGGAGATATAAGTCAAAAAACAATATGAAGAGAGTTGTTGTCCCTATGGCCTAATGGATAAAACATTTGACTTCGGATCAGAAGGTTGCAGGTTCGATTCCCGTTGCGGATCTTTCATTGTAAAGATTATTTCAATTTTCCATTCTCACAGAAAATTGCGCCAGACAGAGATACCGACAGAGAGAGAAAAAAAAGATTTTAATAAAGGAGAAGGTGGTATTTTGGAACTCCACTTTGTCTTTTGGTCACTATGGTTCACCAATAAGCTTAAAATCCAAACTGAAGGCGTAAATAGCTTTAGCAACATCCCAGCTAACTATCGTAAATGGCTAGCTACTATCGCTAATCTGAAAGATATTATTATTTTGTAAAATGTGAAAAAAGTCAAAATCGTGATTCGGTGATTGGGGAAAGGTAATTTGGAACCCCATTATTTTTTTCATAAAAATTCAATATCTTGTTTAAAAACATTGTTTTGTTTATTAAAAATAGATATCCAACAGTTTGACATTTACATCATAGCATTCCAATGGTCTGAAAACAGTTTTAAAAAATTAAAATGAAACAGTAACAAATTGTAACAGTAAACAAATTGCGCCGAACAGACAGAAAGACAGATAGACAGACAGAGAAATAAAAGATTTTAGTAATATAATTCTTTTCAGTAAAGACTATCAGCAATATCAGTGTTTATATTTGTAATTCAAAATTGGCAATTAAATTTTTTTATTAGACGAATGAAAATTAGAGTAAGTGTGCCGAATATGAGACCCTGTTTTATTTTCATCTATAACTAGGAAAATAAGTGAGGAATTACAGTACCAACGTGATATTCTTTTAAGGCATACATTTTACTACAAATAACAATGACAGAAAATTAAAACAATTTTACATTTTGTCTTGTATTAAATTTTAAACACAAATGTTACATTTTGGGGGTTTGAAAAAAGTAGTCCTAATATGAGACCCTCTTCTATAACTAAAAAAATGAATTGTAATTACTGAAAAGTTCGTCAAAAACAAAACTTTAAACAATAATTAGGTAATATTTATCTTCATCGCTAATAGGTAAAAAAGAAAAATGACATTTAAACGAATTAGTTTACTTCAGGTTTTGTTTACTTTTCGTTTTTAGATTCCAAAATTTCACATTGTTTGGGCTAAATCCCTTAATTCTTGCGAACGATGTTGCTTGAGGTTTTTTTAGAGAGTTGTGGGTGTCGTTGTAAAAATCCCTTTAACCACTTTTCACCAGCACATTTTTTTCTGATGAAAACGGATGCTTTAAACTATTTTTCATAGCAAGCTGAAATGCCATTTTTTTTAATATCCCTCATTCTTAAGCCATAAAACCTTGAATCCATGTCAAAGCAGTATTTTACTAACGAATCTTCAATGTGTTGTGGTAAAGTAGGCCGTCTTCGCAAACTAACGTCTACCAGTGATTCAGCTGTTTTTTCTGAATCCTTAACATAACGCTCCAGAGTTCTTTTTGGAACTTCAAAATATTTTGCAGCTTTTTTTGTAATCCATCAGGACGTCTT
>JAFIDM010009631.1:217100208-217142092 GCA_023159025.1 Thereuonema tuberculata | reverse complement strand
TACAAAAATGAATTGTAATTACTGAAAAGTTCGTCAAAAACAAAACTTTAAACAATAATTAGGTAATAGTTATCTTCATCGCTAATAGGTAAAAAAGAAAAATGACATTTAAACGAATTAGTTGAAGTTTACTTCAGGTTTTGTTTACTTTTCGTTTTTAGATTCCAAAATTTCACATTGTTTGGGCTAAATCCCTTAATTCTTGCGAACGATGTTGCTTGAGGTTTTTTTAGACAGTTGTGGGTGTCGTTATAAAAATCCCTTTAACCACTTTTCACCAGCACATTTTTTTCTGATGAAAACGGATGCTTTAAACCATTTTTCATAGCAAGCTGAAATACCATTTTTTTTAATATCCCTCATTCTTAAGCCATAAAACCTTGAATCCATCTCAATGCAGTATTTTACTAACGAATCTTCAATGTGTTGTGGTAAAGTAGGCCGTCTTCGCAAACTAACGTCTACCAGTGATTCAGCTGTTTTTTTCTGAATCCTTAACATAACGCTCCAGAATTCTTTTTGGAACTTTAAAATATTTTGCAGCTTTTTTTGTAGCCCATATCACGACTTCTTACAGCTTTGACAGCTCATACCATCATTACAGTATCCCATTTTTTGCGTTTTGTTTCGGAAGGCATCTAAAAATGAAAACAAAAAATGTAATCAAGCTTTGCATGATGAAAAAAAAAAAGAATGCCTAATATGAGACCCTATCTCATATTAGGCATCCTTTGGGGTCTCATATTAGGCACGACCGCGTTGTCATATACGCCAACGAATTTTTTAGGTTAGGCTTAACGTTAGCTTAAAAACAAACCGGCATGTTTACACTACACTGTTAAAGCTACCTATCCGATACTAAGAGTTTCAAAACGAGTCTTATCTTAAAGGTGAAAACAGCCAATGAAAATACACGTGCAAAAAAGTCTACGAGCACAAATTCAGGGAAAAAATTACTGAACCTTTGTTTGCGCTAGGAAACACTCGACTGACTCACCGCTGACGGATGATGCATTAGACTACTGTTTCACGCTCCAGTCGCCAGGCGGCAGCACTTAAAACATTCTGTAGGCTGGGTGTCTCATATTAGGCAGGGGTCTCATAATAGGCATACGAAGTTGTTTACGAAGTTGTTAATATTTTTAGTCTGACTAACTCTATGCTATCATCTTCACAAGATAGACCAAAAAAAATTATTGCGGAAAAAATCTCCCATGAATATTTTATTATTTTATTTTTGGGTTTTTACGCAGTTTAAGTTTTCTTGAAAGTGATGAAGTTTAAAAACTAGAATAAAACCGATATCTGAGATTACTAAAAATATTAAGAGCAATTGAAGAAATCGTTGAACTTTTTTATCTCATGTTAACAGAATTAATTCTCTTCTATATAAGAATAAGCATTCGTAAAAGATATTTTAAGTTACTTTTTTTTTAGGAAATCGAAATGGAGGTATTGAATTGAGGAAAAAATTTCACCCAGAGACAAGATTTATAGCTTGAAGATCAATTTCTTTTGTCCAATGGAGTTCTTCGTGATCCAGACAATGAGAATCTTCTCGAATCAGATTTCCACAGAAGATTTATATTTCATCTTTCGGTGAGTAAAAATTAGAATAAGTTAGGCCTCGATCTTTTCAAAATAATTAACGACATTTCTTCGTTTTGTTTAATTCTCTTAACTTTTTGAAATAACTTAGAACTAACATATCAAAACTTAGTTTAAAATTTAGTAAAAGATAAATATAGAATAAGGATTTTTGAAATTGAATAATAGTTGAATTTTATCTTTTTTCCGTAATTTTTCATCTGAACGTATCCATTTCTTGCTGCAGTTAAATTGCAAATTGCAGACCAATTATGACTTAAGTAATATTTTGTTCATATAGAAAAAAAGCCATTTTTATATGTGAAAGCCAAAAAAGATTTCAAAGTGGTCTTGAGATTCATATATTTAGACGCCTGTAAAGATAAATGTTTTTACCAGGTTTTATTACTTTTTTTATTAAGAATAATCAGACTTTATTAAAAAAATTCTCCTCTATACAAGACTGTACTGATATATTTTCATATAAGTTTAATTATTGTTTAGCTGTAGCATAAATCAATTAAAGAATTGAAAATTAAAAAAAAAATTGCAACATATATCGCACGTTTGCCTCCTATAATTTATTTTCACCTATTTTTCAGGAAATTCTAAAAAGGGAATAATATTATTTGCTGTAATATCAAACTATCGTTCGACCGACTTCAAATTTCTTTTGAATGTTCAGGTTTTGGAAGTCACTGAGTGATAAAGATCTACTCCACCACTGTATGGCACTTGATTCTAAACTGACAGATACTGTCCGTGATCTGGACTTGGACGATTTTGTTAACAAGCTCAAACTTCTAAGAAAAGTAATACCTGAAGAAACGAAGACTGCTTTGGAGGTATTGAAATTGGCTACTCCAATGAGAAATCTATTCCGAAATGTAAGTGTTGCATACCGGATCCTGATGACAATACCTATGACTGTTGCATCTGGTGAGAGAAATTTCTCTAGGCTTAAACTTATAAAAAACTATCCAAGATCAAGTATGAGTCAAGAGAGATTGAATGGCTTAGCTATTATTTCTATTGAGAAAGAAGTAGCCCGAAATCTTGAAAAAACGGACATCTATTAAAGACTTAATAGATACTTTACAGATACTTCAAATTAAAGTACTTCTAATTAAATAAAAGTTGACTATTATTTAGTTGTTTTTAATCATATAGTACTTTTCTGCCTAATACTCATAACATAAACGAAAAAAAAACACCTTCATTATCTTCAAGAAAGAAAAAAAAAATTACACAGAAAAAAAAGAAAGAAAAATGAAATGGAATAAAAAAAAAAAACTAAATAGACTCATCAACATAATTAAATCCTGGACCCATAGATCTCGAAATCGTTACTTTAAGCATTACGCCAAATCAACATTTCCCTTCAAATCGAACAACAAGAAGTTAATAAGATAATAAATTGAAAATCAATGAAAACAATGTCAAATATCTTGAAATCGGTGGAGTGTTGGCCTCCAAACCAAATATAATTTTGACATACAGCCATAACTGTGTGTCATTTTCAAATGATACAGTGGTGGTCAGAATTATTAGGACAACTGAAAATTTCCCAGAAAAAAATTATTTGTGAAGTAAATAAAGGTAAATGTATACATAAAATGCCTTTTTATGCTAGAAATCATTTTAGAATGCAAAACATTGGAAAATGCAAAATTTGAAAGTTTTGCCATATTTAACAAAAAAATGTCATTGTAAAAACTGGACAAAATTATAAGGACAATGAATGTTTTGGCCTCAAACACACTAATAATTAATAACCTCCCCCTTCTTCTCAATCACTTTTATCAGTCCTGATGTCATAGAGTTTAACAGTTCCTTCAGAACGTTTTTAGAAATTTTTTTCCAAGCTTTTTCGATGGAGGACAAAGTTCTTGCTTATTTTGATATTGAATACCATTTTTGTATACTTCGTGTGCCAGAATACCCCACAGATTTTCCATTGGATTTAGATCTGGGCTTCTGGCCGGCAAGTCAAGTAGTTTCACAAAATTAGCATCAAACCATGCTTTCGAGGAACAAAAAGTCTCCACTCGTAATTGACGGTGCTTCTGATAAAAGATTATTGGCCAATATATAAATATAACTCTCAGAATTCATTTTGCCCTGCACAAAAACTATTGTAGTAGTTCCGCCAGTTGCGAAACTTCCCCAGACCAGCCACTGAGCCACCTCTAAATCTATGGTTTGCGAAAATTTCTTTTTCTTTACAGAGATCATACCAGAAGTAGCGAAAACCATCTGGTCCATCCAAATTAAGCTTTTTCTCATCAGAAAAGATAACATCATCGCACTTCTTTTTCCATAGTAATGCATTTTTTGGCAAACTCCATCCTCAGTCTCTTATGAACTTTTGTAAGAGGTGGTCGTGACATAAGTTTTCCATAACGAACCTTTTTTTCTTTTTGTAAAACATGTCGAACAGTTCGAACACTGCATCGTAAGTTTAATTCCCGTTTAATTTCCGTTGATGTTTGTTTTTTGGAGCAAGCTCGCCTTATTATCATTCTTTTCACACGCACAGAAACAGAAGATGGCCTACCTATACGTCTTTGCCGTCCATATTTTTTGGGATTTTTAAGAAAATTATAAATAACCGTTCTCGATCTATTCAGCTTTGTCGAAATTTGATGTACAGTAAGTCCTGAACTTTTAAAAGCAACCACTTTCCCTTTCTAAAACTCCGAAAGTTTCGTACCTAGTGGCATGACTGAAAAAATAGAATACGACGTTCGCAATCTCCTACTAAGCATTTATATCGTCTGGGAGTGCCGTGTGCAGAACAAAAACATGCAAATTGTGCTTTTTAGAACACACAAATAGCATTGTCCTCATAATTTTGTCCATATCACAGGGCTGAATAAATCCAAAATACATTTTATGAATATGAATTTTCTATATATTTCCATAAAAACTAATAAAAAATGCTGCATTTATCGTTGGATTCCAGCTATAAAATTTGCGTAATTTTCCGGCCAACTCTAACCAAGTTTGGCGATTTTTTTCCCTTGTCCTTATAATTTTGAACACCACTGTATACAGTTATGGCTATTGTAGTGATCACTACTATTACTAATGTTTATTGTTTTTACTGCTGAGTTAAGGTTTTCAGAACGAATGTTATTAGGAAATTACATTGTTGCCTATTAAATTTGGTGTCTTCCTAGCACGATGGATGCGTATTTTCATTTTCGATTTTGCTTTTTCAGCCTCCCCTGTGTAAACAAATTTGATTTAAAATCTTTGCGAGAAATTAAGGAAAGCAAATTTCGAAGGTCGATGTTATGACGCCACATTCTGAATCATTATGCGTAGAGCAACTTTCATTCAATTTATCAATTACGATATTTAATATTTTATCCATTTGTAATTCTTAAAAGATTTTTAAAATGAAATGAAACTAAAATATTAAATTATTAAAAATTCTTTGGTATCTTTTGATATATTATCTTTTAATTCCATTCTGTTGATTTCCTTCCGCAATCATTTAAGTATGCGAAATGTTTGTCCATTACTAATAAGCATTTAAGTCCAACAATATTAAGTATTGAAGAACTGACTATATTTTTTCCCAACATATTTAATTGTTAGATTCTATGATTTGCAAGAGGGACCGCCCCATGATAGAAGGCATATAGTACTGTAATTATAAAAACGTTTTCAAACAAGTAAGGGGAAAAAAATCCACATCACAATGTAGATAATAATCTTAACGCAATCCTTGTCTTGAAGAAAATGTCACAATTATTGCACTTTGTGAAGTTGGACTAAAAGAAGTGGATTCCTTACTTCCAATCTTGGAACTGAACAGAGAAAAGATTCTTACGAAAAAGCGTCTCTTCGTCACGAAACGCGAAGACATCTTTGGGGGCGTTCATGTGCTTCTAATGTCTGCAAACGAATAAAAGTGGTAGTAGGATAGACTGATCGATGAGGACAGTTGGCACGTAATTGTCCATCTCTAGAGACAAGAGATAGAAAGAAAGAGAAACGAGACGATTATCCTTTCGGATCAACAACAAGGATTCGTTCTTTATATTTCGTCCTTATGTTGTAACAACGCCTAAGTTGTGCAAGTGTCAGCAGAGATATAAAGAACTTCCAAAGATTTTTTAAACTAACTTCTGCAATCAACTGAAACTCTGCCTAAGGAGAAAAAAATACTCAAAGAAAAATCAGATGTTTCATTTCAGAAAATAATAATTTAACAATTTACAAATAATTTACAAATAATAAAATTGCACTAAAATTGAAAATTGCAGAAAAAATATTTTTATTGCAGCAATGGCATAAATTAGTTAATGAAACTAAAACAAAACCTTAAAAAGGAAATTAGAAACAGATTGCTTTACCAATTTTGTAACTTTCTCCTAACTATTTTAAATTTCTTTTGATATTTAGCAACTTCTAGTACTACATTCCTCAGTTAGAAATATTAAGCGCCATTAATCTACTGAAACATTGAAATTTGATTTCCATCCCAACAATTCAAATGGATTTGTTGAATCATTTGCAATTTTAGCTCTGTTAAATTTCCTTTTAGATGACTTCACATATAAAGAATGAACCAAAAAGATCCATTAAGTCATGTTGAAACCCTTGTACAGCTGCTTCGAACTTATTAGATTTTTTTTTGGCCATGGCTAACCAGCGTGCTTAGACTCTTAGGCCTGCAAGGATAGGCCTTAGAAAACAAAGTAAGGCAGCAAAAATTCAGACCGAAAATAAGTACAATATCAAAAAATGGAAAGGTAATCCTTTGGCAACTAAGCGTAAGAGGTATTTAGCCACAATGAAAAACAAGAAAGAAACGAACCAAAAAAAAAAAAATCTTAATAGGTCAAAGGAAGGGAATAAATTCATGATAAACTGAGCCTTTGAGACCCTAAATCATGAATTGATTGAAAGTCCTTTTCTTTTCCCTTATTAAAGATTTTAATATTATTGTACCCCCCCCCCTATTTTTTTGATTAGTGGTCGAATGCCTCTTGTGGTGAGCATTCCAATCCCACACAAACATTACTACTTATTGACAGTGATGTTTTTTTTCGAGCGTTTTGGAAAATTTATAATAGGCTTCGTTATAATTAAATGTTCCTGTTTGACAGCGAAGTTTCTGAGAAGAGCTTAGAGGTAATAAATGCTACGATAAATGTTTTCATTATATAGAAAAAGATGATTAATGTAATTATCTATAAAATATAGAATAAAATAGAATATTTACTTGAGTTGAATATTGTGATGTTATTAACTATAAAATAGATATTAATGGATAAATGCAAAACAAAGAGTCCCATGATCTTGATCTTGTTGTACTCAACAAAATCAAACAAGCTTTCAAAGTATCCAATAAATAAATTCATTTACATAAGATAAATATACGTCAAACTTTAATTAGTTCGAAAGCATTTGCTGTAGAGTATAAACTCTTAGCCTACGAGGGAAAATAAAATAAAGTTGAATGATAAATAAGGTGTCTGTGGTCCCAGCACCGCCCTCGCATATTTCTTCTTAATCTTGAGAATCCAGTGACAAGATAAAGAGGGCTTTTGGTAGCAAGAGGACACTGACATGACACTCCTAAGCAAACCAACCATAACCCACTTTCCAACATTCAGAAGACGATATTAAAGTTGTGCGACATATCAATAATATTTTATTTTATAAAATACTGAATTCGTAATAAAAATATTATTCACTAATTCCACAAATATTTCGTACTTATTGATTTTTAATAACTTCAATGTATACATTACATTATACATTGTTTACTGCAATACTAACCCATTCATTATATTGATTATATTTTTAATATTTAATATGAAATCAATATGTTATTGGTGATTCATTTCTAATCTTATTAGTTATTTCTAATCGAAATTTTGGAATAAATAATAAAAAATTCGTACATTAAGCTAATATCTAATTTCCCACTGGCATAGACCATCCCAGCAATTACGATATTAAAATGCATTGGATATCCAACCATAAGAATTAAGGGACAAACGAATCGAACTTTTCTAGAAGGGTTACCTTTAATTCGAAAATCCTCCACAAAAATGGAAAGAAAACTTCCCCGGATGGAAAAATCCTACTTTCATTATTTTAAAATTATTTCTCAGCAACTTTGATGGAATGCTTCTTTTCAGAGTAAACTTCCTCTTTGTCACGCGGTTGACATGCCACTATGACATCATCTCTCACCTTGGAATACCAAAGTTCAGTTCTCATGTGGCTACGGTGGTGGAGATGGATGATCCGCGCTTGGCAGCTTTTCTGGGGGTTCTCCAGTTCCTCTGAACTAATTCCACCACTCCTTCTCATTCTCTCCATCTGTTCTTCTTTCTGTGGGTGTATTAGAATAGCCGTACCGTGGCAGTAATTTGACTTTCCTGCCGCTCACTTTCACTAAAATCTAATCTAATCTACTCTAATCTAACCTTCCTGTTTCTTAAAGAAGCTTAAACTTATAAAATCATTAGCTATTTTTTTTGTGTGTATATGTTATGTGTCCTTCATTTTTTTTAATAAGAGGAGAGGCATATACAAAGATGTTTTTTGACAATAGATATTTATATGATATGACTATTCTTATAACTTGGCATGCATATTTACAGATAAGAAACATGACTCTGAATGGAATATCAGTGGCGAGAATCATGTTTTGAAGCTGCAAAAATACCTATAGAGAAGCATTTCTAAGGAAGCAAAATATAATCTATATTACTAAAATCTTTTATTTCTCTGTTTGTCTTTCTGTCTGTCTGTCCGGCGCAATTCTCTGTGAGAATGGAAAATTGAAATAATTTTTACGTTGAAACATCCGCTACAGGAATCGAACCTGAAACCGTCTAATCCGAAGTCAGACGTCTTATCCATTTGGCCATAGGAACTACAACTCTTCATATTGTTTTTTGACTTATCTCTCCTTCCCCTTCCCCCATCAATAAGGAATGTATTCAACCTTTTTTTTTTCGAGTCTCAAGATTATTTATTTATTTCCCATCCGTCACTTTATTTGTAATTCGAAAGTGACAATTAGAACTATAATTGCCAAAACGTTGCAATATTTTAAATATTCTTACTTAACCAAATTCTATATGATATTGAAAAATAAGCGCGTGTAAACGGGAGATGTTGGAGTAAAGAAAACAGGGTCAACAAAGAAAGAAGCACTTTTTATGAGGTAGAATACCGAAAACAATCACTATTTGTAACTCAAAAACCATCAATATTTGTAACTCAAAAACCATCAATATTTGTAACTCAAAAGCCATTGAAAAGTCTCAATTAGAATAAAAATGAGAGCCAAAAAAGAAAGAAGCAATATTTCTATTAGATAGAATATTGAAAAATCACTATTTGTAACTCAAAAACCATCAAGATTTGAAACTTAAAAACCACTGAAAAGTATCATTAGAATAAAAAAAGCGAGTCAATAAAGAAAGAAGCAGTATTTCTATTAGATACAATTCTGAAAAATCACTATTTGTAACTCAAAAACCACTGAAAAGTATCAATTCGAATAAAAAAAAAAGAGTCAAGAAAGAGAGAAGCAGTATTTCTATTAGGTAGATTACTAAAAAACACTATTTATAACTCAAATACCTGGAATCACGTCAAAGTCAAGAACTTACCATAATATGCGACTCATCAACCAAGATGACCAGAATCTGAGAAAATTTGCCGAACATTTGCTTCAGAATCGGAAACAATCGAGAACCACATAAAAAGGAATGATAACATTGCTTGATAATCATTGCAGCAAAATAGAATAATTCAACTAGCTCATAGAAAACATATCTTACCTGAAATCAATGAATGGAGAATTCTAACTCGAAAGAACGAGAATGTCGATAACATCAATCCAGTAATAAGTCAAAGAATAAAAAGAGAGAGTAAAGAGTATTTAAGTGAGAATAAAATTGATACTTCTGATAATCCACAATACGAACATCTCTATCCGCCTGAATATCTGAATATCATGGAATCTCAGCGGTATTCCTCAACATCGTTTGTCATTGAAGATTGGATCTCCAATAATGTTGTTGCAAAACATCAATCCCAAGTTTGGACACTGCAACGGAAATCAACTTAAATGCCGTTCGTTCGATAATGATCTCATAGAAGCCGAAATTATAACAGGAACTCACAAAGGAGATTTTGTTTTCATCCATAGGATGTCTATGAAACCAAATGATAATCTACTTCTATTCACTTTCACAAGAAAGCAATTTCCGATCAGGCCTTCTTACACGATGTTTATCAATAAAGCTCAAGGACAGACTCTAAATAAAGTTGCCATCTATTTGGAGAACGTTGTCTTCACTCACGTACAACTTTATGCCTTTGAGTCACAAGTCATCAGAATTTGGTTATCTTCACTCGAAAGAATAGTCACAATCAATTCGTCGCTAAGAATTTCGTATACAAGCTACGATCTTCATTCATCATCTATATTAACAAACATCCATCTCAACATATCTCTTCTTCAAATATCTATATGAATCAATTTGCACACGGGTAATGGCCTAGTTAACTTTAAAATAAACATAGATGATAGTGAACAATAAATTTCTTATTAAGTCCACTATTCCAAGGAATGAATTTTGCAATCCATTTTACGAAGGGTTATAAGCTTAGGTTTCTCATAATGCTTTTACAGCTGATGTTTAAGGGGTATCTCTGAGTAATGTAACTTTTTTTCCTAACTTCTGTTTCGTTCGATAGAACGTAGACTGACCAGCACCAAAGTCCTCAGTCAACGCGAGAAAAAAAACGAAAAGCGCATCAGCCTATTAAGTAAAGCCTTTTACGATTCTCCTTGTTTTTAATTTTAAGACTTCCAGCAATGCAGTGTCCACGTATCAAGTTAAATAAATCTAACTCGAGAATTTATCTTATTCACCTTCATTACTTATCAAGACACTCCCATCTTAATTATCCTATCCAATTACAATTAATACAGAATCAATGGGGATTAGTTTCTTGACTTCCAGTTTTTCATGTCTAGAAATCATCTAGAAGACTTACAGCAGACGAATACCACAACTGATTCCTTTTTTGTTTTTATTTAACGAACTGAAATATACTTATTTGAAAAACGAGCATATCTGGACCAATTAGAATGTATCCCAATTTTCATATATTTTTTGCATAAATTGAGTTTTTAAAGCTGTCTTATTTTAATTATTTGTTTAATTAAAGAAAATCGTTAATGAATATATAATATATAACTATAAGGGATATTAATTTTATCATGAGGAAAAATACTAGATAATACTTTGCTTAAAACAGAGTTACATAGCTAAAAGTCGATATTCAGAACCTTTTCAAAGCAACTGAATTTAAATTAAGAACTGATTTAAATAAAAGAGTTTCTTTTTTTAGTAAACTCCGTGAATGTAATCAGTTCGAAACAGAATTCAGTAATTTGACTTTTGAATTAGCTTTCTGTCATCTTTTAATTTTTCATTAATTTCACTCAATCGTTCAAAAAACAAAAAATAGAAGAAAGTTAAGGAATTATCTAACAGAATAGTGAAGCAGAAGAATAAATTGTTACTAATACAATTGTTGATCAAAGCTTCAAAGAACTACCAAACAGTTCTTTTATGAGAGAGAAGATAAAAGAAAGAATAAAGGTTTGGAATTGGTTTTTATGTTCTATATACTTTGGCTTTTATAGACAGCACACAATTTATTTTATTTTTTATACTTTTTTTTATGATACTGTCGAAGTGGGAATTCGTGAGATGAATGACTTTTGGACTCCAAACAGCTTATTTCCCATCCATCATTAGCTCCCCCACCAGAGTAATATCCGACATCCAAGTATACTCTCATGGATATGACATTGATGGACAGCTGCAAGTTTAGAATTGTGATTATTTTTTTCGCAATAAAAATTCGAACGATTAAAAAAAGAGACAATATTACAAGTCTCTTACATCAAATGTTTATCATTAAGGATTATAAGAAAAATAACAACAGAGATTCACATGAAATTCTTGCATATCGATAATAAAACATTCGTTTAAAACAAAAAGTATTGTTTTAATTAATCAAAATTAATCAATTAATTATAATTAAAAATGCATTTAAATCCTTGATTTTATCCAAGCCTCTAATTTCTTACGATTATTTCCAAAGTCTTAAAAATTCTGTGCAACGAAAGAAATGGGGATTCTTAGTTTTATATTCTCGAAGCAATTATAGTGTAATTTCAGCCTTTAGCATTAGAGGTGAGGAATGAAATAGGAGAGGTAAGTATAAAATACAAAAAAAGTACAAAAATAATTCTTTATTGTATTTCAATGGTAATATTTTGACAAACTGTTGTTTTTAAAATATAACCAAAACATTTACAAAAAACTATTAGCATCAATTTGAATCAGAAGAATATTTAGTTTCAGTTTCACATAATTTAATGCCACACATGTAATTAAAATATACTAAACAAAATAGTATCACAGAATTAAAATCTCATGTTGTGTATTATTTGCAAGACAGATAGGAACCTCCCAGCATCGTAAAGAACTTCGTGTATGTTCTTAGAAACAGATCTGTGCCTTGAAAAAATTATATGTCCTATATTGAGGTCATTAAATAGTTATTCTTTTCCATTTATTATTACGCTAACTGTTTATTAGAAATACAATATTTAGAAAAGTCAGTCTATATGTAAAGTATACCTTTCCAATGTATTGGAAAAATACTTTTACCAGTTTGATGCTCTGTTGTTACTTCCAACAAGTGATGAATAAGTACATATGTGTTTGAATAATTAGAAGATAAGTTTGGATATTACTAGAAATATTTTGAACAGCTTAATTTAGTCAATTTGTTTAATCGTGTATTTGCTGAGAAATTAGTAAATTTACTCCGTTTGTTTTCGTTAGTATCACATACATCATGTTACCAGTTGACTGAGCACCTGATTAATGTCCTTCATTTTCTTTTATTAAAACCTTGTAGGAAAAGCTAATTTGTTATTCAACTAATCTAGGACTCAACTGATGAGTGGAAAGCGATGGATTTTTACACTGGAAGGACTAGAGTTAAAAATATTATTATAACGAAATAAACTTTATCTTAATTATCTTTATAAATAAATCTATTACCGATATATAGAAGAACATAAACATCTCTTCTTTCTGCAAAAGAAAAAAAGCATAATTGAAATTTTCTGATGTCAGTCTTTTATATTCTTTCAGAACTTCATGACTTTATCATTGGCTACCATTTCATAGGACCATTTTGGAAACAGTGGAATATCGTTATTAATTCATTAAAATCAAAGCTAAAAATTTTAACCTGTATAGAAAGTTAAAATTTTATTTTTGTAGTGGAGTTCTGAATAATTACACCGGCCTACGAAGATTTTCCGGCAAAAATAATTGTATGTGATATAAGTTACATTTAGTGTCCTTATGTAAAAAAAATACCAGTTGTTTCGTATCACGTACAGATTTGTCATAAATCCGTCTCATGTGTATGCTAATTGAGCTTCGTTGTTGTAAATAAGGTTTGGCTTGATTGTATGGAATGCAGGTATGGACATGTCTGAGAGAAAATATTGTATGAGCTGTGTTTTGGAGAGGAGTAGGTAATCATATAGGATCATCGGAACAACAAATAGAAAAGTTGCAGTTCGCGCATGCGCAGTGTCAGACAAGGTAAAAACGCCATGATCGCGTTCCTCCGTAGTCTGAGAGGAGAGTCTGAGAACGTGTGTCATGCCTTTGTCTATATGTTACAACGTGCACTTGAAGTCGATTGAGTGAATAAGTGAGTTAGTTTGTGTTAAAATGGCAAGTGGCAGAGATGTTCGGATGCGAAAATGTGTGAACAATCACAAGTCTTTCTGTTATATATATGGCCAATATACAAGTAAAGGCCAGAAGCGAAATATAACACCATTTATAAAAAGCCTGTACTTGGCATATTTTAACATGAAGTTAGGTGATCAAGACAAGAATTTCGCACCCCATATTGTGTATAAAACGTGTGTAGAAAAACTGCGGCAATGGTACAAAGGGTTGTTGCCATCAATGCCATTCGGAATCCCAATGGTTTGGCGGGAACAAACAAATCACTTTGACGACTGTTATTTTTGTGTATGTAAAGTGTCCGGATTCAATATGAAAAGCAAAAAGCACATTGTGTATCTCTGCCTTCCATCTGCCATAACTCCCGTACCACATGGACCCGATATTCCTGTCCCAAAACCACCAATACAGTTACCAGAGAATGTGTCTTCGTCATCTTCAAGTGCGGAGGATGGTGATGATGATACCTTTCTACCGGATGTTGAGGATAAGTCACATCTTTATAATCAGTGTGACTTAAATGATTTGGTGCGTGACCTAGGCCTCACAAAAGAAAAGAGTGAACTTTTAGGATCAAGATTTAAAGAGAGAAATCTTTTACTTCCTGGGACAAATTCATATTGTTACAGAAATCGGAGAGGAAGAATTCCGGCAGTTTTTTGTTCACGAAGACGAACTTGTGTTTTGCTGTGATATCCCTGGCCTGATTCGTCGTCTTGGAACTATTTACCAAGCAAAGGACTGGCGTCTATTTATTGATGCCAGTAAAGAAGTCTCAAAGGTGTTCTTCTGCACAATGGAAATAAACTTGCTTCAGTGCCAGTCGCCCATTCAACATCTCTTCGTGAAAACTAACACAATTTATCTATGGTGTTGCAAAAACTGAACTACAATGAACACAGATGGTTACTGTGCTGAGTTTTAAAAGTGTGCGGTATCATATTAGGGCAGCAAAGAGGATATATAAAGTTCCCGTGTTTTCTGTGTGAGTGGGACTCTCGGGACAGGGATCGTCACTGGTTAGTGTCTGAGTGACCCAAGAGGAAACAGTTCGTGTCTGGAGAAAAAAACATTGTAAATCGTCCATTAATTGATCCTCAAGATGTGTTATTGCCCCCTTTACATATTAAATTGGGAATTATGAAGCAGTACGTGAAGAGTTTTGATAGAAGTAGTTCCTGCTTTCGGTACCTCTGTAACTACTGAGGAACACAAACGCAAATCAACACAGCGTTCATTCACATCAAAGTGCAGCAAACAATAGTGTTCTTGAAGTGAGATTCATACAATCCAGCAATGAACATGTTACTTTTTTGTATATTTCATTGTAATTTGGTCATGTCCCATTAAAATTACATATATTCTCTATTATGGTGTTTTCTATCGAAATTACAACAATGTGTAAAATTTGGATTTCAAATAGCAAAAAAACTGTATGTGATAGGCAAAAACGGTTTACATATTTGAACTCAGCACACCTAAATTAGGGTAAATCAGCTCTTCAACCTTTTGCCGGAGAATTTTTTTTTTTTTCGCAGGCCAGTGTTATTAGCATTGTGTGAGAATGAATCGTTAAGCTTGTTTTTATAAAATTAATAAGAAATTTTGGATTAAAATTTATATAAAAAGTAATAAAAAGTTAAAATAAAGAAAGTAATAAAATTTATTGATGAAAAATTAGTTTTTATTGGAATTTTTCTGTAGCACAAAAGCATTCAGGTGCTTGCATTTCCTATAGTCAACAAAGCTTATGAAAGCACAAAACTTATGAAAGGACTGTATTTGTATTTGATTAACTGAAACTTCAGCTTTGGAGAAACAACCTCTACAATACTGACTAAGTAAATCAATTGCACATTAGCTGAAAAGATATATATATGTTGAAAGTGGACTTTGTTGAATCAACATTTCCAAGTGAAAACAATTGAAAAAGCCTGAATTCCGTGTTTTGGATAGAGCTCACAAAGATACATATAAAATCATAAAAATGGATAAATTCATTGTTACTCAAAAAACCACCTTTTTTTTAATCTCTCTCACAAGTAAAGGTAACGGTAGCGTTACCGGAGTTGCCGGTTCAGACCATGTGCATTCGAAAGATCTTCCGTAACTAAGTCAACCAGCAAAATTGTAGCGGCAGACAGCCAAGGGTATAGGAGCTATGAGGGGTCTAAGTTAACATGATGACTTATGGGAAATCACTTATAAGTCACTACAAGAGGCTTATAAGTAGCCTGCAACCTTACATAAGGATGAGACAGACACAAGAATCAGATATTAATTGGAAAATAAGCAGGGAATTGTTATTGATCAGCTTCAAATCAGATACAATCGATGTGAAGTTCAGAGAACAGGGCATGCGAAAGGAAGATACTCTGTTCACTGTCAAGGTAAAGGGTACGACTGCGTCACCGGAGTTGCCGGGAAAGTGGCACCTTTCCTGAAAGCTTGTCCCAGGGAAAGTTCACTGGCAGAGTTTGCCGGGCAGACAGCCAGCAGTAGAGGAGGAGGAGCCGTCAAGTCCGGGAACAGATCAGCCAGCCGGACACAAACAGAGCATCTCTTTCTGCTGCCTCTCACTTCTCTATTTTCTCTTTGTCTCTCCACATCTCTCTAACTCACCTTCTTACACTCTCCTCACACCGAAAGGTACTTTTTCGTGTTATATGTTTTTGTGTTGTGTTTAATGTTTTTCCTTAAATGTGCTCACTGTGAACCGAGTATCTGCCTTGCAGTGAAGAGTATCTTGCAGTGACTTATAAGTGATTTCCCATAGGCCACCATGTTAACTTTGACCCTTCATAGCTCCTATATCCTTGGCTGTCTGCCGCTACAATTTTGCTGGTTGACTTAGTTATGGAAGATCTTTCGAATGCACATGCTCTGAACCGGCAACTCCAGTGACCCTATCGTGACCTTTAGTTGTCAGTGAATTTTCCACACAATGTAAAAGAAAAATCTTTTGAAGGTAACCATTGTGACCGATTATAGGACGATTACTGAAAATGCTAATAATTGTTTCTTTGCATTAAATTCTCAAAACAGCTAAAGAAAGACGCGAATCTGTCAAAAGAGCTATAAGAAATACTTCAAAGCTGATAATATCTCTGACGATAGATAGTTTCGTAATCTTGAACTGCTAAAAATAGCATTCCTATGTACGTAGATGTAGTTTCCATATCGCTATATTATAATAATCAAAGTAAAAAAGATACAATGATATGAAAGTTATAACTTCTAACAATGGAATGCTATTTTCATCAACGGTAAGCAATCTATCAATTAGTTAGCAGTAGAGAAGTAAGGCCTGACTTGGCTTACATAGTAAACCGAAGCACAATATCATCTTTGTTTAAGGGAATTTATTGCGGGGGATATTTATGTAGGCTCAGTAGTCTCCAGAAACAGCAAAATTTTCCGTTTTTTTTCCAAAAAAAAGAACTACATCCAATAAGAATTGATCAAACATGAACGTGCTACTTGACATCCAACCAAGTCAAAGGTTTTTAATATTTTTCAGGCCTTCTTTTTAAAGTAATAATAATCATTAAAGTGAGAAAATTAAAAGTTAGATGTCAACAGAACACCTGATTTGTAACTAGGAGGCGGTAAATAAACCGGATTCAACAATAGTTTGATAACTTAATTATAGAACGAATATAGAGAAGAATATTAAATTATAGAGAACGATATGTAGCAATAGTTCTGCATTTGAGAAATATTTGGGAACAAAGAGAGCAAAATTTTTAAATAGTCCCAGTTAGATATGGGTAGAATTTATGAAAACTAAAGAAAGAATAGACAATAGATTTAACGTGCGTTAGTACATTTTTACAGTAAAATAAAACAAAGAACACACATAACTAAACAAAACACAAATTCACTGAGCTATTTTTTGATATTTGTGCTGGAAATCGGAGACAGTACTGTTTCAAGGCTAATTGGCCTCTCATCAGTCCAATCCCTCCAGCTTACCTAGCTCAGTGAAATGGGGACAATATACAAAACGGACAACCATACAAATCAATGACCCCTAAATTACAAAAACATCAAAACAAAATCAAGAATAAAAAGCATAAGAAAAGAAATGTTCGCCTTCTCTCTTAATATCTTCTAAATCAGTAAAATGTGGGCTTGAAAATCGGATTTATTTCAAAAGCATTCCACATTTTTTTTCTAAAACATTTTGTTCAATTTTTGAAAATTAAAGAAATGGTGCAAATTAGTTTCATGAATTTCACATAAATACAGAACAATCAAATCCGAGAATATAAAAAAATAAAGCAGTGGAATAAAGTAAGCAGTTTTTAACTATGTCGTTACAATAGTGTTGTTAATTCGATTAGTTATAAAAAAACATGATTTTTTTAAGAAAGACAATTTTCTTGAAATTTAAAATTTAATAGATACTTTTGAAAGATTTAAAATTAAGAAGACCGTAAGTTCTTTCAATTCTTCCACGTCTTCTTTTAGTTAAAAAACGTTTTTTTGAAAAGGAGTATAGTTTTCATTCGATCAATCTTACCATTCAGACGACTACATTCCTATGTTGGAAGCAATGATAAATTGTAAAAATTTAGTAACTGATGAATGTTGCTCAACTAGCAAATAGTTCTGTCACTCTAGCTAAAGAAATTATTGAAGGAAACAAAATGCTTTTTAGAAAAGGATCTTTGATAAATACCAAAGTAATTATTTAGCCATTGTCTATATATTTAAACACAAATATAGATGAAAAGCCACAAAGTCAAAAATTGCTATAAAAATTTATTGTTATAAAAATGTTATCTCGCCTAATTTTGTAACTAACGATCAATTCTAAGGCTCTTTTGTTGAAAATCTTTTTCACTTAGATATGAAATTGATGATAACAATAAAATTTGTTTTGCAAATTCTAATATTTATTGAATTATAGAAATCTGGTTATAAAAGGTTATAAATTGGTACAACTTACATTTCTTTCTTAACTGTCTTGAAATTCATTGGCTTTTCATCTACTTTTGTCTTCAAATATATAGACAATGGCTAATAAATTACTTCGGCATTTATCAAAGATACTTTTCTAAAAAGCATTTTGTTTCCTTCAATAATTTCTTTAGCTACAGTGACAGAACTATTTGCTTGTTGAGCAACATTCATCAGTTACTAAATTCACACCAAAGAATTTTATTTGCAATGTCAAAATTATAGATATTTGCTTGTACCTTTTACACAATTTGAAAGTAGAAAAAGCAATCAGGTCATCAACACTGCCAATACCCAATAACCTTGTTGTTTCATAAGATATTTCCTTTTTACTCTATTCTTGTTGCTCCGATTCCAGAGTCACATTGAAAGGAAATGTTCTCAATTGTTTACTCAGTACTATCGCATCTCAATCGTAAAATCTCTTCGGTTATCTAAATATGAAAAGAAAGAAATACTTTAAAGAAAGAAAAGCTGTCAAATATCATTTGTAACGATTATTTGTTGATAATAACTATGTGTTCTTGAATAAAAGCAAGAATGAGAGTTTTACCAACATAAATTTCAAAATTGTATAATTTCCATATAATATCGATAATTATAACTAATATTTAACTCCAATTCTTGAATTATTTTTGTTATTTAGTATTATTTACCACTGACATTTAATAACTGCCTAAAAAAAAAACACTGCAGTCAATTCTGTACAAAGATATCTAAAATTAGACTGTTCTGCTTGCATATTTGTTTACAGATTATTCTTGAGTTTATTCTGAAATTATTTACTTTGTTTCTGAACTCAATTTTTCTTTTAGATTTCAAAGGACTTTTTTGTTACTTTTTTTGCAACGGTCTCTTGTTTTTTTTTTACGATTACTACGATCGTAGTTATGAATACCTATAACTATATCATTGTTCCTTCAGTTTGTTTCTTATCTAAATTTTGTATATTGCTTTCTTTAGATGTTTACAATTCTCATTGTTCTACGTATAATTTTTGTATATTTTATTGCGATGAAGCTAAGCAGGTCGTAATTGCGACACTGTTTCTTTTTCTTTTCATCGTTAGTCATATGATAATGCATATTGATAATGTAAATATACTCTTTTCCTCAATAGTTCTAGATCGAATTTGCATTGGAGAGGGTGGGAGTGGTTAGTTCATTTAGAAATTAGAAAGGAAATCGACCCAAGTGCTACTTTGGAATCGTTGAATCAGCACAAAAAAATTGGAAAAAAAGCAACGCAAAAGCCATTGACTCAATGCCACGAAGTCTAAAATTAGTGCAGGAATTGATACTTCAAGTGTGATGACAATCAATTTGGTAATGAATGGGTGTGGGAGCCAAGACAGGAACGGGCCTTTTAATTAGAACATGAACAGCTTTTAGACTTAATTGAGAAATTAATAATGTACCTGTCATATGAAAATAAATTAAGATAAAAGGTATTCCTTATAAACAAAGACCAAAATAAATCATTATTGAAGAGTCTTACTTTCTGTGAATAACTAAAATTAGCATTAACATTATAAACTTGAATGTTATTATGTCTAGTTTAAGATATAGCACTTTAAGCTTTCTATGTATTTCAATCTATAAGAACCTTAATGATAAATTTATTTATTTATTAATTACTAATAAAAATAGCAAATACATACAAGTTTTGAAAAGTTGAGTTTTCAAAATTAAATGACAAAAACTGCATTTATTTCCTAACAGATTTTTGTGGATTGAAAACTCAGTGATTAACATCGTACGTATCCAAGTTTTCCGTTAAGAGGAAAATTTTGATAACTGAATTGCTTCCTTGGTTTTGACCGCATTACATATGGTTTATTTTCAAATCTCTGAGCAAAATACGTGATATGTGGTCTAAATTAAAAGAAGACATAGCATTATGTAACAAAAATCTTCCTTATACTAAAAAACCTCTTTATTTACCATACTCTTCCACTATTCTTCACAATATTTCGAAAAACTAATTGTTTTTCTTTATCAAGTAATAAATAAAAAAGGAAAAGAAAAAGAAATACATCATTGCTTTCTCACAACATATTTTGGAATGAAAATTAAATTAAACAATCATGAATCATAACAAACATGGCACGTATCTTCAAAAATCTGCATAATAGTTTTAAAAGAATATTTATTTATTTAAAATTGTTTTAAAGTTGTTTTTTACGTGAATGATGCAAGGGTTGTGTAAAGTATATGACACGTTACGTGCCATGTTTGTTATGATTCTTGATTGTTTAATTTAATATTCATTCCAAAATATGTTTTGAGAAAGAAATAATGTATTTCTTTTTCTTTTCCTTTTTTATTTATCACATGATAAGGAAGAGTCTGGTAAATAAAGAAGTTTTTTAATATCAGGAAACTGTTTTATTTTCTCAAGATGAGTTTAATACAAATCTTCCTTGTTTTAAGAAATGACATAAAAATCCTGTATTCAATTAAAAAAATAGTTTGATCTAATTTTAGGGAAATATAGCCTTAATTTTTAATTTTTAAGAAATTGGTTCCAATACATTTAAGCGTTACATTTGGTGGATACACGTTTACTGTACATTAAATTCTCATATAAAATCATACAACCGGCAAAGGAACCTAATTCTTTAGGAAGAGATCTAAACAGTTCGTGAAAATTAGGAACCATCGCAAGGAGAAATAAAATTCAGGGAAAAATACCAATACATTCTGATGAGGATTGACTCTCATTCTCCGTTCACATACAAGTTCCTTACACGTCAGATATCGAGGCCACCAAGAATATAAATAAGTCATTATAGAGGCAAGAGGCATTGGTGACAACTACAATTAATCCTGCTGTGGATCGAAAGCGAATTTCCAGATCCGTAAGTGCATAATGTTGGCTGTTGAAGTCTTTGACATGGAAATCAGTTCTACTGTATGGTGCCCCGTTCCCATCGTTTTTGTTGTAGTGGGAGTGATTAAGTGTCATTCCTATTGGTCTTTACAGTATTATGTGCAAGTCGTTAACACTAATGACCAAAGTTCAATTTCCATCTTTTGTTTCTCAAGATTAAAGGATTCTCTTAATCCTTCTCTCACTTTCTGCCAACTTTGTTTTTAATCAGTTTTTAGTCTTTCAGTGAACTTATTACCTGGCACTGATCCAAATTCAAGCGAATGACAAAACAAGAACCAAAAGCAAAAGATTAAAAAAAAATACAAGAACACGGAAGAAAAAAACTAATATCTACTTTCTAACTCTTAGAATTTTCTATAATTAAACAAAAGAACATTATATACTGTAAAATAATTTGCTTGAAAGAAGAAATATTCTGTATGAATTCGACACAACTGGAAATTTTTTCCAATTTCCTTTGCAGTAAATTTCTTTAAAAATTATGTTTTGAAGAAACTATAAAATATTTTGATGCAGCAAAGAAAACAGAATTCAGTACTTATAGGAACTTCTTGTCATTTTACTATTGCAACAATATATTCAGCAATAAAAGAAAAGTAATATACAGATTTATTCGAAAAAATCTAAATACCACTCTTTATTTCTTTTATGATTTATGATTATTGAGAATTAAGATTATATAATTCCTACTTATAATCAAAATATGGCTCATATATATCTTCATTTCTTTATTTCATTAAAGTTAAATAATTTTGAGAGAAGAAAATTTGAAATCGACTTATTATAATAGACGTATAGAAATGATAGTATTAAATTTTGATGCTTATTCATATATTTTTAAGAACCACTTTTCTTTAGGCACAAAATGTTTATACCTGAACTCATAATGCTGAGATGGATTTAAATTTTTGATTTTTAATTAACTTTTATCTTCATAAAATTCAGTGAAACAGATGAGAATTAAGATGTCTCTGGAAATATTCAAAATGAAAAAATAAAGAAAAAAAATAGTAAACTTCTCTTCTTAGAAAAGCTTTCTTTTTCGTGTATTTTGTTGGTAATTTTCAATTTGTTTTCTTCATTTTTATGGTTTGAAATAAATCTTAAGGTTTCTGGATATTATTAACCTCTCTTTTTAAGTAAAATTAGGCTAATAAAATAAGTATGTCTGGATATATGCTAACTTTTGAAGAATAAATAGTCTTCTTCAATAATTTGTTAATTTTTATTTTAGAGACCATTTTGCCTTTGTAAAATATAATTCTATTCCAAAATTCAGTTTTTAGAGTATAGGTCTTCATAAACCCAATTTATGGCCCCTTTTACATTTTAAATTACAATGACATTAAAATAATTCAAACAAAGTTTCATATTACATTTTGTATTGAAGAATTTCATGTTATTGCCTATATCTCATTAAATTGATGCTTATTCGCATATTTTTTAAGAATAATTTTTCTTTAGGCTCAAAAAGTACGTTCTTTTACACCTTAACTATTAATGCTGAGATAGATTTAAGTTTTTGATTTCATCTCATGTATTTAGGCTATTGTTGGGAATGAGCGATTACATTTGTCTTATCAATATTGCTCTTAATATTACAATTCCTTAATATGGAAAAAGTCTTCGATTGTCCAATTACTATTTATTGGTATATTTATAATATCAGGATTATTTAACCCTCTTTCGGGGAAATGGACAGCTCCGCAGTGAATACGTTGAAAAGAAAAAGTTTAAAAAATTATTATTACGTATTATTAAGTAAAATTATTATTTTATTGAAGGTAAAAACGCATAGAACATGAATTTATTAAGAATAAAATAAAACGAAAATAAAGTAAGAACAATGTCGACAATAGCCTTGTACCCAGGTCTCAGGTCAATCATTTACCCCCTAAATGAGTTTTCCCGAAGTCGATACCTAGCTAAATCGCTTTCTTGCTGCTGAAAACGGTAGATTAACCCCATTTCATCAAAATCGTTAGGCCCGTTTCAAGATAAAATTTACAAGAATTGCTCAATTACAAGAATATTTGATTTCATATTCTGATCCTTTTGCTTCTGAAAGGAGATAAATTTTTATTCCTGATTGAGAAATTTCTGAGCAAAGGTTTTAGAAGAGTTCAAAAGTGTATCGGCTGAAAAACAAAGGTTCCGGACTTATCATACAATACGAATATACCGATATTAGAATATTATAAGTTTAAATGAATTCGTTATGTATTCTCTACGTACACTCATTGCCAAGATAATTAGCGCTCCCAGAACGATCAGACTGATCCAAATCTACGAAACTCGGTAAAAGGCACAGTTAATTCTGTTACTGAATGTAGCTGTGCTGCGATTATCCCCTGAGAACTACCACCAGAGATGTTAGTATCTCTACGGCTGCGGTCATGTGAAAGGCAGTCATATGACCGCTGTGTGCTTTATAATCAATGTAGTTGTGGAATACAAGGTCTCATGATTCCTCGACGACGCATTCGAGGCACTTTCCAACAACTGACAGAGTTTGAGATAAGTCGTTTCGCTGGATTGCTAAATGCAGAACAGTTCCAGCTGTACTGTGCGACTATGTTGGCAGCGGTGGAGATGTGAGGAGCACATACGCGCAAGAAAGTCACTGGGAGACCTAGCCAGACTACCAGAAGAGAGAATCATGTCTTCGTACGACATGCCTAAACTGATCCATACGATGAAATGATTTTCTTTTCTGGTAGTCTGGCTAGGTCTCCCAGTGACTTTCCTGCGGGTATGTGTTCCTCACATCTCCACTACTTCCAACATAGTCGCACAGTACAGTTGGAACTGTCCAGACGGTCGCTAGAACTGTCCTGCATTCAGCAATCCAATGACATGACTTATCTCAAACTCTGTAAGTTGTTGGAAAGTGCGTCAAATGCGTCGTCGAAGGGTCTTGAATCAGTTTGGGCCTGTCGTACGATGACATGATCCTCTCTTCTGGCATGTCTGATCCAGAGACAGGTAGCAGCATAACTAGACCCCCCCCCTGTGTCTAACTTAAAGATTGCGAGACGACTTGCAGAACGAGACATTGTCTTCTCGGCTTTCCTTATGCTGTCTGCCATTAACACCTTATCATCGGCTGCTTCGTTTCCAGTGGTATAATGGGCAGGTGCCATGGACGGCTGTGGACTGGTATTGATCGACTGACGAATTCAGGTCTTGCGTGGACACGGATAACCATCGTACTCGAGTGTGGAGAAGCTATGACCAGCGCACAAATTTGGACTTCATTGTTGAACGACAGACCGCCAGGACTGGTGGCGTCATGCTGTGGGGAGCCATCTCCTACGATTTTAGTTCTCTACTGGTAGTGATCTAAAGTTGTCGCACGTTAAACATATCTGGGACCAGCTGGGACGGCAGCTTCGGTCATCAACGGATTGAGCTATGAGATAATCTTCCGCAGGATAGCTTTACACGTCTTTATGACTCCACACCAGGCAGCATTGCCACCGTCTCCACGTCGTCTCCACGATAGGGGTGGTACGATTTGACATTAGAGGGACTGTTGACTTCTGGTATTTTGCCCAAATAAAGGCCCATTTGGTCGTAATCAGTTATTTGCCTATACTTAAAAGTTGGATTTAATGCGACTGTTGCTTCTGGGGCGCTAATGTTTTTTGGCAATGAATGTATTTCCCTGATTTCTTTAAACAGCATTAATCTACTGTGAATATTTTTGCTGCTGAAATGGAGCTCAAAGAGACACAGAAACCTACTGGATTGAAAATATATACAGAATTAATAAAACTTATTCACTTATATTTCTGTATGTCCATTTAGAATAGGAAAAAATATTAAAACTAGAAAAAAATTTCTTTATATTCTTAGTTCATTATATTCCTGAATTAATTCTTTTCTGATGGAACAACAACAATCAAAGAACAACAGCTTTAATTTACAATGAAACAAAATGTCTCAAAGGGAAAATTAATAACACCTTATCACATTATTCTTCAGGTAAAAGGGATAATTTGTTTTCTCTCCAAAATTACAAAGACGATAGAAACTAAAGTAATTAGAGCAATCAATGTCTCTGATAATTCTTTTTCCAATTTTTACCTAAACCTAAAATGCTTTTGGGGCTAGAAACTAAAATTTCATTCGTAATAAAAGCTGAAGTTATTTCTGGATGCAATCAAATGCAAATGACTCGATAAACTGCAAAGCTGAGTCTCTTCGCGGCATTAAATTTCAGGAAATAAACTTTAAAATTAGAAATGTTGTTATTCATTTACAAAATACGAAGTTGTGTAAATATGAGTTTAAATTAATCCGAAGTTTAACGCGTGCAAATGAATAATAGATAAAATAAACGCCAGCACACTGGAGTAGTTATTAAAAACGTCTAGCACTTAAAAAACTTAATTACTACCGGTTTCGATTTTCCACAAATCATTGACAAGTAAAAGTTCTAAGAAAACTTTAATACAAAAGAATGATCAGTTTTAGCCTGTTGTATAAAGCAGTAGTATTATGTATTTTATGTGTTTAACCTTTTTTAATAACTACTTCAGTGTGTTGGTGTTTATTTTATCACGAGTTTAAATTGTTCATAGTAAATGTGTGATTAAAAAGGATGAAAATTTAAAATCATCATTTAAACGTAGAATTTTCTCAGTGATTGTCAAAAACACCATCAATGTTGGCTGTTGCAGGCATTGAAATGAGTGGTGCCTGCTTTGCTTCATGTGTTAATCTACATGACAAAGGAGTGGAGGTACTGGATTCGATCCTTGGTGTTTGGCAGGTGGGGGTGGGAAATGGGCGACGGACTAAACACTCGATATCAACTCAGTCCCATTGTTCATGGAACGCTGGAAACCTACCGCGACTCGAAGTGCCATGAGTTCGGATTTTTAAAGTATGTGGTTGTTAGTCCTTCATCATTTTCGTTCTCTCATCCTCACTCTCTGCTGTACAATCCTACAGGCAGTAATTTCGATATCATTGCCATAATGTCTTAAGTAAAAATTTCAGCGATCACAAAAATTATTTTTGAAGGTTTAAAAATGAACTGAGATAAAAAGTTTTAATAGTGATTTTCTCTATTTAAAATTGCAAGTAGTTTCGAATTAAAGTATACACTTGCAGAGCAGCCAGTGGGCGAAACAACGTCAGACTTGAACTTTATACATTCCAGATCATCAAAAATCAGATGCTAAAAAATGACTGACAGGGAAAAGACGGCGCTGCCTGAGGATAGCAATTACAGGTAGTAAGAACTGGATATATGTGTGAACGGGAAAGTAACCATTAACAACTACATACCAAGCGATATCTTTTCATTCATTCCATACATTATGTAAAAGGAGTTTATAGCACCGAAAGCTGACTGATACAGGCAGCTGTCAAGGACAGTCAGAGGCAATGTTCAAGTGTTTGCCGTTCTGCAGGACCAAAAGCTTATACCGAGCGAGAGCATGTTCAACAGTAGAATGCAATTTATCTGTAGAGATATTTTGCGTGTGCAGTACGATTCTGTCGTTTAAATCTGCCAGGTGAAAAACTTTGTTCCGATAAACCATGCTTTTAAGGTAACCCGAAATATGAAAAATATGAAAAAATACAGGGTTTCAGGTCTGGTGAAACTGATTGTCTTGTTGGGAATGCGCGACTAATGATTCCATCCTCTGTGAAATGTTCTCACAGCAAGTGTTGAACATGACGTCTTATGTGGGGAGGTGCTCCTTCTTGTATAAATATTATTCTGTTGAGGTATCCTGTTTGTTGCAGGTGCGGGATGACGGTAATGTGCAACATGCCCCGATAACGAGTTACGATTACCCTACAGGTCTACAGGTCACAGGTTCGGTTGGATGGATTTCCTCGGAAAAAAGATGGCCGATCAAAATTGTGGAACCCTATTCATACTGTTACCTTCGGTGAATGTAAGGGAATATATTGAAATAACGAGGATATCTGTAGCTCAGATGCGGCAGTTTTGCGTGTTCACTGTTCCATAAACATGAAATGAGCTTCATTACTCCACACGAAGTTCGAGGGCCAATCCTCGTCCATCTGCATGAGTTCCAGGAATGTTAAGACAAACTTTCCGCGGAATATCGCCATCGCCAGGTTGCAACCATAGAAGGTGGCTTAGCTTATAGGGATAGTTACAAAAAGCTTTGCGCAACTGTTCCTAACTGTTGTGTACAGTTCATCTAACTGCCTTGTTATGTCACGAGTACCTGCAAAATTCTCACGTTATTGCTCAACGACTGCCGTTACAAAGTCGTCGCCCACTTGATATCCTAGGTTTACGTCGAACTGTTTCGGACTCTGAAGCTACTCATCTCCTCAAATCGATGAATCATGCGCCGTAACGTACATGATGTCGGTGGACCTTTCCAAAAAAAATATTTTCCTAAATATTTTAAGAAATGATTTCTGCAATCGGAATCTTTATCTCTAATACTGTAGATAATATGGTATTTTTGAAAAACTTTTCAGATCGAAGCAATTGTAAGGTGATACTAATAAAAATTTAATGATAACAATAACGGTAATTGATTCGGTTTTTACATTTTCACTTAACTGTAAGCAGGGTTTTAATATGGTTTCAAGAGCTATCGTATCTTAAGTTTTTGATTTCTTTGAAATATAATTATTCTATTAATTATCTCTTATAATTTATTTTCCATCTTACTTTTTTCTATTTGTTTCTCTTATATCAATTGTTTCAGCTCCTTTCTAACTCTCGCCTAATACCTTTTGTCTTTTCTGTTAATTTTAACATACATTACTAAGAATCATGTAATTCTTAGGTGTTTTCTTAACGAACGTTTTCTCTAAAATACTAAACAGCTGAGTTTTTTAAAAGATAGAAATGTGATTATTACAAACTTCCATTATTTCTGATAACTATCTCAATCCTTTTAAGTACTCCTATTACGTTATTATATACTGGTGTTGTTCCTCCGACTGTTCATCATATAATCTATAATTTTCTATATACCAATGAATTTACTGAAGATAAAGTTTATCTATTAGTTTACTTTTATTCCTCTTTCAAAATTTAAGTTCTGAATACAGATTTGTTAATTTGTAGAATTCTGAGACATAAACCTACCCAGGAAATTACAGATTTTTCATTCTTCAAAAAACAAAACATTCGCTGATATTGTAAAAAATATTATTATTACAAAATATCCTGAGCTTTTCTAAAGTTTCTCGAAAAAAGTCACAGGCTTTTCATTTTTCGCTGATGATTTTGCATTCAAGGATTCCTGCTTATTGTTTTAAATGTTGCTAAAAATTAAATAAAGATACATGTAATTCTGTAACTTTGATTTAAAATTATCGTTATTTATTTTAACTATTATCCGGAGAGATTACAATGCGATTTTTCTGTGCATTTTGTTAAGTGATTAAACATAAGGTTATTATTATTTGATAAATCTTATTTGAAACTTTTATTGTTCGTTTTTTTCTGAAAAAACATTCTAGATTGAGCATGATGGACGATTGTAATCAGATCGCTCGATCTCTCTCTTTCTCTATATATTCTGCCAATTAAAGACATATAGGAGTTTTTGTTAGAGTATTTTACTGACTAGATTTACTTTTATAATTAATTTGCAGAAATATATAACTTTTATGTTAATTACTTTGAATTATTTTCTTTAATTATTACGTACTGAGACTAATCCTTCTATCTGTTTTATTTAAATAATTTGAATTTTTGTGTATTTCTATTTCGATTCAATATTAATTGAACGTAGTTTTGAAAGTAGAGGCAATTGCTTGGAGCGAAGCTGTTCAGATTTCCTTTCTGTGTTAAATTCCTCGTGAATTGTGATTTAAGGCTCGTGTAAATGAGACAGTAGAAATTAGTGAACCCATCGAAGTGTCGCTGCTTAGTGCAGGAAATTCGATGCTTCATCGCAGTCTTGTAACGTCGAGTACAAATTAAGTTAGGAAAGTCCTCATTGCTGCCGAAGCCAGCGAATCCCGAAGCAATGACGAGGTGTGGACGTTACGGAAGGCTTTTGTGAACGGATTTCTAAACATCTGTCGGAATCCATTTAACTTATGCAATGAAGTCCTTTATCAAAGCAAGAGTAGAGGAATTAAATGATTGAAGAATTAAGTTATTAAGTAATTAAAACGATGGGAATGTGAGTCTGTTTTGCCAGTACAGTTACTGCTACACTCTGTTTATTTGAGATTTTAGCTACAATAGCCTGTTTCAATCCTCAGAGGATGTCAGGGATTTTTCCACGCTGAATTCTCTTCTAGACGAGTCGCCGAGTCTACTCATCTCTCTGTACAATGAGTGCCGGGTTTCTCTTCCTATGTGTTGAACGGGTAGGACTAACCATCCGACCTCAACTGAGTCGCCGGAAACTACCTTTGTGACTCCAAATGCCATGTAGGCCTAAAGTAGGTTTCTTGAACTTTTTTTACCCATTGGAAACTGAGAATCTCGCAAGACTATCAAATTATTAAACTTATTATAATTTAAGTGTAATAACGATTATATTTTCAAGACTTTATAAACTTTTAATATACTTAAAACTACTACATACACAGTATATCGAAAAAGTAAAGAATGGAAAAATTACAAAATGAAAATTGGCTTATTACATACATTTACAGCAGCATTTTTATAAACTGTAAGCGTACAGTTTATAAAAAGCAATAATAAAATAAGAAATTAAATTTTAAAGAAAATAAGTGCAGGTCTTTTAGCGAGTTACTTTTGAGGGATGAAGATGTGGAAGCCAAAATAAATGTCTCTAAGATTCAAGTTGATTCTAATTTTATAGGAAATCCATCTAGTCATTTTATCGTGATTGCGTACAAGCAGACAAGTTCTCTACTGTTTGACTTACATTTGTTCCTTTGCGTGCTTGTTGGGTTGTCTCTTAAAGAGAGAAACGGATAAATAGACAAACAAGGAACAAAACATTCTACCGTAATTGTAAGACTCCCTTGTTTCTCATCAGATCGCAAGAAAACTAGATAGAAGTCATTTTAACGACTCAGAGAAGTGCCATCCATCTAATTATCATTCTACTAATCCTTCACAGTTCATTCTTTGCATTTAGAAGAACATTTAGGGAATGTACCCTTAAAGAAACTTCACGCTGAGAAATTAAACAGAGTATGTGCTGTAAATAATATCAAATTTACTCCATTAATTCCAAAACTCTATTTAGGAACGGTTGAATAATTTAAATATTTACAATTAACTATTTTTTTTTTAATATTTATACACTGAAGCTCGGTTATAACGCGGTAGTTTATATCGCGAATTCGGATAAAACGCGATTTGGTCTTAGACCCCTTCTATTTTGGAAAAGGTATATAATTGTAAAATTGCAAAATTTACCGTTTTTTCGCCGAAAATCAAATCAAAGGTGTAAATTAATATGCTTGTTTCCTTATTATTTACAGTAATTGAGACTCTATACCCACCCAAATGTCACAAAAAATGCGTCAAATACAATATATTTTTAAAAAAATACCAGAATCGCGAACTTTTTCGTTTAACCAAAATGAATATCGAGATCTATTTTTCTGCTAATGACAACCAGTATAGAGGCCCATGTAATCTAATAGGCGTATGAATACCTAGTTTCGATCCACGTGACTCGTCGTTTGTACTAGATGCCAAGATGGCGGCGCCAAATTGATTTTGGCTAATATAACCCATCAAAGTGTTGAAAAGATAATGATTTATCTATTTATAAATATAAAATTCTCTCACATAGCTCTGAATGATGAAGGTAATCCCGAAATGACCATTTTAAATCGATTTGGAATCGTGTGGGCGATAATAGTAATAAAAGTTCGCTTATATCGCGACCTTCGAAATCTTGGATCCGAAAGATCGCGTTATAACCGAGCTTCAGTGTAATTCGGATTTATCAAATAAAGCGGTGAAGAAAGCATGGATTTTATTTCTTATTTCAGAAATGACTATAAAAGAAAATTGTACATGAAATATCAATACTGCTATGGAAGAACAGAAGAATAATATGTAAATTAGAGCAATAGACATTTGGAATGTAGAATAGAAAATGCTTTTTTTTTCATTATTAAATGAAATATTAAAAGGCTCCAACATACACTGAAGTGCTTGATAAAGTTTTACATTTTTTTATTAGTTTTTCCCTTATCTTTAAATGTTCAACTGTCAACTTGCAGGCTATTGATGATCTTGTATTGAATATATTTTGATTAGTGAGGATATAACAGAACTCAGTATTACAGATGGAAGTTTAAATATCTGTTATGACAGAATTTCATACATTGTAAAATAATAATTGAAATTTTCTTGAAACATGGAGGAAATTAGACAGGATTTATTTTGCACAACTGAAATTTCAATTACTGTTTATTGACCGGACAAATTGGAGGTAGACCAAGTCGACCAGTTTTCCTTTTTTTTTATTCGCTTTCTTCTATAGTAATGAAAACAAGTTTTTACATTCACAGGCTTCATAACTAACTGATTACTGGCTTGGTCTACTTCGGTAATATTTCGAACTAGAGAAAATTCAAGGATGAGAAGAAAATAATTCATTGAAAGTTTTCATGCCATCTTAGTATTCTTGTCCAGTTCCGCGAGAGTTGGAGAGTGATTACCATGGGGTGAACTAGTCGTAAGACTAAAACACCAACAGAGAGTTTAACATTATCACGATAATTGAACAACTATACCCTATCTCTTTGGAACCTGAAGAAAAGAATAACAAAAACGTCAGTACTGATTCTGTTATAAGTCAAACAGATAAAGAACTAAGAGTAGAAAACTGATACTGAATTGAGAGCAAGTATTCTCATAATTCAAAAATTATTAATACAATCTTTGCCGCTAGCTAAATTCTAGTATTTTTTAATATATAAATGCTTAATGATATCTCTCATAATTATGACATTCTAGATATACTGGATTTTAAAGTCACTAAAGATGTTGATGCAAATAAAGGAATTCACTTGATGGCAAAAGGCATTTATTTTAATTAAAATCTGGCATTCATGAAATTGCTTTGAACACAATAAGTACTTTCATTTTATCATTTTATATCTTATTTGTTTCAAGAAGTTCCTCAAAAAACTTGGAATATACTTTCCCTAAAATGTTGCTTTTAAAATAAAAAGTAGTAGTCTATCTTTAAAGAGCTTTTTCGAATTTTCGTCCAAAATGGTGGAGGTAAATAGTCAAATGAGAATTGCCACGTATTTCATTACCCGTGGTTGAACTTAATTAGGAGATTTCGCTAACAATCCATTCTCTCTTAATTTAATACGTTTCGTCGGAGTCAACTGAAACATTCGAAATGTGGTTCTGGAATCTCTTCAGTTCACAGCCGTGAATTAAGTGAAACATAAAACGGAATTAATCTGCTGAGGAAAAAGATTACTCTAAATCACAGCTTCCAAGACACTGATTAGAATTCCACCAAGATTTAGAAGCAAAAACTTAAGGTTTGAACGGCAAAAGAAGAAGCTAGGAAAGCCTAATTAAGAATCTTTCCTTTGTTATTCACGTAATTGTAAGACTTAATATCTTTTCTCGTGGGCTTTGTTTCATTTTCACACAAGAATTCATCTGTGAATTTAGATGATTCTACAAGGAACATTTTCACATCATTTCCAGCAGATAGTTAAATGCTCCTTGAAATGTTAGGTAAATAAGTAAAATAATCGGAATAATAAATTTAGTTTACAAAACAATACATAAGTTACAGTAGTAAAAAAAGTCCTAGTATAATTGCTTCTTTTGAAGTTATTGGCCATTATCTGAGTGTATTGCTATATATCCAAACCGAGGAATATTATATCAGATATACTTTACTTAAACATTGCTCTTTCTATAGCCATTCTTCTTTGATTTCTGTGAACCTCTATGCTCCAACACTAGATAACCCCGATATGCTATCACGATTCTGGCAGATTCTGTACTTAGATTGGTCTTTAGGATTGTTAAGACAACATTTCTGGATTCTTTCTAACGGAAGTTTCTGTAACTAACTCTCCTGATTTTATTCATTAATTTAATAGATAGTGAATCCTGACAGGAGTTCATTACTAATGACAGAAGGTCATTACTTTTTTCTCCTTTTTAATCTTTGTAATTAATATTCAATTCTTTACGTTTTAACACCTTTCTATATAAGAAACGGATTTTTTTTCTTATTTATTGTGATATGTCTACTGATATAGTCTAGTGATTTAGACTTATTGATTTACTGATTTAAATCTGGATGCCCTGAAGATTAATGAGTCTTTTTTTGTTTCAACAATATAGATCTACATTTATCTATTAATTTCCTTAATTTCGTAAATAAAGTTATTTATTTACTTGTTCATTAAAGCTTATTTCTGTGAAAGATACTCAAGGCCTAAAAAGGGACGATTCGTTTGAAAATGTCTCAAATATTACATGAGCAAAAATAATTTTCAACAAAAATGAAATTCGGGTTGTCGAGCAAAAGAAAGTTTCTATAGGGAAACATTTAAAAGACATTATAGCACAACTTCGTCAATTTACTCTTATGAAACTTAATTATAGTTTCTTCAAAAATGTTATTGATAAATGGAAAATGAGCAATTTAAAGATTTGTAGATACATTTATAATTATGACTTCAATTTTTTTATAAGCTACTTTACTACTAAAGCCAAAATTTAAGCGATAGCTGCTTCATGATTTTATGGTCTTTTTTTAACTAAGAGATAACTGAGGTAACTGATAACTGGCATCCATTGATAAGTCGTTTTAAACATAGGCTTCAGTTTTCAAGGTTTTCATGGAGAAAACAGAAACCTAGATGAGGCTAAACCTGGGGTAAAGTATCTATTAGAAAGAATATGTCTGGCTATTTCATTTGTGGAAAAAATATATCTGTTAACGGAAAATGTCATGCTGTTGCAAAAGCAAAATTGATTAGAAAATGCTATTTGTCACTTGGAATTTTAGGATATCTGGAAACCCTAAAACAAAATGAAGAGGCAGTAATTTTTTATTTTTCCCTTTCCTTTCCTAAATTACATGAATTCTGTATTTAGACTAACGCTTGAGGTTTTTATCTTTTCATTCTCTCCTAATTCCAGTTCGGTGGACAAAAGATTGAAACGGATTCGTCTCCTGGGAAATAACTGATTGAATTTCAAGATGAAAGATTTAACATTTCAATGGATTCGACACCGTGTCCCTTGAGACGCCCCTTTCGATGGAGAAAAGTAAACATACAGCAAAATATCCTGAGATAAATGAAATCAAAGCAGAAATCTATGCAATGAATTACTAAAAGTGCTTTTCTATTCATCAGTAGGGTAATACGAACGGCGAAAAACAATTCGAATGCCTATATTTCTATTGTTTATTCTTTGATCAATTTAATTATGGTTGGCTTAATTATTTAGTTTCTAATTTAAATATTTAATAATGCAAGCTTTTCCTAAGCAAAATTGGACTGAAATATTGAAATGAATGTTGGTAAACAAAGAAAAACAAAGATAAATATCTCTAATTTTAATGAACCTGCTGATATTAATAGATATTCGTTCACTAAAGAGAAAAAAAAAATACAACATCTAAAGAATTGATGCCCATTTTGTTCACACTTTGGCAGGTGTTAGCATACACTGAGATGTTTACATTAGCAAGTTCAAATATGGAAAACTACCTGGTGAAGTGCCGAAATTGATAATATGTTGAAGCTCCCCGTTCAGCAATGCAAGATCTAGGCAGGGAAAACTATCGTACAGCTATCGTACTTATTCTTTAGAGGTCTGGGTTCACCTCAGGACCCGATTATAGAAGAATTCAACGTAGACAAATCCCGAATTCCGCCTCGAATTGAAACCACCTAGTCTAGGCCGCAGTCAAGCGCCTTACTATTTGGCGACGGTGCCAACAATCTAATGGCTGTAAAATAACTAGTTGAAAACCTGAAATGCTATAAAATGCTACGTATATAATTCACATTACTACATTAAATGTTTTTCAATGCCAAATTCAATGCCAAAAATTGTTATCGGTAACTATTCACATTTGCAATTCTAATAATATTAATCGTATAAGATCTTATTACTCCAATTAGACAACTCTGTATAATAAAATATTTATTTATTTATTTATTTATTTCCAGTGATATTCTGTATTGGCCGTCTATTTTCATTTAGTTCTCTGTACAGTAATTGTAGTCAAAGCTATTATTGGTCTTTTGGCTCCACATTCGCTATCTGTTTCGTGAGAGTCCTGAAATTGGATTATATCATGAAATTACTCTTTCGCTCTAGATAATTAAGGCTCATTAACTTCAACAGGGAAAGACAAAAGGAAATAATTCAAACTCAAGTAAAAAATCGAAACCACGTCTTTGGTGTAATTGATGTCTGTCAAGTAATTCTAAAGGAAATGAAGATAATTAACATTGCTGATCAAGTAAATAAGTGAAAATTGTGCTAATTTTGAACATCTATTTTAGAGTTTTAAAATCTATGGAATGGTGATCTCTGAAAAATAGAAAGATATTTCAAATTTAACATTGTTTTTCATTTTAAAACAAGCGTAAATTCGAAAAGATGTTAAATAATTCCTCAAAATTCGTTTAAAACTTAGAAAGACAAAATTAGTGTTTATGAAACAATGCCTTTGATAGCAAAGAATCAAACAATCAAATAATTCGAAACTGATGTGAAGGTATCAGAAAAGTCAGTTTTTATTCCAACTGAAAAAAAAATGGCACATATTTAATAATGCTAGCTTACTCACTACGCATATGAAATATCAACTATATTTGTATCAGATGTGAAGTACCACGCAAACATTATAAGCGAACAATATCACATCGGCGAGAACGTCATCAAAAAGGAATGATCATTTTGCAAATGTATAGATTACAATATCTAGAAATTTCCGGAATTCTCAATATTACAAATATTAATCCTTCTCAGAACCGTAGAATTAAATATCTCACGTAGCGTATGGCATTCAACTATATCACAAGGATTTTATTAATCACTAAACTTAGAAGCTTAATCATGAAACCTAGCCTAAGAAACGCTTTGTAACAAAAACTATTTCAAGAAAAATAGTGATTTAACGAAATAACAGCATCACAAAGTTTTGTATGAATGTATTTTCAGTTATAGACTTGCGATTAAGAATTAATCAGAACTTTTCATAAGATTCAGATTTTTACAATTGGGACCAAACACGCTTAAAAAGAGATGCTCAGATAACAGGCTATCAGATAATTGAACTCATAGACCCTTTAAAAGTCTATCTGGCTGTACAATATTCATCCGTGTTGATCCTCATACTTTTGAATGAAAACAGTTGTTCAAAATTACAATCAAAATTGCAATACGAAAAGAGCAGAAATTAAACTGGAAATCGAATAGTAGGCCTATTTTGCCAAAGATATTTTTTTCATGAAAGCAGATGACGTTTATAGAGAAAATCTCTTATTAGAAGTTTTATCTAAAAGAAATACTAATCATTCTTTAAATAGCTTCGATAACTTAATTTTGAAGAAAAGTTTCCAAGTATGACTTTGAACTTTTTTCGTAGTTATTTTTAGAACTATTAAAAATAAGATTAGAAAATTAATTAAAAAAATAGAATAGAAAAAAATATTAAAAGAATTCAGAATGAAATAAACAACAACACTTACTACGCTAGGCAATTTTTTTTAATTGCTATGTAAGAAAACATTAAATAAAGTTCAAAGTTAAAGTGCCCCACTTCAGGCCTACATGGTCCTTGGGGTCGTGGGAAGTAAGGCTCCCGGTGTTCCGAGACTAACGGGACGAAGTTGAGGTCGGATGGTCAGCCCAACGCCCGCCAAACTTTAACCCTTTAACTCTCGCTCATTCAATAGAGGGCTTGGGAGACCCTAGAACCCGTTTGGAGGAGAATGGAGCGAGGAGAAATTCTCGCCCTCCGCCGAGGCCGGGGATCAAAACCGCCGCTTTCCAATCTGCAGCCAAGCGCCCTCACCCACTCGCCTTTCTGGCCCACGAAAACATGAAATAATTCTCTAAAATCTGTATTGTAAAATACTTTTACTATCGTTAAGTGTAAATAGTATCAATTGTTATGCAATTAGTTACAATAAGATAATTGGTGACTGATGAATTAACTGATTGACAATTTCTGTAAAAAATGTGCTATTCACGATAGAATGAAAACTGTTTAGGTTGGTATTGAAATTATTGACATTATTGACATTATTGAAATTATTGACATCACGAATACTGATGGTAGAACAGGGATAATTTAATTGCTTTGTAGGAAAATACCATTGAACTAAGTTTAGATGATCTTTCCAAGATTCCAATAATACTATTAAATAGTCTTTGTTTCAGATTTGCTCGTTATTATTCTAGAACATATACTACCCAATTCTTTTTCTTCCTCACTTTGTTGAAACAATAGCTTGAAACTCTTCATGTCTTAAAGGGGGGGGGCGGACACGATGACCACCCAACATGTCACATGGGACTTGTCACATTTTTGCAAGACAGAACCTTGCCAACATGTCGTTCGGCTTGTTTAATTTCAGCATTTGTTCGGGCGAAAACTAGCCTATCACAGTGGAGCTTTGGAACACGTCAGTCATGACGTCACGCCCCTTAGTAGACATTACGTATTGACATTATTACGTGTAATGAAAATGCACTGCATTCCACTAATATAACTATCATCTTTTCTGTGTCTCGATACTGTAACGTGAAGGAGCCAGACGTACATTTATGGAAGAAACTAATTTTTGAATAACCGTTTCAGTTATGCAGTCCACAAAATTTGGAGATTTGGATTACTAATATTATGTCTTTAAAAATTAGAAGACAAAGTCTGTATTGAAAACTAATTTTATACACAATTTGTACATAATAATATCAATTAAATTAAAATTAAGAAGAATAAATCGGAAATATAAATCAAATTTTTCTAACGCAAATCTATACTACTATTATAAAACAGAAGAGCTTGTGTGTTTGAAGCTAATCTCAGGAACGACCAGTCCGATTCGAAAAATTCTTTTTGCATTAGATAGCCCGTTTATTGAGGAAGGTTATAGGCTATTGATGTTACATACACTCCACCCTCACCCCCAGAGGATGAAAAGGAGTGAAATCCACACAAATACTGTTAGGCAACAATTGGAGCTCAGTGGCGACAAAGGCACTTATACAACTATTGTTGTGCAACAATTGGACCTGATATATTGTTGAGGAATAATTGAATAATTGAATAATTGTTGTGCGTAATAGCGACGGGGTTTTCGAGTTAGACACAGATTTGAAATGATCAGATGATTTTTACGAACTAGGAAAGGTTTGAAGCGATAGGGTTACGACGTTACAAAATTCGAGTAACCTGGAACTACGGGTTAAACGGGACGGAGAAGGGGAGAAATTAGTAAGAACTCTTATATTTTCCGATCTCTATATAAATTTCATATCTAGAAATCTCGAGTTACAAAATTCAAATAACCTGGAAGAAGGGGTGTACACTGTGAGGGTGGTGAGTGGATGGGCAAATATGGTTCAAAGATACTTCTACGAAGTTTTCGGGGTAGATATAGATCTATACTATTACAAAGATGAAGAGTTTGTATGTTTGAACGCGCAAATCTCAGGAACTACCAGTCCGATTTGAACATTTTTTTTGCATTAGATAGCCCGTTTATTGAGGAAGGTTATAGGCTATATAACATCACGCTAAGACCAATAGGAGCGGAGCAGTAAACATAAACGTAAACCACTCTGGCAAACTGTCGGGTGCGGCGGCGGCGACGGCGCGCTGGGTCGGGGGTGGGTTGTATGTTTCCACATAATTTCCAGATGGTATTTGTAGTTAATGA
The DNA here is from genome assembly GCA_023159025.1 of Thereuonema tuberculata. Lineage (NCBI taxonomy): Eukaryota > Metazoa > Arthropoda > Chilopoda > Scutigeromorpha > Scutigeridae > Thereuonema > Thereuonema tuberculata. Next base: position 217,102,940 of record JAFIDM010009631.1, on the reverse strand, counting down.
GATGAATTTAGTTATGTGGGCATAATGTGTATGAAACAGATATGAATAATCACAATTTAAAGCGGGTGAAACCGCGGAGCAACGCTAGTTCTGAGATAAAATAAAAAAAAAAGGTCAATATCAGAAAGTTTGAAATATTCAAGCTTTCTGATAACCAACTGCCCTGAAGAAGATATTTACAAACTTTCTAGTAAAGATTTATTTTTTGCGACCAATTGACACTGTCATATTTTATTCATGTTTAAAAATAAGAATATTAAACTGAACAAAACAATAATGAAGGATAAAGAGGTACAAAGAAGCAGAAAAGAAATTTACAACAAAGAAATATATTATTTTTGACTTCAAACGTTCCTGAATAGTGAAAAAAAAAGAAAACAAAATACAGAAAGAAAGTTTAGAGGGATAGCTCCAGAGAAAATGAAGATATTTGGAAAAATGCCTGAAAGGAGGAGATTGTATTTATTACCATCTGCCAGAGGCTAGAAGCAACAACGATGTCTGTTGTGCTTTGACTTCTCATTGCAGAATAGTAAGAAAAGTATAGAACTCATGAATCCTATGTTAATCAAATGAAATTCACAAGGCTCTACTACATCAAAGAGAGCCACCATTTCTTTCATTCACTACCAATCTTTAAAGTTGAAATGCAAAGCAAATAAAAGGAACCTTAATCTTTATATGCTTCAAGATTGAAACTGAAATAAAACTATTCAAGCAGAAATCCACTTGTTACAAAAAAAGAAAAGAACTAGGAATATATCTAACTGTTTTGAGATTAACATCGTGAAACAGAATAAAAACATTGATTTGTTTTAAAATGAAGTCATTCCTTAACTGCAATACACTAAAGAATCTTGCTTTGTTAATTGAAAAGATGTCCGTCATCTCTTCCATGAATTTTGTAATAGAATGTCTAGCCTATCTAGATTCAAATATATTTTTAAAGAAAATGTTGGATGATTCTTTAACTTTCATCTAATTTAGCTCTCTGATGTTCATAACGTATTGCAAGACGACAGGAAGAGACATTCTAAAGAGATTCAAAGCTACTGGAGAGTTAAATCTAAGGGCTAAAGGTCGCGGACAGAGTCCTAAACTCGGTTGAGCCTGAGGTCTTAACCTGTGTCTAATAAGTCGAAAGTGTAGCAGAAGGAGCACCCTTTCCAAAAATCAAAGAAGGATTTCCGGAATAAGGAAGATCACCAGAATAATCTTGCACTTGTACTAAAAATTTTAATTTAAAACTTATATGAAAGACGATACAGCTTAAAAATGTTTCACTTAATAATTAATGAAGACGAAACATGTTTTAAAGGCTTTAAAATTCAGGCGAAGAAATTTCATATTCAAGATTTGAATTTAATTCGCTGAGCTGAATAAAAATAAACGAGATAATAAATTTTGTTATTACATATATTACTTAATTTTCTTAAATGCGATTAAAGTTATAAGGAAATAATTGTTACAATCTTTTGGGTTATTTTTTTTTTTAATGCAATAATATTTTCTATATATATATCAAAAATCGAAGGATTTTCTTCAACTACTATCATTTCACAATTTTTCTTTTTAACATGTATTGACATAATAGAAATTTGAATAAAATGAATGGATTTAACTTTAACTAAACCGAGAAAAAGTATTAATATTTATTTCATTTTTTTTTTCCTGTATTTGCTCTGTGACGATTATTAAAATCATTGGAATGGTTTAAAGCCTTTAACAACTTGATGAAATATGGGTTGGATATTTCCGACAATTTTTAATATACTGCTGGTGAGCTGGCGGTCTTCCAACGATGGCAAGAAAACAATGAAACATTTGCCTTTTTCAACGGTCTCGATGAACTACTTCGTCTGCTGTCGTGCCTGCTGTTGTCGATGATGAACTACTTTTGTCTCTCTGCTGCTGTGACACCGATGAAATGCTTACTCTTCTTCTCTTGTCGCTGAATGCTGCCAACTAACTATTGACACGAAAAAACTTCTTCCATAATTGCTGCGGCGCCGGATAACTGATTCTGCTTCTCTCTGCTGCAGCGATGGCAAACTATCTTGTTGTTTTGTGAATTCTCTATTCTGATGCTGAACTTTGAACTGTATCTTCTCTTCTGGTTGTTTCTAGAGACGTCGATTCACTGCTAGCTAAACCTGATCGCGCATTGTCAAAGGTTGGACGGATTTGAAAGGCAATAGGTGACAACAAACCTGGACGAAGTCATGAGATTACGAAGCCACCTTCGAAGACTCGTACGTCCGTACATATTACTATTAGCTTTACGGCGTTAATGGCTGACTACTCACATTAAAATATGTGAGACTGGCAGGAAACTACAACTCTTTTGATTCGGGAACCTCTCACCGCAAACGAATGACTTCTCTTCTTCTGAGGCGTCAAAATCATTCTTGGAATGCGACTACAAGATCTGCAGAATAACAAGAATAAATGAAATAATCTTTTCTTATTTTCTTAAGTTAATTCAATACAGTCGAATACACGTTTATATTGATATGTCATTAGGAAGTGTCATATTAAACAAACAACAGAAAAATTAGATAAGATGAATCAGTGGCGTATATAGAATATATTTTCGGGGGGGGGGCCTAAGATTAATGTAAGGTTATGTTAAGAAATTTTAAGTAGATACCCCATGGAAACCTATACATTCAACCAAAAAAAAAAAAACGTTGGGAGGACATACCTTCATTATTTTTTTTTTGGGGGGGGGG
>JAFIDM010009631.1:217032053-217085016 GCA_023159025.1 Thereuonema tuberculata | reverse complement strand
AAGCACATTTGTTTCAATTTGATCATAATCATATTTGTGTTTCTTCAAGCGTTTATTATTAACTATTTTTTTATTTGTTCTTTTAAATATTGAAATTTTTGTGTGATCTTATTTTATATCTTTATTTATACTATTTATTGTTTTTTCTAATATGTGATTAATATGATGTTCTCCATATTTATTATGTATGAAAGGATAATCGATTTTTATTTTTCTGTTGTCTCTGAGGGTGACATTTGTTTTTCTTTTTCTATTTTTCAATTCTATTATTTTATAGTAATTTTGAGTTAATATGTAACAGAGAAATTTTTCTTGGGGATTTAGTATTTCGTATTTTAGTAATAGCTTATTTCTATAGTTCTTATCATTCCAATATTTTCTAGTAAATATTAATTTTAATATTTTATTTTGAAGGTTGTTAATTTCTTTGAGATTTGTCTGTGTGGTATTCGTCCACACCTGAACTGCATAATTAATTATAGAGTCAAAGAAGGCATAATAGATAATAATTTTAATTTTGATTGGCAAGAGATCTTTAATATGATAAAATATATATGAAAGTACATTAGACCGTTTGTATATGTGATTTATGTGATTATTTCAGGTAAAAGTGTTATTTATGATTATTCCTAGATATTTAAAGTCATTAACTAATGTTATTTTTGTGCATGTGATACAATTCGGATTGTTGCTGTGTAGACATTCATGGCTGTGATAATATATTTGTGGTATTATATCAGGAATTTGCTTTTTGGGGTGGATTATTATTGATTTTGTTTTGTGTTCATTAATTATTATTTTGTTATCATGAGACCATTTTTGTATATTTAAAAGATCATTTTGAATTTTGATTTGTGCATTTGTAATATTCCTATCAATTGCATAGATGAGAATATCATCAGCATAGATGTGAATATGACATGTTTTTATGACACTTCAAATATATCGTTTATATAGAGCATAAAAAAGAGAGGGCCTAGATTTGAGCCCTGTGGAACACCTTTTCTAGCACTTTTATTTTTACTTTTAATATTTTTAATTGAGACATAATTCTTCCTATTTTTGAAATACTCCTTTATAATGGCCAGTAAAACACCTCTAATTCCCATCTTTTCTAATTTATTAAGTAATATGTTGTGATCTACTTCATCAAACGCTTTGCTTAGATCAATAGATAGAAGTAAGATATAATTTCTATTGTTCAAATTTAGATTTACATTATTGCTTAACTTTTCAAGTAATTTGGTTGTACTTTTTTTCTTTTGGTACGCATATTGTTCGTTGTGTATGATATTGTATTTGGAAACAAAGCTATTAATTCTCAATGTTATGTAACTTTCAATTATTTTGTTTATGATTGGTTGGATAGAAATTGGTCTATAATTTTCCACATTGTTATACTCCTTACCTTTATATATTGGTACAATTTTAGCAATTTTAGGATTTTCAGGATATTTTTTTGATGTAATAATGTTATCAATGTGAAAATGAATAAGTTTTGCAAAAAATCTCCTTGTTTTCTTTAACTACCTTTGTTTTTACGTTATCATGGCCTAGTCAATTTGTTTTCTTCAAATTTTTAATTAAATTCGCAATTTCAGTTGTTGTGGGGGTTTCAAAAACTATTGCATTTGATATTTGTAATATCTGTTTGTTTTCTATTAAGTCCTTATTACAAGTCTTATTGTGTGTTTGAGTAATAATTGCAGAAATCATTGCTTAATATTCTTTCTTTATTTTTTCCACAGATACTATCAATAAATTTTTCAAGTTTATTTTTCGAATATTCGTTCTTTCTCTTACCTAAGATTTTATTCAATTCATTCCATTGTTGTTTTGATGTTGATTTTTCATTGTTGAATTTGTTTTTATAGAATTCTGCTTTTGCTTTTTTAACTTCTACGTTTAATTTGTTTCGAGTTATTTTGTAGTTGGAATAATAATTTAAATTAGAAGGGTTATTTTTGTATTTTCTAAATAGTTTACCTTTTTCATTAATTTCATATAGAAGATCTTGTGTTATCCAGTCTTTTTTGTCTCCTTTTCTTTTCGTTCGGAATTTCAGTTCTTTTATTTACATGTATTTTCTGTTTAGCTCTGTGTACTTCATGTATGATAGCTTCATAAATACTGTTCGGATCATTTAATATTTTACTATTTATTTTGGTTATTATGTTATTGATATTTCTGTTTAGTTTTTCTTCATCTATTTTGTAAGTTGTGTATTTATTGTGTTCATATTTATCTTTATCGTAGAAGTTATTAACTGTGTTATTTCTTCGCCAAACCAAAAGTTGTATTCCAACCACAAAATGATCAGATATGACTTCAGTCCATATCATGCTTTTTGTATCTTGGTTATTGCAATTTATAAAGATGTGATCTATGGCCGTTTCGGAGGTGCTAATTATGGTCCTATTATGTCTTGTAATTCCATATATGCAGTTTCTCAAGCCATTTGTAGATAGAGCTTCATAATATCTTAGTGTACTCAGATCTTTTTGAATTCTGTATAAATCAATATTAATATCACTAATAAAAACTGTTAATTTCTTTGATAGTTTAGTCTGATTTCTTTTTAGGAACTGTTCTAATTATATTGAGAAATTAGCTTTACTGTTATTGGGTGGTCTGTAAATGGCAATTACGTTTAGAATTTTATTGCTGTTTTGATCTGTGAGCTCAAGGCAAATGTTCTCGCAATAGTTTATATTTTCTTCAAATACATTCACTTTTAAACATTTTCTAAAAAATATTACAATACCACCACCTTTTGTGTTTTCTCTTACTTTTGATATATAATTAAAATGTTGGTTATTGTACAATTTAGTTTCAATTCGATAATATTAACTTCAGTGAGGACTATTACATCAAGAAAATTAATGACACTTGATTTTTACACTGAAATATATTCCAATTTTTCTTAACGATCTAATATTTAAATGTATTATACTGAAGTTTGTTTTTGACAGATTTTGATTTTAAAATTAGATATCAAGCACAGGCACAAAGCTAAAGGAAGGATTCGCACCTTGAGTTGTCACCGGGAAGAGACTGGGACGGACCGTTTCGTCCTTATTAGGACTCATCAGCCTTGGGGGCTTGATATCTAATTTTGAATTATTGGGCACGTTAAAAATTTTGATTTTGTTTATCCAGATTAATTAATTTCGCCCAATCATCAAAACTGTCATATAAATTGGTTTCAGATTCGAATAATTGTTTTTCATCAAAAGTGACTTGATTCATAAATTAAAATTTTTCTTATTTATTATAATTTTAATCCAGTTTTTACTTCAGTTTGTCTAGATCCTGGTTTTTAGAGATTTTGATAATGTTTGATTGTTCAGTTTTTCTTACTAATATTTTTCCATCTTTAATCCAAACAAATTTATACATTTTTTTCTCGAGCAATCTGTTTGCATTTCCATAGTAGAGCCTTTCTTCTACTTGTTAAGTTTTCATTTATATAGATTGGAGTATTGTCATTGTTGTTGAAAACATCATGATTAGTGATACGGATTGTTCTTCTTCTGTCCAACCATTGGAGTTTTTTATCCATGGTTTTGAACCTAACAATGATAGGATTGGGCTTATCATTGCTAGTAGGATATCTGTGAATGCTTTCAATTTCACTACGTTTTGCCTTAATTTTCATTTTCTCTTCTATCTTTGATATTAGTTCTATCAAATTTTCTTCTTTATGAAATTTCATACCATGCAATTCCACGTTAAGTTTTCTAGAGTAACTCTCCATATCATCAAATCTATTTTCCAGATCCAGAATTCTATTTGTTTTCTCTTCATTCTCTTTTACAATTCATTTACAATACCATATATATATATATATATATTATATATATATTAATCTATATTATGACGGGACGGTGGTGTAGTGAAAGGATGCTGGAGTAACTGCAATGGTTGGGCGCCAATCGAATTAATATCCGATAAGTTCTTATATTTTCCCTTTGAAGCTATTAGATGCCTTGCACTGCCTGTCACACCCCGGTTTAACTAACTCAGCCCACCTCGAGTCGCAGTGGTCACGCCCAACCAGTAGTTGAATAAAGGAAAGGCTCACGGTGTTAACGATAAACTGAACTCCATTTATCTTTACAGCAAATGATAAACTCAATGCTCCTGGCTTGGAGACTGATAACTGTCAAACTGCGAAAAAATACTTTCAATCTTTGCTATTCTCTAAACCAGTCAATTTAACTTCTCAAAACGCCGCACTAAATCGACAACTTAATATTCGAAGCACTTGACTAATTCGCTGCATTGCACTAAATTCACTAAGTTGCACTAGACTAATTCGATGCACTATTTTAAATTCACTGGGTTAAATAAATTCACTAGTTCCACTAAATTCACTGGTTAAATAAATTCACTGGTTGCACAAAATTCACTTAATTTCAGTAAATTCACTGGGTTTCACAATTCACTAAATTAAAATTCACTGAGTTACATTTGGCTCGTAGCACTATCCAGACGGATTTATATCGCACTAACCTGTTCTAACGATGTCTGAATAGATTAGGAATAGGCTATCCTCCTGGCGCCTTTTTCTAAACTGAGTTACACTCCCTGACTATCGTAATGTCGGCCTCGTCGTGCATAATGGCCTGGATCAGCCGACGAGTAGAGCGGCCAAGCGAACAGCAAAACGGAGAACGGCGAATAGAGAACACAGCGCCGGGAACAGAGAGCGGCGAACAGAGAGCGACTGTCTCCAGACAGACTTCGAATAAAAAGTCATCGAATGACGCGCAAAACTGCGTTACATCGCTGACCACCCAATGAGCGAACGGGGAAGCGTCCATTACCAAAAATGGCAATGTGACATCCCACCAAAGGAGAGCTTCCAATAAACCAATAAAAATTAATAAAATGTAACATCTCCTTATTTGGAAATAATCACGTCATGAAAAAATCTAATAGCGACCGGAAACCCCAGGTGTGAGTGAGTCATCAAACACCTGCATTACATAAGCTAACTTAAAGAAAATTAAATCCTTAAAAGCTACAACCCTTCACATTTCCTAGCAGTTTCCTAAATTATCCTAAATTAGTCTAAATTTCTACATTACTAAAAGTTTTCACATTTGACGACAAAAAATAAATTTTTTAACATGAAAATTCTTTTTCTATTACTATTATTTTTTTTTCTTTTCACAATAATATAATTCTCAACTTATAACTAATTACATTTGTATATCGTAGTGTAATGTACATTTGTTTTACTGTTTGCTTAAAATAGTGGTATGTATCTTTATCTTTTATGTAATATGTCTTTTAGTATAGAATTTAATGTGTCTATTCTTTATTATAGTTTTATAAAATCCGAAATACGTAAAAAATCACTTTTGTTAACCAATGTGGAACGTATTAATTATGTCTGGCGGAAACCTTCAGTACAAAAAGCTTCAGTACAACCGAATCCCAGCCAACTCTTCTGTTTTGCCGTCCCTCTTGAATGTTGATGTGATGAAGCTTTCTTCTTCTATTATCACGTATAACCGTCTGTCTGCTGAAGCAGGACTAAGCGTATGGAGTGACATCTGGTGAACAGATCTCATCAAATGAACTTTAATAGAAATAAGGTAAGCATAGAAAGTAGCAATCGTTATTCTTACCCTTTTTCTTATTAAAAAAAACTACGAAAAACTCCAATTTTGAATAATAATAACTTTATTATTGAAGATATAACTTTTACTAAGTCAATAATACTTTTGAAAGGTAATTTTAAGCAAAACCTTAAAAACTTTTTATTTCATTTTTGATCTCTCCGTTGCTCATTTGTTTTTGAATTAACTGACGTCACCAGGGGTTGGTATCAGTGAATTATATTCAGACAAAAATCTGTAGGCATTGAATTTATATTAAGATATCTCTTTATACATTTCTAATGCTTTATCTTATCATTGTTTTACTTAGCCCTTCCCTTCAACAGTTAAATAGTAACATTAATATTTAAATAAGAAGCACTGAAAGTTCAAGTCACAGCTTAGAAAGGTTAGTGAAGAGTTCTTCTCTTGTGAATAAAGTATATTTAAATGAGAAATAACATGTTCTCGATCAGTTATTTCATAATTTGATTGAGGCATTATGAATCTAACTTTCTTGGTGCATTATCTTAGATTGATGAACATTTTGTAGTATGAGGCTTAAATTCTCTATGCCACAATTTCTTCTGAAGCGTTAAACTCACATCTTTACTTACTGATTAATCTGATCAGATACAATTCTTATACAAATTCCTTTATCACTTTTCTTTAGTAATATCCCCTCCAAAAAAGTTTCCCATATAGATTCCATGTTTAAAAATTAGAAAAACAATTTTTTCATTAGCAGAGTTTTTTCCCATTTCAATTCGGTAAACAATAAAAAAAACTACAGCCATCTTTTCATCCCCAATAATCTATTCAGTTGAATTACTAATGAAGATCATGAGATTATTACAATTATGTTCTTAGCTTTGTCTTGTAGCATTAAAGCATCATTAGAGACCAAAAGAAAAAAAATGAAGATCATTAAAAAAGATTGTGCCATTCGAAGATTCTTGAAACAAAGTAGTAATTTGTTTTCGAAACGAAATCTCATTATATTTTAATGGAACATGTTTTGCTTGAAGATAAGAAAAGAAGAATCTATTAACCACAGATTTTGTAAATCCGTGTAACGTTAGAGTATGGAATCCACTAATTGGCTGTCGCTTAGAAATAAAGGAAAAAGGAGAAAAACAACCACTTAGGAAAAAGATCCAAAGTCAAAACTTATTTGAAACTAAGAAAATTTTTCGTCAAGTTTTATTTTCCTAAAAATTTCCAAAAGTTTGATGTTCATACATTTATGACATTACGTACCCTTCATCTAATGATGGAGACAATTTTTTTTTTAATATTTCTTAATTTATGAAACCATGTAACATTTATTAAAATCTACTACTGCAGAGACGTTAATCCGAAAAACTCAATTTTGGCAGAAATTGCTCCTCATAAGAAACTTATTACATTTTCACAAAAATTGTCTGCTTTACGAAAACATAGACAAAGATTTGCTCTGTCTAAACATTGTGGGTTATTGAAAAAAAGATTTGATTTCTTCGTGAGTTTATGCAATTCTTTGATTCCTTCTCCATCTTTCCCGTTAGAACTGATTTGTCTGTTATACAGAATAGTTCTAAAGTGGGAAGTGTGGAGGGAAGGAAAGTCAATTATTTGAGAAAATGAATTCTGAACATTTCTAAACCAAACACAAAAGAGACAGTTCATGAAACAGAAAAGCTGTGCTGAGACTTCTTAAGAGAAAATGCAACATTGTTGGAGGGTGATCATTTTTTCACAGATGCGTTAATACTCTCCTCTTGTTATTTTTATGGACAGTCTTTACTCATTACTACATACTGAAAATAGGTATTTTCCTCGATTGTATTTGCTTTATAAAAATTTACAACAGGGGCTGATATTGGATTATATTTCGGGGAGGGCCAAGTTGGGGAAATGGCCTTGAACAGTCATAAAGAATAATAAAGACAATATCTAAAATAGATGATTGTCTTCAAAATATCAGGGGATGAGATATTCCCACCAAAAAACTGAAAAATCAGTAATCCCACCAAAAAACCAAGAAAAGAAATAGATCTATCCTATACATGTCGAGATTTCTGGTGAAAGGGGCCTTCACCCTCCCCTTACATATGTTTATGCTTTACAACTTTTTCCACATTCTAATCTTCTTTTATCTTCAATTAATTTCCAGTTTATTTTTTTAAAATAATTAAAAGAGTTTCAAACATTTGATTACTGTATTCACAGGAATCACTGTCAACATTTGATTACTCTATTCACAGCAACTACTGTATTGACAGTAATCTTTTCGTTAAAAGATTATTTTGCTTACACAATAAGTGATAGTTTCGTCGAATAGCAGTTAAAAGTCTGAAGCAAAAGTAAAAATGTTCCACTATAAGCCATGAAGACCCTTGGGTGCCCGAGAGGTTAAGGTTTCTAGCGATCCTCGACCAATGGGACTGTTAAGGTCGAATAATCATTCCGACGTTCACCTAACCCCCTTCGAAGAAACCAGTTACCCATTTGGTAGAGGTTTAGATGAACCCTAAGGTACTTCTTGAAGACTAACAAGTGTGGAACAATTCCCGACAACTGCCAGAAATATCAGAAATATGAACCCTACCGAAACCACTATCTACCAAGTCTTCAACTACCCGCCTAGAATTATTGAATAATGCATTTATTCTTTTATAGAGAGATGTCTTTATTTAGCAACGGAAATTTGAAACTAGCAATAAAATATATGCAAGGCATTGTGGGCTTTCTTCTATTGTAATGTCGCTTACGAAAAATTTCTTTCATAATTCGAAACTAAACCATAATTTGAGTTAGACAAGTCGAAGAATTTTAAAATATTTAAAACTTTTCTATTACGATTATTCATAGATGACAAAACTCACTAGATTTCATGTCGAATATAGAATTACGAGAAAAAGCTTACTAAATTATTGAAAACAGTTACAATATATGATTTATTTGATTCTCTTATCAGTGAATAAATTTTTATCCCAATTCCAATAACTAAATTACAATTATTTTCATTCAACCCATATTGGAATTCAAGAGATCAGAATAGCATTCTATCTGACAATTACTGACGAAATTATAACCTAATGTAAACAGTGTCAAATATGATCATAACAGTTATTTAATACAATGCCCATTGTTATATATATAAATTGATATACATCAAATTTTGAAGTGATCTGTCAGAAAGAAAATGTTTTTATTTTTTTGATGGTATTTTATCCTCGACAATTCTCGTAATCTAACAATACACTTTCTTTTCAATGCAATATTATGAATTATTGACATTATAAAGAAGTAAGAAGAATTCTTAGTCATTAAATCGAAATTATAAATTTCCAACTCAATAAAGTTGAAAATCCTAAATAGAAGTCATTGTGGTTTTTTTTTTTAAATTTTTTAAATAGAGTATTTCTAAATAAGTGAAATTATAAGTATAATGTGATAAATATATAAAGAACCAGTATACCTCTTAAAATAATTAAAAATAAAATATAACTGAATCAATATGATATGTGAAGTTCGTTACTCCCAAAAATTATATTAGCTCTGTAATTGTATCAAATTACTTCGATTTCTTTCTCTTGCACAGTAGGATTTCAGAGTTACCAGTAATGAAGGAAAATAATAAATCCAAATTGAAGAAAAATAGTTAAACTTTTCAAATTATAAAAGATTATCAAAGAAAATAAATAAAAATATTTGAAACACCTTCCTAGTTTTAATTAATTCAATAAAAAAATATGTATTAGTGAGAAGAATAATCATAATAATCCATCTATTAGGACTATATCATTGTATTAAGAATTTTACATTTATCTTATTTTCCTAAGATTAGACGTGTTAGTTTAGTAATGACGAAAAGGATTTTCTTTTTCTTTTTTAAATTGCACAATTAATTTCTTTATTCACTTCATTTACACAATTATTGCATAAGAGATTATTTAATTCTTTTTTTTTTCTAATTTCTTTATGTCGATGCTTGTAATGAAAGGTACAAGTAAAGGTGTAAAAAAAAAAGAAAAGAAAAATATCTGATTTGAAATAATTAACTGTAATTGGTGGCAGCAATAACTTTCTGTTGAAATTAAAATTTACATGACGATCCGTTTTCGTTGTATATTTTTTAAATTTTAATATTATTCCATTCTAATGCTTTATTACTTTTTTATGTTACTTATGATACAAATTATTTTGAAAGTTTATCAGCGATATTAATTCTATAATAATTGCTAAAAAAACTTCAACGAAATTAAAACCAAATTAATGACGAGTGATTCTCCAACTACTATGATTTCTCCACTGCTACAATTTCCTCGTTTTCATTTCATAAATGGTCTTTTGCAAATATTGACTGAATCTTTTAAACAAATATCACTTATATTGACATTCCAATTATCTCTAAGACGATTCGTGTCACACTAAATTTCACTCTGACAGCTTTGGAATTTAAGAAGAAGAAAAGTGGATGTTTAACAAAAATTCTTGTAGACAACTCCACGATTTAAAATAAGGTTCACACGTTAACAAAATATTAATAGTAAAAATATATTTTTTAAGGTTAAGATTGCAGTATATTATTGCATGCCAACCGGCTTTAATGTGGATTCGTCAAAACGTGGATTAAATGACAAAAGTAATTATAATAATCAGGCCTTGAGGTGCTATTATTATTATTATTATTATTATTATTATGACGCGCATTTAAGAAGCTAAAAATTATTGGTTATTAAATTATTTTTATTTTTTTATTTTTTATAAATTTTTTTAAACTCGTTTTAGTCTTAACTATCTTGTAATTTCGTACCACTCATATTAAAGATAAAAAAGTTTTATATTTTAATTTTCGTCCCATTATCCAGCATGCTGTTAGAATTTGTTGATTTTGTCATATATGTTTTGAATTTTAATCGGATGAAACACCGATCCCCCAAAATAATGGAATAGAGTGACAAAAGATTTGACCCGGAAACTTGTGTGAGTTAATAAAAGCATGGTAAAAAAGTGGCCTTTAATTATTTCTTATTTAACTATGTTAAGTGATAAGAATAGTACCACGATGGATTATATTCTGGATAATAGTATAAATTATTTATTTTTATACAGATATAAATTATAAACAAAACAAAAGTTTTATAAGAATTTAATTGTAAGTGTTAAGTGTATATTTTGGCTTCATTAGTTGTTAATTTGTTATTTTCATTATAAATGTTTTTTTTTCTTGAAATTCTGCACTGGAATAAACGGTTGGACGTAATATTCATAATAACTTTGTTTACTTGTAAATATCTAGTTTTACTTTTTCATGTAGAGGCTAAAACATAACCAAAAGACAAGAAGATTCTATCAAGTGCAATTATTATTTATCACGGAGGAGAGGAAAATTTGAGATAAATGTTAATTTTACTGGGGAGGTGAGTTGAAAACTAATTAGGATCCAAAATTTTTGATTGATTTATTGAATTACTGTAGGGATAACAGCGTAATCTTATTTGCGAGTTCATATCCACAATAAGCGTTGAGACCTTGATATTAGATTAGAATTCCTTCTAGGAGCAGAGTCTGGGAGTGATGGACTCTTGTAAATCTCAGGTGCTATTTGTGCTTTTTTTATTGCATAGTATTTCTTTTACCAATCAATGATGTCAAAGGGAATCACGCACCAACAATTCTCGTGAAATATTGCCATCAATTATTCTTTGTGAAAGGTCAGTTGCAAGTCAAATAGTTGCACATTAATTAACCTGAAGCACTTCTTTCGTCGTATAATTAAGAATGAAATATGTCTGAATTGACATGAAGGAAACAGAACACAATACAGAGAACAATTAATTGTTTTAGTAAACTAACGGATTTCCAATTGCTTTCTTTTTCTTTTACTTTAAATACAATTTTGATATTTTTTTTAAAAAAAATCATTTGTTTCTTATTTGTTGGTTCTTTTCCATAATCATTTTCAGCTAAAAATGGCTAAGTTGGTAGCAAACCTTTTTTTTTAAAATTATCTGTTTCTTTTCTTATCTTAAAACAAGTTCTTGAAAACCAGTTACTGCTTAGTATTTTTCTCCTTTTCCTTAGAAGAATCTTACAGTGCTATGTAACTTCCATTTAAAATTCCCATTTCTTAAAATAAAATTATTGCTTTTTTATATTTTTCAAGAATTTTTATATTATTTTTATTTTTATTTACCAAGAATGTAATTCTTCTTGATACTTTCTCTAGTTCTTCTTTTCTTTTTTTTTTTGGTTGATCTCTATCTTCAGACATATATTCATCGGCGTTTTATAAATATTGAGTCGTTAAAAAATTAGCAGTGATTGAGAATCAGAAAAATTCATAGGATCTTACGACATGAGATTTCACTTAGAACGTTGTTTGATAACTAAAGATGGTATGGCTATTTCCTTTGTTTCTATTAGATCACGGAAACAAAGAATACTAAGAATTTATTCTGATGGGAATTTAATAGAAATACAGTATATATTAATATTATCTATCTCAGAAACCTATCTCAGAAATCTATGTCTAAAGTTCAAAGATTACCTTTGTTTTTACTTAAACAAAAAAATTTTTGTTTTTGTTTTTTCTTTTTATTGTCACAGAAATTTAGCTTCAAATGGAAAGTGGGTAAAGATTAGGCAAAAAAAGAAAGTAAAACAACAGTGAGGATCATCTAGTTTTTCTCTATGGCTACACACCTGTTCTACTTCCTCATGTGGTTCCAGAGACAAGCGGTTGTTTCAATCAATAGAATGAAGTCAGGCGATCTTTCAAACAGGGTTTTTCGTGACTTCTGTGTCTTGGCAAATCGTTTTGACAAGTGGGTGTCTCTCGTGACTAACCCTGGCACTCCAATGTCAGCCGAGGATTAAGTGACATTCATGGAAGCAAGGAAGACAGGCCACAACATAATCAATACAGACTATAAAAAATATTTTTATACATTTGAAATTTCAATAATATTAAAACGACAATATACTTAAAGTACGTTTTTAGATAAATTTATTCACTTAGTCAACGATACATTAATTAAATTAATTTGAAATATTGTTATATCTTCGTAATTATTTAATCAATGATTAAAAGATATATTTTAATCAATTTTGCTAATTTAAGATTACTGATGCAATAAATGATCCTTTTGGTCAATATAAAAAAAAAAAATAATTTTGGGTGAATTAAAACTAATGGAAGCCAATTTAGCGAATTATTTCTTTTAAT
The DNA here is from genome assembly GCA_023159025.1 of Thereuonema tuberculata. Taxonomy (NCBI): domain Eukaryota; kingdom Metazoa; phylum Arthropoda; class Chilopoda; order Scutigeromorpha; family Scutigeridae; genus Thereuonema; species Thereuonema tuberculata. The sequence continues at coordinate 217,072,191 of JAFIDM010009631.1, read as the reverse complement.
AAATTAAAAACATTAAGCTTCTTTATTTCCAGGAATATCTAATTTTGCATTAATTTTTTTCTACAAAATAATTAATGTAGAAAGGTTTTTTAAAGTAGGTTGAATTTTTTATGAATATGAATTTGCACAGTTACTCTGTGGATATTAGTCACATGAGTTACTGCTGCAGAGATTTCACTTAAAAAAAGATTTGAATATGTTTGCTCATTGTTAAATAGGATAATGTTGTTCTCAATTTTCTTATTTGGGTTTTGGATCTTCGGAGCTATTTTGATTTCTTGTCGCAAACACTCAAGAAACCTAAGTCTTAACTTATTAATAGTAATTACTAGTAATAGTAATATTAATAAGTTATGTTAGCTAAAGTATTATTCACAAACTCACAAAGAAAATAAGTCTGTAAGTAATATCTGGTAGCCGACATAACTCATTGACCTACGTGTTATTTGATGATTATAATATTATTGAAATTAGATACAGATAAAAGTTGAAAGAATGTATTTATATTCCACTTGTTTCAGAACAGTTTGTTTTGGCATTCATTATTTTTGTTTAAATCAGACTGTTACTAAAAATTTATCAACTTTTTAAAATTCTTATCATTGTACAGTCCAATTCTTTTCTGTGAGGTTAAATCTTAAAGAAAATTGACAGCTTTTTTCTTCGTCTAGAATAATAAAATCTAAAACTACTGTATTGTTATTTATTTCAAAACGATTCATCTTTCTTTTATTAGAGGAGCAATGTACCACATGGAATTAAAATTTACTTTGTATTTACATCATTGTGTATCTAAAGAAAAGCATCAAATCAGTCATTGAAAGTTTCTATTCATGCTGCAGAGAAAAATGGAAACTGTTCTCAAATTTATAAGAACGCATTGAATATTTTCCACTTACAGAAATTCTGAACTCGTTTTACTCTGCTGTGTTGTTGTTATTTAAGTCTAATAATCTACTAAAATTTTTAATTTCTCATTTGCTGCTGAATAAAATGCATTAATCGATTTAAATTTATTTTCTTAGAAAACAAATTAATGGATCTGCTGACATAAAAGAGGATGTCATTAGAATTCCTGAGTCATTGCATAATACACACTCACCAAGTGACAGATAACATTGTTCCAGGTTCCTCCCACTCTTTGATAAACATACCAAGTACTTTCTGTAGGATATGACTCTGGGTTAATTTTGATTGGATTATTGTCAGAGGAAACCCTTCATTCTTCTTAATGTTTTGACGAAACGCTTTTATAAATTGCAAAAATTTTCTGCAAAAAGCAAAACTTTACATAATAGAGAACAAAACTTTCTATAAGAAAAATATTTTTACTGAGACCTACTGCAGTATAGAATAATTTCCATTTGCATGTTTTATCAATTAGTTCACCAAGTTGATTTTAATGATCTTGATATAAATAAATCGAAAAATTATTTCATTTCCAGTGTCTTAATTCTTACACTTTATTTTTTATTATTTATTGAATATTTTTATTTAATTATTCTATTATTATTATTATTTTATGCAATTAATGCTAAGCATGTTATACATTCCTCAATATTGGAATATTTGATGCAATTCTAAACGTGGGTTATGATCGTATCAATGTTTTTATTTTAGCTTTTTTCTGTTTTTTGGTCCACTTGTAATAGATTCAAGTAAAGATAAACTGATTGTTAATTCCTAAAAATTGAACAAATTAAGTTCAGGGAAGTAAAATTCCAAAGCAAATTTAATATTCAAATTCAATGGTATTCATATATCAAAGGATTTACCAATGAAAGGATTGATTCGATAAGAACCAATGGGAAAAAAAATTAATTTGTCTACACTCAATGCTTTCGAAACTTAAATCATTCGGAGATATTCTGTAGATTTCCTATGCTCAGTAAAATTTGCTTCCTAACTTTATATTGCTGAATATTTAATCAATAGAAGGATGAAGAACTGAACAAATTTTAATTTTTGAGGATCACTTACGAAAGATGAACAAAGCAGTTTCCAATGTTCAGTATTGAGGGTCCAGCTTCAATAAAAACAGTGAAAGATAAACTGCTGGAAAATTAATTCTGATTTAATATTCTATAATAATCAAAAATAACTGTATAATTGCAAATTAAAAACAAGTAAATAGCCAACAAATTGGTTTTGAAATGATTTTTTTTTTTATTTATTCAAAATAATATCATTAATATATTCTTCCTAAAAACAATCTATTTGATTTCTACCTTTTTACCGTACAAAAAGATTAAAATTCACCTCTTCAATGATTATTTTCCTATAATTGAATTATTATTCAATTATTATAGTGTTAGCTATATGATTAAAATGTTTTCTCTACTTCTTTTATTCATTAATTCTATAAAATCTGTTAAAGTTTTTGAACCTTTTGATAAAGCCAATTTAAGACTCTTAGCTCGATCATTAGTGTTCGAAACCGCGCAAAGAATTTGGGTTTCAAATTAGCAATTATATTAGCAAAGTTAATGCAATAAATGTAACTGGAATCATTGAAAGACTTTGTCCTTACTATAATAAGGAATTAATTAATTCCATATAGTTTTGGTACTAAAGCAGATATCTCTTAATTATAACGTAGATAACTCAAATCATCCATCTCACACAAGAAACTCGCTGTAAAATCAAAAATTAAATTACAACAGAGAACTTTTACTTGATCTATGAAGGAGATCCATAGACTTTAAAATAGAAAAGTCGACTTTAAAATATTCTTTGAATTACTGAAGGGCAGTGTTTTGAATCATACAGAAAAGTGACCTTTAACATGGTACAATGCTACATCAAAATCTAAAAAGTCGCATTTTTAAAATATCACGTAAACTAGCAGCAAAGCCTGTCGAACGACAGGCATAAAAAAATCTGAAAAATCATTTTATGATCAACTATCAAATATAAAGTAAATATAATCTAAGTACTGCGCTAACTTGTGAACGAAGCTTCTACGGCTAAAATGGTTTTGAGTTTCGAAATCAGCGTAAACAACTGAGTAAATATGCCAAATTTCATTAAAATGGATGAAGTGGTAACAAAATTATTTGGTTTTGAACGTATGTTTTTGTTAGAGTTTCAGTTGTCGAGGGCAGTTCCCAAGAATAAAATTTCATGGAAACAACATGGAATGACACAATGAACTAATATTTTCATCCAATTTGAGTACCCTTGATTCAATGGTATCATTGAGAACCGTTGGATCTATCTTAATAGCTTAATTATTCGAGTTACAAACAGCTTATTGTGCTTTAATTCTCTGACAATTTGTAGATTTTTTAATTATCTTTCTTCAAGTAATTTAATAATAATGCATTGTTCCATTACAATATTAAATAATGATATCATATTGTTTCCTATTAATGATTATAGCAACCAAACTCACCTTTGTATAATCTAAATACTACGCTAACTTGTGAACGAAGCTTCTACGGCAAAAATGGTTTTGAGTTTCAAAATCAGCGTAAAAAACTGAGTAAGTATGCCAAATTTCATTAAAATCGGTGCAGTGGTAACAAAATTATATCGAGTTACGGTCAGACAGACGAACTTAGCCAATTATATAAGTTGATTATTGTATTTTTTGTTAAGTTACTGAAAGGGTACTGTAATTTCGTCCATAATATAAATTGCATTATAAAATGCACGTAATTTAAAATTAAATTGTACTTCTAGAGGCCTACGAGACCAAGTAGAGGCCGGTTGCGTGAGGAATAAAATGCAAACAAAAAACTCTAATTATCTGCAATAAAACTAAATATGAGGTTTATCAGTAAATAACTTTTTTTTTATTGATCTTCTTTACTGACCTTTAATATGGATTGACAAACACCAAATCTTTAAAGGAATGCTTAATAAAACTAGGCCTAAATTTAAAATTGATCTGTGCATTCTTCTTTAAATTGTTTAAGTGTAACTTATCATGTTTTGTCCTTATTTAATAGTGGTCCAAAATAAAATATTATAAAATTATAATAAAGTTTAAAATTAGAAGACTTTGAATATTTTAAGATTACAAGATTTGGTTCAGGTTGAGAATTGGCCCATAAATGGAGCTATAAGCATCAAAATCTAAGAAGGAATGGACAATAACATTAACTGTTGTACATTTGAGTGTCTATTCTTTATGTTAATTGGACCATAAACAGTATGTATATGCACAGGCGTCCAAAACCTAAGAACAACAACTGGTTACAAACACAAAATCACACTGAACAGTTGTGACAATTTGCGCACCTATGGACGATAAGTAGAAACATGGAGCACACGCAAATTTGTGAATCATGTACACAGAGGAAATGTGGTATCATTGAAACAGTTAAAAGGCAAATTGGCGCTGAATAGGTGAATTGCGTGTTGGAAGGTGCCGTTTGACTTGAAATAAAGAAGCAGCGTTTCAAAGCAATGGAGATGCGTGCGAGGAAGTCGCCCTCGCTTTACGACGATGCATGAAGACAGATTGTTAGCTGTAACAGCAAAACGTAATCGCCTCACCATCGCTGGTCAGCTTGAGAGTCGCCTCTCAAGCATAGGAACACGGATATCCCGACAAACTGTGGCGAGATATCTGTGACATGTCGGGCTATATATCCGAAGCCTGTAATCTGTGTCCCTCTGTCACAGCGTACGTTTGCAGTGGTGTCAACTCCATCGAAATTCGACAAGTTATCAATGGGTCGCTGCATTCTTCACAGATGAGTCATTTCAGTTTTTCCTCAGATTCTAGACGTTAGCTGATATGGCATGAAAGTGGAACTGCGTACGCATAGCGACAATGTGCATGACAGTGGAAGGGTCATGGTGTGGGGAGACATCATGATTGCTGGAACACTGAGTTACACCGAGGTACTGGAAAATGGGACGATGACTGGCGAACGATATTCCAAGGAAGTTCTTCTACATCATGTTTGATTGTAGGCGAAGACTTTCTATTCTTGGATGACAAACGCACCCCCTTCATTATACGAAGCCATTGCAGACACTCTGGAGACTGAGGAAATTCATCACATCGACTGGCTGGTACGCTCCCAAGACCTGAACCCATCGAACATGTCTGGGACACAATGGCGAGACGTATTGCTACACGGAAACCCTTCCAGAAACGAAGCAGGGACTCATTCGTACTCTGAAGAAGGAGTGGACCAATTTGCCTCATGATAAACTTGGTGCTAAGCATGCCACGACGCAGTGCGACGCGCGTTGCAGTTCGGGTTGGTCGTATTCCATTCTGACACGTCTCTCCGCCTGGTTATCTGTCAGCTCTGTGCATCCATTTTCCACTCATGTTCTACGGAAATTTGCGAATAAACTAATTACAACTTACTTTTTACTTCATTTATGGTCATTTTTGGCTACAGTCATGAACTATTTTTCAAATACTGGTATAAATGTCGTCCGATCTTAGATTCTGGAAGTCTGTGTATATATCAAAATTAAAAATCTATGAAGTAGGCACACTTTATTATTATAAGTTATAGCATCAATAAGATTCTTGAAAACAGACAGCCATACACTCACATATACACACTGTGTGTCTAAATTCGTTTTAGAGAAGAAATAATGTGATAATTGCATATTGTCTACATGTTACTAAAATTATCCTTTACTAACAAATGAGATTTTTCGCAGTATAAGTTATTCAAACTTTCGATTCTGTGAAGCTGACACATAAATCAATATTTAAAATAATAGTAGATTGTAATTGCTTTATGGAATTGAAGAACTGAATTGTTTCCTTTCAATATTACTGCGAAAAATAAACTTTTAATTAATACATTGTTTGTTTTGATTCATTGTTTATTCAAATATTCTAAATATATTGTTATTTATTTAAATATTAAGAAATAAAAATTGTAAATATTACGTTAATTTTAAATTCTGAAAAGTTTAATATTTATTTTATTTTTTTTTTTGTAAAATTTAAACTTTTATTTAATGTTAAGTTAATACGTTCCAACGAACATTAAGTATAATCCGTTTAAAGAGATTAGTAGATTAGATTGTGTGCACGTACTTTCTTTAATTGTCGTGGACAGATCACAAGAAAAAAAGAAGACGCACGACACAGTGTGAAGGATGACAGCCTTGGAGAAGAACTTGGGGTGAGAAGAGTGTTTTCGTCGCTCTTTCCCTGGAATCCTTACAGAGGAATAAGATGAAAAAGAAGAGTGGTGATGACTTCTACATAAGAAGAAGTCGATAGTTTTGATATTCATCTTATTAGTCAATGGTTGCGCCAGAGGCGTATTTACACGAGGGATAAAAGGGCTGCAGCCCAGGGTGGCAACTTTAAGGAGCGGCAAAAAAATAGGAAAAAAACAAAAATTCTATACTATTCAGTAATATTAATATTCAAAAATATTAAGCGTCATACTACAAGCAGAAAATGAGGGAAACATAAAAAGAAACAGACTTTTCTTGGCTTTCTGATGTGTCCATATCGTATATGCGAACGAAGCGTATTTTTGGCTTTGAGTGTATATCCCGGGAAATCGGGTGAGCGATGACTGTGGCCGTAGGTTTGAAATGGAATGAGATAGACGTTGCATTGGAGTGCTCAGACGTGGGAGGCGGCGGGGGACTGTCGGACAGTGACGTTATACCTGTATTTACTTTCTAATACATATCTTCTGCGACTGTTATGTACGAAATATATTCCAATTATTTAAATTAACTTTGATGTTTAATTTTTTATTAAACAAATTTTTTAACGTATTTTTAGAATGTGTATGTAACGAGAGCGAAAGAACTGACCGAATACAAATAGAATAAGTTAAATTATCTTCTTATTGAAAATAAGAAAGGAAAACTGATTTATGACATAGAAGAACAGGGTGAAATATGGAAAGAATATACGGAGGACTTGTATACAAAAGACGAAAAACCTGAGAGAATTTGCTTAGAAAAACAAAATGTAATAACAGGCGATAATAGAGGCCCTGATATATTGAAGTGTGAAGTGGAATTGGCAATCAAAGAACTAAAAATTAAGAAGATGGAAGGAGTCGATGGGATTTCAGGTGAATTCCTAAAACAATTAGATATAAATGAAATAAATGAGATATGGAAACTATTCAACCTCCTATATAAAACGGGAGAATGGCCTGGAGACTTCACGGAAAGCATTGTAATACCAATTGGGAAAACTAATCGTCCTACGAAGTGCAGTGATTATAGAACAATAAGTATAATATCTCATACACTAAAGTTGTTCCTAAACATACTCAAATACCGATTATACAACAACGCTGAGTATTTTTGGGGGCAAGATCAATTTGGATTCAGAAAAATAGGGGCACGAGAGATGCAATTGGAACAATTAGAACTATATGTGAGAAGTATATAAAAGTTAATAAAGCAATGTATATTTGCTTTATTGATCTGGCCAAAGCCTTTGACATGGTGAAGTGGGATAAATTGTTAAAAATTATGAAGATTGGTGTGGATTGGAGAGATAGAAGACTAATAGCAGAATTATATTTGAAACAATCAGCAATAATTCATACAAATGGTAAAAATAGAAAGGAATGTACAATTGGAAAAGGGGTAAGACAGGGATGCTGTTTGTCTCCGGTTCTTTTCAATATTTTCTCAGAAGAAATGCTAAAAGATGCTTTTGATTACAATGAAAGAGAAAAAAAGGAAAATCTTACGTCTGAATAAGGGACTCGGTATTGGAGGTAGACAAGTTAAAAGTATAAGATTTACCCACGATCAGACAATCTTAGCTGAGTCGGAAAAGGATCTGCAACACTTATTGGAAAGATTTGAGAAAGCTTGTACAAATTATAGTATGAAGATTAACATAAAGAAAACAAAGGTGATGAGAGTTGCAAGAGACCGAGATAAGTTAGAATTGAAGCTTAATGGTGAGAAGATAGAACAAGGAAGTCAATGTAATTATCTGGGAAGCATCATTAAAGAGAACGGAAAATGCGACATAGACATTAAGGACAAACTTAGGAAAGGAAAATTTGCATTCAACAACAGGAAGAATTTATTTATTAATAACATGAATTTGAAACTGAGGAAGAGACTAATAAAATGTTACATCTGGAGCACAACATTATACGGCTCGGAGAGATGAAGATAAGTTAGAAGCATTGGAGATGTGGATGTGGAGAAAGATGGAGAGGATAAAATGGACAGATAGGATAACGAATGTAGAAGTTTTGAAAAGAGTTGATGAAGAAATATTCTTAATAAAGACATTAAAAGAAGAAAGAATAATAGGGTTGGACATGTATTAAGAGGGTAAAGCCTTATGAAAAATGTATTGGAAAGAAAAATTGAGGGAAAGCGCCCAAGGGTAAGAAGAAGTAGAATGATATTGGATGATATGGGAAAAGAGAATGGATATCAAGTAATAAAAGAGACAGCAAGAGACAGAGGAAAATGGAGGAAGAGACTTCATTGATTTTATTGTTTTTTGCCATGGACCTGTCATGAGACAGAATACTAATGCATCATTATAGGCCTATATATGTATAAATATTTTTTCGTACTCTAAGTAAATTCTAACGAATAGACGAGTTGTAAATAATCAGTAACTTACTCAAAACTAAACATAAACATCAGTATAGTTTACTAGTGATATATACAGACAGGAGGGTCAGGAGAAAGGGCGGCAAATCTGGCATAGCCCATAGGCAGCAAAAGTATAAATCCGCAACCGTTGCGCACGATCGTAATTAGTCTAAATACGTGTAGACCTTTGACAAGATTGCCTCAAGGAGCAAGACAAAGCGTCATGAATACTTAACTAGACCTCGCTTGTACGCTAAATGAAGAAAGATCGTCATATTGAGAAAATATATTGTTTTCGTGATCGGCGGAACTACAGGGTGGTGCACATAAAACAGGCCCCAAAATAATAATGCAATATAAAAAGAAATGCCTGTTGGGGCCGGTTTTACGTACGCCACCCTATATTTTGTGATGTGTGATCTACAGCGGGAACCTGCTTTTTCATATGAAGATTGCTTCGGCAGAGTAAGGGTTCGACTAGATCCGTGTGGTTTAAAGTTGGATACAGTGTGTTCGTCGGATTAAAATTATCTTCTAGACTTAGTGTTTGCAGTAAGTTACAAGTTATAAAGGTTAGTGACTTAGATTCATTTTCTACGACGAACTTCAGAAAGCAACTTTGTACTTTATTTTACAACAGGAAGATCTTTAAAATCCCGGAGTTTGGAATAAACTGTGATAGATTTGTTAAAGGGAACTAACAAAAATTAATTATAGTGAATAAGTAAGAGTTAACTAGAGTTTTGGGGTGCATAATTTCAATATTTTGTTTTTAAACAGACTTTGTTTGACTGTATTATAGTCATTTATTCGAAATATATATATTAGTTAATTTCTTGTTGTTTACAATTTTTATTATTATTTTTTGATTGATTAGTTTGCTCTAGTAAAATGTATATATTAGTTAAAGTTTGGAATTAATGTTATGTTTGAGGCCCACGCCAATCGAATGCATTCCCAAAGTAAGCCACGATTACTGGATAAAAGGGAGAGATATGTAAGAGGGGTGAGTGAGGAGGATTGGTCGGAAAAAGGGAGGTGTCGTGGAAAGCTAGCTAACCGGCGGGAATTCACCAGGGCCCGCGCCTTTCAGGTAAAAGAGAAAGGGGCAAAACTCAGGTAAAGGGTTGAATGAAAGGTTTTATTGCAAAGCAAACTATTTGGAAATATACTTAATCAAGGAAAGATAAGATACATAGTCACTCAGTAAAGATCAGTCCTGGATTGATATAGTTCTCGCGAGTGGCACTGGGACGATATCCACCACTGGTGGGATTAACGGCTGGGTCGGATGAAGTCCGCTGGACACTGCGGGATATACATTCGAGAGCACTGAATCTGTCTCCTGCTCTCGAGGATGCTCATGGAATCGGCCGGAAGAAAAGGAGGAAATATTACCGACTTCTCTTCGTGGGGCTGCCTCACAATGCTGCCGACGCGACGTGCACACACAGCTGGGTCCTTACACTCAGCTTTTGCCGGCCCTTTTTCTTCGGAGATATCGGCAGCTAAAGAAGAAAAGACAGCTGGGTTGGAGACTGGCGGAATCGTACTTCGGCGTGAATTCTAGACGTCTCCGCGACGTATCCTCTGTTGCTTGCCTTTTCGCAAACATACTGCCGCCGACTTTCTTCGGGGCGAGAGACCGCCAAGCAAAGGTGGAGGCGGGCAGGTTGCTTGGACGACCAGTACCGCTCGCCGCGAGAATCCGGGTCGTCTGACCTGCGCCTCGCTTTCTCGCACGCTGCTCGCCGGGTATTTGTCGGGGGTTAACTCTGAGCAAGGTGAAGGCGGGTTTCTTTTCGACCGGGATCGCTGGCCACGTGAACCCGGGACGCCTTCCCCGAACCTCGCCTCCTCAAAACGCTTCCTCGGGGACCGTCCGCATCGTCGCCTCTGGCACACCACTCTTGTTATGACATCAGGAGCGAGCGGTCCTTTTGTTCCCTCAATTGAGAGCATTTCTGGAACAGTTCAATAGGGGAAAGATGGAAAGAAGCTTTTAGTTTCTGAGACAATAGGCGCTATGACCTGATTGACAAAGTGCAATTTCAAGTGAAACTTCCTGGAGATGCTCCCGAAGTCGTTGAAGCACTGTAAGAGAATCTTCGGTGCCGAGTTGGCGGGGACTTACAGACTTAGGGAGGCCAGGACTGGGTACGAAGAGAGAGAATATGGAAAAGTTGAAGATAATCAAAAAAAGGAAAAGAGAAATATACTTACAAGTATTATGCGGAAAGAAAAATGGCAAAGGGATATAAGCGAAGTGCTGGGCGCGAATAATGTTTGTGATATTAAGTGCTGTTTTTGTATATCTTGTTTTTATTGAATTTTAAGTTTTAAAAATCTGAAGCGAATTTCACTATAAGGTATTTTAGCTTAATGATCCATTTTCCATGGCTTTCAAGTAGCCTTTGTCGACCATACATAGATAGGATATTCGTTTCAAGCTGTCTTCGAACTTAAAATTTTTTTTCGAAACAAAACAAACTCCGAATTGATGTTGATAGAATCCATTATTCATAATAATATATAAAATACTTTTCAACTTTGAAACTCAATTAGACGACACTTATTACTGAAATTACTTTTCTGTCTTTACTTAACAACTGAGAACTTTCTCATGGAAAGTGATTGCCAGACTTAAGAGTAAGTTGTCTTACTTGTAGGAAAATCCAAACGCTGCCTGATTTAAGAAATTTACAAACAAGAGGTGCTGTTGTGTTTTGATTGTCAGACATTTCCTATCATCATTTTGATAGTTTGTAGTACTGCACTGAACTAAAATCCATTTCTTGAAACAAAAACTTTTTAATACGTAATTTGCTTATGCATTGATGTTTCGAGGACGTAATAGAACATTTATTGCTAATTTTTTTTTAACTGAATCTTAAAAAACATAGCGAAAACATATTGGTTTTTGTATTCTCTACAGTTACGAATATATTCTTATATTATTGTTATTATTTAAATAATTTATAATTTTTAATAACTTTGTTCGTCTATGTGATGTCAATGTATAATTTCCTCATATTAATTCTTCCATACTTCATTCTCAGCGCCATCTGAAGATGTTTTGCTTCCGTTGAATTCAATGTTTCACTGAAGCACATGAATGGTATCAAGCGTTGGGTATTCATCTCACGAATAATTTTACTGTAGCTCTACCAATATACAAGTCAAAATTGTCCTTATCTCTCACTGGCTTTACACGAATCCGCTTCATGCCGGAAGAGCTGAATGAATTTTCCCTCGAAAAGATCCTTTTCGGACAATTTTCTGCACTGTCTAAGCGGACAAATTTGTTGTGGTAGCCATTCTATCCAGCGCTTCTAAAAACACATATTTCATCACTTTGACTCTTGAAATATTGAAAAACGTTCGAAATTTTAAGTTTAGCTGTGGAATGTCGTTCTCTCGCATTGTAACTTGACAGTAACTTGCCATTGCAGAGACGCCATTTTTATGTTTGAAGTCATGATTTCCAAGCGAACATAAGTAATAAGATTTCGCCGTATAAGGAGACCTTCTCGCTGATTTGCATTATAGAAAAGATCATTAATTAGAAACGATTTAAAATTGTGAGTTAAGTTCATTAATGTATCCACTTATTTCTAACTTGTGGTTCAAGAAGGAAAACGTGTCTGATCTAAGCAAAACCGTTGACTGTGACTTTGAGATTCAAGCTTCGAACTCGGATTTCCCATCCTAATAGACGCCATTCAAAATATCGTCACGGAACTCAGCACACAAAGGATTAACCTCAGAGAAGAATCTTTTTTATGATCTACGATCGTCTCAAAGGAATATCAATTACAATTTATAGGCCTTGTAATGGAAACCTGAAAACTGGAAACAAATAGGATTAGCTTGATGCAGTGACAGAGAACAAAGTATGCATTAAAAATTTACATATATTGAGAAACTGTTGGAAAACGAAAATGTTTCTTTTAAATGTAAAAAATGACAAGAAAAAGAAAACAGCACATGAACAAAATGAGGAATTGCCTTTCTGATTTTAGATTATGGGAAGGAAATTGGGAACGGCCGTTTCGTCCTTCTGCGGACTCATCAGCCCAATTCCCGCCTTCCCCTAACCGAATCAGAAAGGCAAGACCTGGTTAGTGTAAGCCACTGCCGGCTTGAGAGTGACCCCACAAACCACATTTTGTTCATGTGCTGTTTTCTTTTTCTTGTCATTTTTTACCTATTATCCCAGCACGTTAAACTTTCTTTATTACAATTTCTTTGAACCTTATGTTATTATTTATTTCCCTTCAGCCTAAACATTCTTAGGAGAAGGTTTGTGCTGGCTTCGAGAAAAGCAGCAATTTGTTTTCTTGTCTTTTGTGGTTTGTGGGGTCACTGTCAAGCCGGCAGTGGCTTACACTAACCAGGTCTTGCCTTTCTGATTCGGTTAGGGGAAGGCGGGAATTGGGCTGATGAGTCCGCAGAAGGACGAAACGGCCGTTCCCAATTTCCTTCCCATAATCTAAAATCAGAAAGGCAATTCCTCATTTTGTTCATGTGCTGTTTTCTTTTTCTTGTCATTTTTTACCTGTTATCCCAGCACGTTAAACTTTCTTTATTTCTTTTAAATGCTTTACAAAAGAATTTTGTGAAAAATTTTGACTGAATTGAAAAACAGAGAGATTTGAATTGTAAAGTCAGTCACGAGGTTGAACATTGCCAATCCGCAAAACGAATTTTTCTGTGGAGAATTTTTCTGTGGAGCTGACACTTATTTGAGTTAATTTAATTCATAATTACGAATATAATTTTTCATGATATTAATACCAGTTAAATTTTGCAATGTCTAATGTTTTATCAATTATATAATGGGAAGTTATTTTCACTAATTAAATTGTAATTGTTTGAAACAATTAATATATGCTACTTTTGTTTTTAAAAGCTATTTGAAACACACCCAATTCCAAAATATTACATAAGAAGTATTCTGAACGGTAATCAATTTTTTTATTTTATTTGATAGGGGAGATTACTGAAACCCAAACTATCTCAAGCTGATTTTCAATATGTTTCTGTTCTGTTTCACAGTAACATTTTTCCGCTATTCAAAATATTCTTCGAAAGTTTAACATTTCTTTTACCTTCCCTATTACACACTCTTTGGGCCGCATTCTCTCCCAAACAACAGCAGATCTTATCACCTATAATGACAATCCGAAAGGGGTAGTGTATGCACTCCCTTGCACCGATAAACCATGTAGATTTATTGGTGAAACCCGTCAATTTTTGAAAAATTGCATTTCGCAGCATTGTATAGCCATCAGAAATAAACATCCCAATTCTCTAACTTCAGATCACATTCAAAAAACAAAGCACTTATTGGCTTCTGGAAAACCTATCGTCATGTGCCGGCAAATAAATGACTTCAAAAGAAAGTGCAAGGAATCATTCCATATCCTAATTGACATAAATTATTATAATGATAGTGTTTCTGTCAAAACTATTTCTGTTTCCATAAATAATTTACTGTCTTACCTTTCTATGCTGTTCAATTTGTTTTGTTTTTTTAATCATTGAAATGTTTTTTTTTCATTTATTGAATGAATTTTTATTTCATTCCATCTTTTTTCATTATGAACTATTATTACATTTCTATGGTGTTCATTACTTTTTTTTAATCATTGAAACGTTTCGTTTGTATTTATTCCTAATGAATTTTTATTTTATTCCAACTTTCTTCATTATGTATTATTGTATTATATGTCTTGTTTTTGTATATTTTAGGATATTAATATTTTACCAAAAAAAAGCAAACGTTTTATGTATTCTTATATTGTCAGTTTGGTTGCCCTTAATATTGTATTGCCCTACTCTCTCTATGCTGTTCAAATTTATCATTTTTTTTATTTTTTTTATTATTTTAATTTTAAATCCTTGTTTTGTTTTGGTTGTATTTATTCTAGTTTTTTATTTTATTCCTTTTTTTTTTCATTATGACAATATAAACTGTTATTGCATTAAATAATATTTTGAATATTTTTAAATTAAATACCGGTATACTGTATTATTGCAAAAAGCAAAAGGTTTTTATGTCCAGAGGCCCCGAGCTTTTATGTTTCCCTTGCAAAGGCAATACCACATCCCAGGCACGATAATGACAACTCATCTTCCCTCTTCTCAAAAAAAAAAAAAAAAAAAAATATGTTTTGCTATCTATGTTTTGGATTCTCCGAAAAAATTTGAAATTGTAGAAATAACAGTATATCCGAATAAATGATTTGTTGGATAATTGAGAAATGGATCAATTCATATTCAAAAACAAGTTAAATATTTGACTATTTCCGAAGACAATGTTATTCGTATTATACTCTCCATCTCCTTTCGACCACAGTAATAATAATTTATTATACTTGATATGGGTTTTATCCCTTTACAAGTGTGATTCGATTGGTGTTACAGTTTCAATACTATTGTTTTTTAATAATTATATAAACGAAAAAATACTAATACTAATATTAATAATGACAACAACAATAATAATAATAATAATAATAATAACAGTAATAATAGTAATAACATTAATACTAAAAATTATCTTACAAATCTTTTTTTTTATTATTATTATTATTCTGCCTTTTCTATTTTCTCCAGAAACAATTTAATGTATTTACATAAATTAATGTTAATTCTGTTTTGATTTAACTGAATAATCCACCATCCACTCCTATTGGAAATTTTTTCAGTTTCTAATGCTTTTCTTTCTTCCTTCATTTTTTCACAATCGAAAATTACATGATTCCAGTTTTCTAAATTTTTGCAGCCTAACCTGCAACCTCTTTCTTCTCTAGTTAACCAATATTTACTCGAGTTCCAAACGTTACCGCATCTAATTTTAATGTATATTTCTCTCCAATAGGAGTGGGTCGTGTTCTTATATAAATAACTGGCCCCTTCAATTTGTACTTCTAAATTACTGTAATAATTGTTAAAATTTGATTTCTGTATTTTGTTATAATTACATTGCATATTTACCTCAATCAATTTTTGAATAATTATTTTTTTACAATCAATCCAATAATTACAATCCATTATCTTATCTAATTCCATACCCAATCCTGCTTCATTAAATATTTCTTCAATCATCTTTATATAATTACATTTGTTCCCTGACTTTGCATCATCTACCATATTTTCTAAAATTAGTTTTGGTAATCTTTCTTCGTTTTGCTTTACAACTTTTATTACATAATCTATAGCTCTTTTAATACAATCTATTCTCAATGGATATATGCCTAATTCATTTTCAATGATATAATTTGGTACAGTTTTTTCCATATTAAAATATAATTTAATAAATAAGTATTGTATATTTTCCAATTCCTTTTTAATTTTCCACCCATCTATTTCCATACCATAACAAATGACACTTTTAACCATGCTATTAAACATAAATTTTATTTTTTTCCAATCGTTTATTTTTGCTCTTTTGATTAGTTTTATTAATTCCCAAGTGGCTGCTATTCCTTTATCTTTTCTATGTTTTATATTTACTTTATTACTATTTTGTGAGGTAAACCACTTGCCTAAATATTGATACTTATTTGTTATTTCTATCTCTTCATTATTCCATGTCCATTTTTCTAATTTAGCTCTCTTACCACCATTTCTGAAAATAATAATTTTTGTTTTCTCCAAGTTAATGTTTAAACGATATTCATTTACAAATTCTTGTAGAACTTTAATCATGCGACTAAGTTCTATTTGTGTTTCTGCCAATATAACCAAATCATCTGCGTACATAAGACTAAATATTCTCCCATTTTTTAATTTGATACCTCCCCATCCCTCTTCTCTTAACTTTAATTCCAAATTATTTATTAACACTGAAAATAAAATAGGGCTCAAACTACAACCTTGTCTTACTCCTTTTGTAATAGATATCTCTCTCCCTTTTTTATTATTTCCCACAATTATTCTAGTATCCTCATAAATGTTTTTTATAATTCTTAACATTTTTCCTTTTATTCCTACTTTAACTAATACCTTCATTAAAATGTTTCTATCTACACTATCAAAAGCTGTTTTGAAATCAATAAACATTGCAAAGAGTTTTTTTCTCTTAACCATTAATTTTGAATCAATAAGAGCGTTCAAAACAAAGATGTTGTCATGAGTTGAATAATTCTTCCTAAAACCTGCCTGATTTTCAACAATTATGTTATTACATTCTAACCAATTCTCTAATCTGTTTTTTATAATTTCTGTAAAAATTTTAAAAGATGTATTTAAAAGAGTTATGCCTCTATAGTTTTTTGGTTCACTTTTATTTCCCTTTTTATACAAGGGTATAATTTTTCCATTTCTCCAATTTTTTGGAATTTTTTCAGTTTTCCAAATCATATTATACCAATTTAGCATCCATTCTATCAAATTATTCGACGCATTAATAATCCATTCATTTCTGATTCCATCTGGACCGGGTGACTTATCTTTTTTTAAATTATTTACCACCATATTTAATTCATTTTTCTCAATTTGACTATCAAGATGATTGAAATCTATTCCTCTACTGATCGTTTCTATCCCTTCATATAATTCTTCTTCTTCTATTACCCAGTTTGTGTTTTCTTTAAACCAGGAACCTTCTAATAACTTAAGAAAATGGTATTCCATATCATAATTATCCATATAATCAAGGTAATTTACAAATGAAGACCTATTTCTAAACTTTTTTATTAAATCCCAAAATTCTGTGCCCGTTTTTATTCTCATAAAGTTATTCATTAGATCTTCATTATATCTTAAGTTTTTTTCTTTACAGATGTTTCTATATATCTTTTTATTTTCCAAATATTCCAATCTTAATATATCTTCATTGTATTTTCTAAAATTTCTAAGACTACACTTTACTTTCTTTTTTTTTTCCTTACATTCATTATCAAACCAACTTGTATTTCTATTTCTTTTCCTTGTACTATTTTCTATTTCTTTAGTTTTAGTTATTCCTTTTTCTAATGTGTCTTTAAAAGTCTTATACATCTCATTGACATCATCATTTTGCTTTAAACTTTCTATCTGACTCTTTATTACTAATTTGTAAAATTCCCCATTTTCTTTGTTAAAACATACGTCCAATTTATTTGTTGTTTTAATTTCTTTTTCCTTTTCAATTTGTAATTTTGTATTTTTTATTACAATTGGCATATGATCTGAAACCCCTGATTCTAATATTTCAAAAATAAAAATTTTTTCTAGAACTTTTTCATTAACAAAGATAAAATCTATTACGGAACAGCCTTGGCCTCCTATAAATGTCCAATTTCCCTCTACATCATTTTCCTTATTTCCATTTAAAATTTCTAAATTATATTCTCTAACCCAATTTATCAATATTTCTCCATTTTTATTCACGATTTCATCCTTTGAATTTCTTTCATACGTTTCTGTTTCGCTATAATTATTACATACACTATTCAATTTCCCTATTCTACAATTAAAATCACCAATTAAAATAACATTATCATTTTTTACTTGTGATTGGAAAATGTTGTTTCCTATTCTGCTTAATAACCTTTCTATATTTTTATTGTACACAGTTACTATTTGATAATTTTCTTTTTTATATCGTAAACAAACAATAATTCCATCTTCAATACAGTTAAAATTTATATCCTCTATTTCCATATTCTTTTTCCATCCTATACTTATTCCACCTACAGGTCTCCCTTTTTTATTTTCTTTCAATGCAAATTTATGATACCAATTGAAATTACCTTTTTTATCTAGCTTGTGTACAAATTTTTCATTTACGCACCAAGTTTCTACTAAAATAATAACTTCATAATCTTTTATAACTTCCCAAATTTCTACATTTTTTCTGTCATTTATCCCATTTACATTCCAAGATATTATTTCAAACATACTTTTGCTTTTATTTTTTTTGCTCTTACACTCTATTTCTTCTTTTTTCTTTTCATTACTTTGTTTATTTATATTTACAATTCCTATTCCTTTTTCTCCATAATCCCTTTGATTCTTATTCTTTACACCAGTTAAAGCAGAATTTTTCTTTCTCTGTTTCGGGGATGTTAATATCTCTCCCTCTTCTACATTCACATGATTTTTAAACTTTCCTTTTACTTCATTTAGTTTTTTTGATAACCTATATATTGATTAATTTTTTCTACATCTTCCTCATTTTTCTCTAAACTATTACCACTTCCTTCATTCATACCTTCTTTCATTAATTGCTCATAATATTTTAATTTACCATTTATTTTGAGCTTATTATACTGTAAACTTGCTTTGTTGCCTAGTTTTTTTTCCTTATTCATTATTTCTACTAACTTTCTTCTGATTTGTCTAGTTTCAAAAGAGAAGTCTTCATCAATGTATACCTTTGAACCTCTTAGCTTATTTCTTAAACTTAATATCTCTTCTTTAATTTTCCAATCATAGAATTTGATTATAATAGGTCAATTTTTGCCTTGGTTAAATTTACCTAACCTATGAGCCCTCTCTACTTTATCTATTTGTAAACCTAATCTTTCTGAGCAAATATTTTTAATTATTTGCTCTGACTTATTCCATGCTTCCCCTCTCTCGTCTTCAATGCCATGAAAAATCAAATTGTTTCTTCTTGCTCTATCCTCTATGTTAATTAGCTTTTCTTTCATATTAATTATTTGTAAGTTCATATCAATTAATTCTTCTTCTTTTTCTTTTTCTCTTTGTTTTACTTCCCTTAATTCACTTTCTAGATTTTCTATCTTATTTCTATATAATTCATTTTCTAATTTTATTACACTAATTAGCTTTGTTTCTTCTTTCATAATTGCTATGTCTTTTTTCAGTTCATGTAATAATTCTATAATGTTATTCATATCTCTTACCTCTTCTTTTTCCATAGCACTATTACTGGCATTTGTTGCTTCTAAATTCACCGTTATATTCCCTTCCGTTTCTTCTGCAGATAACTTGTGTTTTTTGCTTTTTGGTGACCTTGGTAGAGTATTTTTCGCTTTAAAAGCTTCTATTTCTTGTATTTTCTTTTCAATTAGTTCATTTTCCTCTTTGCGCTGTCTTAGCCTTTGGATATTTACAGTTCCTGTACTGTTTGATCTTCCTCTAAAGTTATCTGATATATCCTACATAATATCAGTTCTTTTCCCCCTGTAATTGCAGTGGAAACTCCTTCCTTCACCGCTTTACAGATGTGGAAAATTCCACCGCTGTTCCATTTGCCGGGCGAGTCCACTCGTGCCTTCTTTCTTCTATTAGTCAATTAAATTTCTTATTCTATAACTTACTAAAACAGTTTTATATCTTTTCACTGCAACTAGCTGTCCAATATCACACTTTAAATTACTAAATACATATCGACTGCACTACCAAGCACATCTATTCCACTTCACAAACTAGGAGCTCCGACAGCCACGTCTTTCCCCTCCGGCTCCAACCAATCGAATCCCCCTTTCGACCACAGTATACCTATCTTCTGTATATCTTCAAACTATCTTCTGTTGTCCTCTTACAACTCACGCTACAGTTTCAAAGAAATCTTGAAAGATTAACAGGAATTTTTTCTAGATGAGATAGGAATTGAAAGAAAAAGAAAATACAGCTTAAATAACCATCAGATAGGAATTGAAAAAAAAGAAAATACAGCTTAAATAACCACCAGATAGGAATTGAAAGAAAAAGAAAATACAGCTTAAATAACCACCAGTAATAGTTAATGATATGGTGATAGGACTTTGTTAAAACTCTGGCAGTTATAGTAACAATTGAAACATTAAAACCACTGATAACTCTCTGGGATAATGCACTTATTAGATTATAATACATAAATATATAAAATATTACAAGTAAGTAAGGGATTTCTTATTGTATTATTTAAGATCATAAGTTACTTCTTAATGCCATATCTTATTAAATCATATAAAAGTAAAGTAAATTCAATGAACTTAACTCGAATTCATTAATTAAATCAAAAAAAGTAATAAACATAACTTTCATCCATGACTACTCTCAGTAGACATTGTCACCTGCACTCAGCAGTCTAATATAGAAATGTTACAGTTTTCTATTATCGTAACTCCGTTATAATCTCAAAATTTGGTACAGCTTTAACATACATATTCTATCAACAATTACCAATTTAAAACCTATCTTTATAAAAATTTATCTGTTTTGCTGTTGATTAATTCATTCTACCACTTTTAATTTATACAAGCAAACCTGTGATCTTTGATTCTGAGATAATTTTCTCACCATCCGTGACCGCGACTTCTTTCTCACAATCCGCGAGCACGTCTCGCAGACCGTCTCGGAGAACTTATATATGATCGTAAATCACGTGACCTACGATTGACCCACATAGATGATAAAAATGAAAATGTGAGCATCTCGGAGACAGTCTCGGAAACCCCTGGATTTCCGGTTGACCCACAGATAAAAATGAAAATGTTACAATACTATACCTAACACTAGCCGGGTACCGTCGCTTCGCTCCGGAACCCTTTCATCTATAACATTAAAAAAAAAACTTTATTTATTTCGCAAATTAATATTGAGAATTGGAGAATATACGACTTCCAAGCCCGTTGTGGCCTTCTCAACTTAACTCAGGTGTATTGCGGGTTGGCGCCACACACCTGGGGTTGCCGCCGTTCAGTTCATCGTCAGTTTGCAAGATTATTCCCTATCCCCTAAGAATTTCAAAAAATCCGGCCTTATTCATTGTCTATATCATAAAGGAAACCTCTGTGCAAAATTTCAGCTTTCTATGTCCAAGGGTTTGGGGTGGGCGTTGATGAGTCAGTCAATGAGTGAGTCAGGACTTTTCTTTTTATATATGTAGATTTTCATGAATTTTGTTTTCTTAACATCATTGATTAGTTCTTTATAGATTATATTTGGATCTGTTATTTTCTCATTTTCAACTCTTATCCGATTCGTTCTTTACATATTATTCCTGGTGTTTTGATATCATGTTTATTTATGAAAATATGATACATATTTGTTTTCGTATTTCCATTAATTGTACAGTTGTTTCTTGTTGTTCCGTAAAGATGATTTTTCAAACCATTATTGCACATAAGTTTTACGCAGTTCTGTACTGCATTGTTTTTATTCATTTTGAAAATATCTATATTTACGTCGCCAATCAGTATAGTTGGACAGTTGTTTAATATCTTTTCATTTCTTATGAATAGATTCTCTATTTTAGTAACATTTTAGTAATTTGTAATTTAACTTTTTCCTTACAGAATGACAGACAGAATAACGTTTTTATAGTATATAATAATAATAGCCGGGTATCGTCGCTTCGCTCCGGAACCCTTGCATATATAGCATTGAAAAAACAAACTTTATTTATTTAGCAAATTAATGTTGCGATCGTCGGTGAATATATAATTTCCCAGCCTGTTGTGGCTTCTCCGAATAACTCGGATGTATTGCGGGTCGGCAACACACACCAAAAATTCTCATTTTTGCATGTATCTTGCAAAAGCTGAAGCGTTTGTGAATAAGTGAAACATCGTTCGATAGAACTTTCAAATACCAACATTTTCTCAATTTAATGTTGTCTTCTATCTTTTATACTTTTCGTTTAAATTGAGAAAAAGTCAAAATTTGACCCTTTAAAAGGCGCCATCTTGGAAACCAAAAACTTTTTTCGAAAGATTTTGTAGCATTTTGTTTGCCTTAAAAAGATCTACATTTTATCCATTTACATAACCAATCTATCTCTTATAGTTTGGTCACAAAATTGGAAAAACATAAAGTCTTATGACAGACAAAATAACGCTTTTATAATATATAATTTGTCACCTTACTTGTATTTCTGTGTCTTATGGCTTCGGAGGAGATAGGGCCAGAAAAAAATCAACTTTTCTTTTGTATTTAGATATTCTTTCACTCTTTCGATCAATTAGAAGATAGCGGCTTTACAATATGCTCAATCAATCCAGAAAAGATTCTATTTTATTTGAGTTTTAGCTTCCTTTTTTTTTTCTTCTATAAAGCTTACTACTTTCCATAAGAAATCTGTTTCAGTGTTTGATTGTTTGGTACAAATTAATTTACATTTCTATCTCCTGGTTTTCATTTTTATTCGTTTTTACTTATTATATGTTCCTACCCCTATCATGAATAATAATAGGCAGGCTTTATAATATTATGAAAATGCCAATTTATTAAATATGTCTATAGTTTTAAAAGATTGAACAGTTTTAAAAGATAACTGAAATATTACTCGGAAACATAAATTTAACAATTGATATTTTTCAATGGTTTTTGCGATACAAATAATGATTTTTCAGTATTCTACCCAATAGAAATAGTGCTTCTTTCATTCTTGAGTCTATTTTCTTTATTCTAATTGATACTTATCAGTGGTTTTTGAATTGTAAATAGCGATGGTTTTTGAATTACAAACAGTGTTTTTTCAGTATTCTACCTAATAGATGCAGTGCTTCTTTCTTTCTTGACTCTCTTTTTTTTTATTTCAATTAATATTTTTAAAGTGGTTTTTGAGTTACAAATAGTGATGGTTTTCGAGTTTCAAATAGTGATTTTTCAATATTCTACCTAATAGAAATAGTGCTTCTTTCTTTCTTGACTTTCTTTTTTTAATTCCAATTGAAAACTTTTCAGTGGTTTTGAGTTACAAATAGTTATTTTTTTCAGTATTCTACCTAATAGAAATTGTACTTTTCTTTCTTGAGTGGTTTTTTTTTTTTCAGTGGTTTTGAGTAAATAGTGAGGGTTTTTGAGTTACAAATAGTTATTTTTCAGTATTCTACCTATAATCTGTCCAAAGACTGGTGGCATCTGAACAAAACTTCCCCCACTTCGGACCGCCACGCCCACAAGCGTGAGTTAAAAAATATAAACGATACGTTTATATAATTATATTTTAACTTACTGGCCATTGCACCATGTTTGGACTCTTTTTGCAAGGATTAATAATTGTAATAAAAATTAAGTAAAGGTAACAAATTATTAATTGCAAATTGCAAATTGCGCCGGACAGACAGACAGAGAAATAACCTAATTAAGTAAAGATTTAAAAAAAACCTAGTTTTGTAGAAAAAGACCCAGTGGATAAAAAAGGAAAAAGATGGTAGGATTAGCGAGGATTAGCGAGGATTAGCAGTCGACTGATTGCTTGTGGGCGTGGCGGTCCGAAGTGGGGGAATTTTTGTTCAGATGCCACCAGTCTTTGGACAGATTATAATAGAAATAGTGGTTCTTTCTTTCTTGACTCTTTTCTGTTTTTTATTCTAATTGATACTTTTAAATGGTTTTTGTGTGACAAATAGTAATGGTTTTTGAGTTACAAATAGTGATTTTTCAGTATTCTACCTAAAAGAAAAAGTGCTATTTTCTTTCTTGACTTTTTTTTTTATTCCAACATCTCCCGGATACACGCGCTTGTTTTTCAATATCACATAGAATTTGGTTTAGGGAGAATTTCGGTAATTATAGTTCTAATTGTCTTTTTGGAATTACAAATAAACAGACGGATCGGAAATAAATATACAATCTTGAGATTCAAAAAAAAAGTTGAATATTGATGGGGGTGGTTGGGTGGGTTCTAATGGAGCAAAAGCAGCTGTGGCTAAGCTGCATTGATGGGGGTAAGGAGAAGGATACGTAATGAAAAAAAAACAATATGAAGAGAGATGCAGTCGCGGTGGCCTAATGGATAGAACGTCTGACTTCGAATCGGAAGAGTGCAGGTTCGATTCCTGTCGCAGACATTTCATTGTGAAAATTATTTCTGTTTTTTATTCTCACAGCAAATTGCGCCGGACAGACAGACAGAGAAATAAAAGATTTTAGTAATATAGCTTATAGCGTTGGTTTTGATTTTCCATTACATAATCGAATTAATTTAAATATTGTATAAAATAGGATTTATTATAAGATTAAGGATTCACCATTAAATAAAATCGCTTACTAACCAATTAAAGTTGGCGTTTAATTAAATCAATTAAATGAAATATTTCGCTAAATCAGATAATTTCGGAATTTTTTTTTATTATTTCGAATTTTATTCTTTAGCAGTTTTATAGAGAAAAGAACAGTTACATATCTTCCTTCAAGAAATAAAACAAGTTGAAAAATAAAATAAATTTTATTATTCATATTTAAGTAACTAGTATCTATTTTTATTGTTTTAGATTATCTTTGAGAAAAAGAAATAGTAAAAATCTGAGGTAAATTGATGTTATAAAATTAAATAAACTTGTTATTTTTGAAGATTTTGAGAACCAAAAATCTATGAAAGTATTAAATAGAGAAAACTAAGAAATAGACAAAGTAATGGCGTTTTTTTCCTTGATTGAACCATTTTGAGAACTTGGTGTACCTAAACAACAGAAAACCAACAAAAGATTTTGGATTTTTTATAACCCCTCGCAAAATTTACTATCACTGAAGAGAAAAGAAGAGAGGGTGGCCTCCTTCACTGCTTTATCCCCTCCCGTGACTGGTTCAGTTATTGCAGTTTCTTCTTTTTCTTCTGCAGCATCGTCAGGTTTACGAGTAGACATTTATCCGTTTTAAGTATTTATTTGGAAAGTGCTCGAATAAAAATGGGCTGTCAACTGCGACTTACTAAATATTTTCGTGGGTGCAAAGATACAATGACAGTGAAGATATGGTCTATATGAATTGAAAATAGAGGGAATTCAACCGGAGATAGAAAAACAGTTACAGGCAATTCGAGAAAAAAAAATTCATGGTTCTTGTTTTTTTTTTTTTTTTGCCTAAGGGATATCGTAGGAGATTTACTATTCTCTTTGACAATTCCGGCAAAGAAGCCAAGGGGAAAAAAGAAGGGGAATAAAAGAGAAAGCAAAATGAGAAATAAAAGGAGAAAGAATAATTACAAAAGAATGGTAAAGAAGATGGCGGAAATCTTCTAACAAAGGTAAATTGACATGCATAAAGAATGCATATTGAAAGTGATTTATTTGAAACTGTAAAGGCTCATTTTAATAGCAGACAGAAAAGTAGATGAGTAGAGAAAAAGTGAGATCCTTACTTTTAAGAATAGTGAAGAAATTGTAATTTTTCAAACAACTATCTTTGGTTCATTTTAAGTCTCTTCTTAAAACAAATATCTTTCTAGAAGTGAACTGAAAAAGCAAACATTTTATACCATTTTATGACTAAGTTTGGAAAAGGCTACAATCCTGAGTCATAGTATTTATCCCTTTCTTTAATCTCATTATTCAAATGGTATATCTCACTCGTCAGTAAATTTCATGAAACAGAATAATGAATGTCGAAGGCAGAATATGTGACAAATGTTTCGATGATGGATCAATACGTAAAACTTAAACGTATTACTTAACTTCAGGATTAAAAAAAATACTTATATTTAAACTTTTCACTATCACTATTATTTTTTATATTTACAATCAAATAAATTAGTTTTCTTTGTTTCATTATTATGGAAGAAACTGGAAGAAAATTTTCTTCTAAACACTGGATCTCTTAAGCTTCTTTGCCATCACATTCAGTTAGCAGCAAAAGATACAAAAACTTTGGTAAAGAATCCAAATAATATGTGTCTCAATTGGAATACCTGCTAGATTCAATTTCCAGAAGAAAATTAAGAGAAAAAAAGTGACTGGAAGGCTTCATTTCCACAGCTTATGTATTAAAAAGAAATAAAATGACTAAAATGAACTTTTCCGTTCATTTTAACAAATCAGCAAAGAATTGCAAATTAGCTTCAATTTTTAGATCAATTTTAAACTCTTTTTTTTTTTTTTTCAACTTTTTTTTTAAAGTAACAACTTCTTTTCTTCAAAACAAAGTGAATTGCTTAAATATGGTATTTTTTATGATAAGCGGAAACTGATTTAAATCACTTAAAATATTTAATAATCGTCGAAATACTTCACCCTAGCACATTTACTATACTGAAATCGTAGAAGTATATAAGCTCATCAAAGATTAACTTGAAATTAACGTGCTTAGATGATGTAATTCCAATTATAAAAAATTAAATTTCATCGAAATTTTTTAGACTATAATTCTTGCAGTTTACTTATGTTAAATCTTTTTAGTTGTTAAAGATGGGAACCTTGGAAGAGCTCGTTCACTTTTTCTGAAATTTCAGCTACATTAAACTATTCAACGATTCAAGGAATGAACGAAGGCAGAAAGTGTTTTAAAATGAATAGGTTAACGAATTCGCAAGAGATAATTTACAAAAATTATAATCCATTTTGGACAACTAAGATAAATTTCAATACAAAATAAATTCAAGCGAAAAAAAAAATAAATAATAACAAACGATAGATTATGAGTGATTAACAACTTTTTTATAATGATGGTTAAACTGTCGGTAACAATAGTATATTCTAGAGACATTATTAGGTGGTTAATAATGACACTGATGCATTTTTTTAAACATAGATTACTGAGGATTAAATTCATTAATGCAGTGAGCTACTAAATTGAATGCAAGTATTAATCTACTTCCCTTTCGCTCAATCTCTGGAACCTTAAAAAAATGTTGTGGATCTATCGGGTAAGTAAGTCAAAGTTGTCTATGCACTATCTCAATCCCTTGTAGTTCCTGATTAGAAAGTGTTATACAGAGAGAAATAACATCGATCATCTCTTGCTTTGTAGCAATTAGAAGAACATAATACATAATGACCAAGCAAAATAAACATTTCAAGTTTCTTGGTCACAAGTTTGTTATATTCTTAATCTTTCTTTTGTGTTTTTGTTTCGTTTTTTATTCAAAATAATCTGATAGAAAAGGCCGAGGATTTGATTCCAATCCATTTTAGTGATTTCTATTTCTATTGTTCGTTGGGTTTTTTTTTTGTTCAAGAAATTGCTTGCACTTCCGAATTTCAAAACACACACAGTATTTTCATATATTAAAGACTATAAATGTGGGCCTATCCTATTGATTTTCTTCACTTTCCGATAGTGAGTGCCAAAAGAATTGTGATCAAGTTTTGTAAAACTTGGGGAAATATAGTGATACTAACTAGGATATGTAAGCAGGAATTTCAGTATTCCCGGGATAAAAAAAGAAAGAGAGAATACATTTGGAAACTAATGAGGCGTTCTCAAGTATCTGATTTTTAAGTTCAATGGGGCGTAAAAATGGTAGGGAAACTGTAAGGTCAGGAAATGAGATCCATATCATATTTCTGATTAAATTATGAAGTAAGAAATAGATGTATTATGACAATTAGTAATAATGTTGAAAAAGAGGCACTGAAAGCAGACTGTAGATCCAGCTAGTCTGGCTAATGATTAATACCTCAGAAAACATAAAACTCTTTGAATATAATCAGTTATTATAGCTTAATTTCTTAATACATGAAAATTAATCTAAAATTTCTATTGTGATGATCTGCGGAAAAGAAAATATCCAGAACTCATCTAATATTAAAAAGAACAAAAATTTTAAAGTTATATTAAATAAGTTTTAAAATAATAAATTTTATTTAGACTTAAGATTAAATTTTAATAATACCAATATACTTAACTGATATTATAAAATGAGTGTCTCAATTATACAATTATACAATTATTTATAATTATAATTATATAATTATAGAAACTATGAATGAAAATCGATTTGTATTGAGTTGATGTACGTAGTAAGAACGAAAATACTAACAATTAAAAAGAACTTTCTAAAAATTTCCTTGTTAATTTCCTGAGAAAGACCACGGGAAAGATTTCAAATATAAAAGTTAGTCCTTACATATGTACAAGTTTCAGGAAGATCCATCTTACGATTCAAAAGTTATTAGGGTGCGACACATGCACCAGTATGCAGACTAATTTATTTACATCGAAATAAATTATTTATTTAAATTTTATAATAATTTATAGAATACTTTACATTTCATATCTTTTGTGGTTACTAGAATTTAATCTGATGTTGTCTGTCTAGAATTAGACAAAATGGCTGGATGTAGAAAGTTTTGAGCTTAAGTTGCAAATGTAAAATATGAACCTAGAGTTCAATCATTTTGTATTAAGTCATTGACATTTCTGGTTATTTTTTCTGTATGCTTATTCCCAGAATGACATTTTTGTAGAAATTTTTATGAGTTTATTGTGGGAGTATATTAATACTAAAAATCCTCACGCTAAGAGTGGACAACAAATTTCAGAAACTCCATGCTTTAATTGAAGGCATTATTTACTTTTGTAATTCTACTGTTCACATTCTAATTCGAGGATTCCTAAGTTACTGATCCTGTAGATGGAATGCTAAAGTCAGCCTATCCCTATTTAAAATAGGTGAAGAATCTTTTTCCGGAATTATACACAGTTAGGGTTGGGAAGACTATTCGATATCAATATAATCTTGTTATTCAAGAAAAGATAACTTCGGACCAATAATGGGACCTCTTAGGATGTACTACTACATATTTGATAATTTCATATATAATCTGTCAAGAGTTGAAATCAAAGGAAGTAGGCATATCAATGTAAAAATTGTTGCCTCTTATGACATCTATGGGAAGACAGGAAATGGTGCTATTCTTACTATCGTCGAACTATTATATGGCACTTTTTCTGGTAATGAGCCCTCCCCGAAAGAAAATTCTTGCTACGGGCCTGCTCAGAGGACTTGGGGTTTGAGCCTCAGTTTCAAAAGAGTGTGGATTCGACGATAGATTCGAGTTAATTCACTTATGCTACATGAGTTTAAACTGGGACACAGTCCAGTAGATGCAGCTCTCAACATCAATATAGTATTTGGAGAAGATACATTGAAGGAACGCATGACACAATGTTGGTTTGAGAAATTCTAGTTCTTGAGAAGTGAGCTTCACAAATGAAGCCCACGGTAGTCCACAAGGAGCTATCGATAATGCCAAGCTGAATCGACACTCGTAAAACAGTTCAAGAACTTGTCGAGAAAGTAGGAATGAACTATGCAACTGGGAGTAATGTAGTTTCTCGATATTTGGCGACTGCAAGCGAAGTGAAGAAATGGATAAATGGGTCCTCCATGAGTTGACAGAGCAGTACAGAATACGATGATTGAATATCTGCTCTTTTCTGCTTCTCCGGAACTAAATCAACGACATTTTGAAACGACTCGTCACGTGTGGTGAGAAATGGCTACTGCATGACAATCACCGATGTTCTGCGCAATGGCTCAATAAGGCCCCGAAACACTATCCGAAACCCGTACTTCATCCCAGGAAGACGATGGTCAGTATTTAGTGGTCCATAAATGGTGTGATTCATTTTTCCTTAGTGCCAAAGGGAGAAGCAACAACGGTGGACAGTGAGGTCATGAACTTGAAATTTTCGACAAAACAGCCGGCATTAGTAAATCGTCGTGAATCCATACTACGGTATGATAACGCAAGACTTCAAGTTGCTGGTCAGACAAATCACAAGTTGCACCAATTGAGTTACGAAATCTTACCTCACACATTTAAATCACCAAACTCCTGTTCCCTACGGACTAACCCTTCTTCATGCATCTGAACATCTTTCTAACGTACAAAATGTTATCCAATTAAACGTCAATTTAAATCGCATTCTGTCTGTCATATTTCTAATTCTTTTTTTTTTCAAGAGGGCTTACACAAACTTGTAGCTCATTCACAACATATATTGTTACCGGCGGTGGTTATTTTCATTAATAAACTTCATGAAGCACTGAGTTGTGGATGTTTGAAATTTCCAACCATTTTCCGACATTTCATCTGCACCAATCTGATTCATTTAGAATTTGTTATAACAATACGATAGATTTTCCACTGGTGAAAAAAAATAAAGAAAATTATTTATATCCTAACTTAATATACTTGTTGCTGACCTGCCTTAATAAGTCTTGGAAATAAGTTTCATCTGGGTAACACTCATCAGTATTTCAATAGTTTAAAGAAGAGCTCCGGAATTTAGTAAAAAACAATACATAATTGAAGACACCGGTGCAAAAAGGAGGCAGCTCCATTTCAGCAAATTTTTCAGGAGAAGCAAAAAACTGTTCCCTTTTTGCACCGAATCCAATCAGTAGGCATATATATATATATCCATTGTATTTCCCTTATGAGTTAACGGAGCTGCCTCAATTTTGCACCAATCGATGGAGCACCTTTCTATAAATTTGTAGCGATTAAAAACGAAAAATCGTCAATATATGGAGCTGCCTCCTTTTTGCACCGGTATCTTCAATTTCAAATTCCTCGAGTCCATCCGAACTCAGAAACCTCATCCTACATGGTCATCTCTCCTGAGATGCCTATCTTGAAAATACCATCTTAAAACAATTTAAGTTAGTTAGCTTTTATTAGTATTAATAACGATCTTCTTTTAGGAGTGATGGTGTCTTCAGTTTATATAAAAATATTTTTCAATATTTAAATTAAAGTTACAATTTAAAATTTAATAACAGTAAAATATTAAAGTTCTTCACCAGAGTAATAACAGTCTCCTTTAAGTCTGATGAAAAACTATTATTATTTTTAAATGTTTACAATGCTGATTAAATGTGTGTAGAGTTGTTTTACTTAGTCTTATGAGCACTAACCTAAGGGATTCATTCTAGAATTTAAATTCTTGCATTTTGACGGTAAAAACAATTTCTTTACGAATTAAGACGAATTTATTAGCAGAGATCTTTTTGTCAGGTTTTTCCTTGTTTGTGGTGAGACCAGAATTTAATTCCTTTGGAATGTCTTGCAGATAGAAACATGTAACATTTCCACTTAAACAAGAACATTTCTAGCTGTTTATTGTCCAAAACCGCCATTTTGTGGTTATTCAGAATGGGTTGGAGGAAATCCACAGAAAGCACCCAACTGAGGATCTCAGTCAATATGAATTTTAACATAAAACATCGTGGCTTTAGGATGTAGAAACGAAATAAACATACTTCATTACTTATATTTATCTTCATTTAACTTCCCAGTCTATAACTATAGTATTAAATAAATAATGAAATAAGAGATTAAAAAAATTAACTAGATACAGTGAACATTGATATACGTATAATAAAAAAACGAATAAAACGAATATAAATAAAGAATAAATAAAGTATTAGCAATGAATGAGTCATTTCTATCAACATAGATAAATGTCTTTACAATGATAAATCTATTTGTAAATATAGACTTATATTAATTTTAAAAGAGAAAATAATTGACTTATATAAATTTACTAAGAATAAAAAACTCAATTTATGATAGAAAAACAATTAAGACTGATAATTGTTAACGCATTAAAGTGAAGACATAAATCTAAAATATATCATAATGCAAACATAAAAAATTATTTATTTTGTGTGAAGAAATCTAGGTTCATACCATTATAGAATAAACAATAGTTCATTTAATAGTAACAAACAATAATGTTTAAACTTTGCTCTAGAAACTCAAAAGAGTAATGCACTGATGAATATCAAACATTATATTTAAGATTTAACCGTTATTTTGCCATACTTGATTAGATTTCGATATTTCGTTTTATGGTCCACGTCATAATTTGGGTCCCAAACACACTTCCCTTTAGGAACTCATAAAATATTTGTGCCTATAGAAAAAAATCCTATTCAGGAGTATTATTATATCATGTATATCGTATTAGACGTTTGTGATAAATCACTTTTCCTGGATCACTTTTAAAAATCGACCACTATACAATGCTATTAAGTAACTTAATTGTTGCATCCAATTTCTTAAAACAGACATTTTTTTTCTTTCGGAAGACATATTAATCATCATTCATAAATCGTTTTACTTATAGACATAACAGTGTTGTAGGTCACCCAATAAAGCAGTGATACATATTAAAAATTCTTATGTAAGAGTACATTTGCTGCATGAACTATGATTAAATTTCGGTCTATCTACTACCTTTGTTTGGGCCAAAGCTTCCTGCTGAATAAAGATTTGTATTGTAAAAGTGCGTCAGTTCCTTAATATGGTGAAAGTCTTGCAATGATTTTACTAGTATGTATCTGATATTTCAAATTTGCAAATAAGGAAATAAGTTCATTAACGTAATACCAATAGCTTAACGTAAAAAGCATTATAATTAGAATTGTCATATATGTCCTGTTATAGAATAGAAAATAAGATTCAAAAGTTACAAGAAAAAGAAATCTCTATAAATTACTACAATAGAATTTATTTCTGAATGAAATAGTATTTTAAACATCACGGAAAAATCATAAAAATGAAAACTCTTGAATCATTGCTTTTGTGAAGAAATGGCACTGTTATCAGAAATCTCATCTTTTCTGTAGGGTTGGCAGGATATTTCTTTTTATAAGATAGCCTTTTTTTTAGTAGAAAACGTAAGTGTTGTTCTTAATGGGATCTCATCGACCTGATCAATGCTCGGAAGACATGTAGGAACCTTTTAACGCGGGGCAATTCAATTAAACAAGGAGATAAAAGTTTCTTTATTTTGTCTATGTTCAATTTTAGTATTAATTGAATTAAAATTACCGTAAGATGTCTGCAGAGAATTGTTCTTTAGTTTATCCTGAAGTAAAATTGTTTTTACCAGCAAAAAACTCCAATGGATACTAAATTATAATCGTAAATGCTAAGGATTCTTTTCAGAATCCACAAACGCAACCAATGAAGAACGCAAGATTCGTTGTAAAAATTTCTCCAGAATATGCCAGAAAACAAAACATACAGTAGTATAGTTTCCTTTCATTTCAACTGTGCATTTGCATACGGATATTTTCCTAAATGAAACGTTGAAGATTTTGACACTTCTGAAATAATTGGAACAAAGTTAACATGTTGTTTTGAAGACTTGATCCAAATACAAGTTGGTTGAAAAGAATTTACGAATAAATTCTCCGAAGATAACAAAATGGAAAAACAGAAAGCTGTAATTCGTTGTACGTTTTTCCTTTTTTTTAAGAGTTAAAATACATTCCTTAAATAAAAGGCAACATACGCAGTTTTTATTGTTCTACGAATACTTTGATTTCCATAACTTATTTGTAAGAGAATCGATGAGTGAGAGGGCAGACAAATTTGAACAAATTTAACATTGAATAATAATTTTCTGAGAACTTGCATGACTCTTACACAGTCTTCATGAGATCTGCACTGGTTTTTGTTGTTTCTTAAAATATGTCAAATGAACATTTGTTGATTCCTCAGGTAAGAGGAATTGAATAAATAAATAATTTAAAAATAAATACTTCAAAGAATCATTCACTTTCCTTTATAGAATTTGATAGTGGCATTAATTAACAAACATAATAAATGTAAGAACACCAATAACAGAATATAAAACAACTCCTTATCCGAATTAGAACGAAATACTCATTTTTTTAAAATAAAGGTCTAATGCTGGGCGAACACGTAGCAATTTCAGGCAATATTGTGGGACAATATTGCCCCTTTTTATTACTGACAACCAATCAAATTGCTGCAAACGCTTGTCAGCAATAAAATTGGGCCATATTGTCCCCACAATATTGCCGCTAATTGCCGCGTGTTCGCCCAGCTTAAGAGAGTAATCCGAATCGATGTAATTATTGTTAGACTTCACTCAGTAGGGATTCAATGGTAAGGATGAAATTCTGTGTATCTTTCAATTCGTTACAAAACTGTACAAGTATGGTTACCAGGACTAATTACTAATCTAAAATATTTAGTTATTAAACACAAAATCTTATATTATAAAATCGTTATTCTGTCTGTCATAAGACTTTAAATTTTTCCAATTTTGTGACCAAACTATAAGAGATAGATTGGTCATGCAAATGGATAAAATGTAGATCTTTTTAAGACAAACAAGATGCTATAAAAATCTTTCGAAAAAAGTTTTTGGTTTCCAAGATGGCGCCTTTTAAAGGGTCAAATTTTGACTTTTTCTCAATTTAAACAAAAAGTATAAAAGATGGAAGAGAACATTATATTGAGAAAATGTTGGTATTTGAAAGTTCTATCGAACGATATATCACTTATTCACAAACGCTTCAGCGTTTGCAAGATACATGCAAAAATGGGAATTTTCGGTGTGTGACGCCGACCCGCAATACATCCGAGTTAGTCGGAGAAGCCACAACGGGCTGGGAAGTTATATATTCTCCGACGATCGCAACATTAATTTGCTAAATAAATAAAGTTTTTTTTTTTAATGCTATATATGCAAGAATTTCGGAGCGAAGCGACGGTACCCGGCTATTATTATTATAGATTATAAAAACTTTTATTTTAAAAACATTATTCTGTCTGTCATTCTGTAAGCAAAATGTTAAATTACAAATTACTAAAATGTTACTAAAATAGAAAATCTATTCATAAAAAATGAAAATATATTATACTGATTGGCGAAGTAAATGTAGATATTTTCAAAATGATTCAAAACAATGCAGTACAGAAATACCTAAAACTTATGTGCAATAATGGTTTTACGGTGTCTTTACGGAACAACAAGAAACAACTGTACAATTCATGGAAATACGAAAACAAATATAGATCGTATTTTCATAAATAAGCATGATATCGAAACACCAGGAATAATATATAAAGAACGAATCTCGATAGTAAGTGTTGAAAATGAGAAAATAACAGATTCAAATATAATTTATAAAGAACTAATCAGTGAGGTTAACAAAACAAAATTCATAAAAATCTACTTATATAAAAAGAAAAGTCCTGACTCACTCACTCACTGACTCATCAACGCCCACCCCAAACCTTTGGACCTAAGAAGCTGAAATTTTGCACAGAGGTTTTCTTTATGATGTAGACATGGAATAAGGCCGGATTTTTCGAAATTCTTACGGGATAAGGAATAATCTGGAAAACTGACGACGAAGTGTATGGTGGCAACCCCAGGCGTGTGGCGCCAACCCTCAATATACCTGAGTTAAGTGGAGAAGGCCAGAACGGGCTGGGAAGTCGTATATTCTCCGATCTCAATATTAATTTGCTAAATAAATAAAGTTTTTTTTAATGCTATAGATGCAAGGGTTCCGGAGCGAAGCGACGGTACCCGGCTAGTACAAAAATAAATGAAGAAGAAATTATTGAAAATAATAAAAGTTTCGTCAGAGTATTTTTCTTTACTAACTGTATTTCCAAAATATTAAATTGGTAGGGTATCTACAAATATTTTTTCTTTACATAGGTAAAATTTAATCACAGTAGGATAGAGCAAGAAATATATTAAATGTTGAATTTCGATTACTTCAGTGCACTGGTTTTACAAACATTTTGATATATTTTTACTAATCTTCATGTCTTTACAAATTTCAGTAAAATATCGTTAAAATCAATTATAAAATTTAAATTCAGGTAACCTACATTTACATTCGCTCCATTATTATGCAACAAGTTTGACTAACAGATAAAAGTGTTATAATTATTGTTGATGTTCCTGGGTGGGCGGGAAGATTAGACTCCCAACTTGACCAACGTCTCTATTTCAAGTCCAATAGTTATTCTGATTCCCTATTGACTCTAATTCCCAAACTATTTCTAAGTAAAAAAGCCGATACCCATTTGACAGAGGTCTGAGTGAGTCGTAGATCTATTTGGAGAAGTAACAACCGTACAAAAATCCCCGACCACCACAGGGAATTCAACCCTGCCCTCCAGACCATAATCTAATGCCTAAACCACAGGGATCTATGGTATGTAGTAATGCAAATTACTTGAGCAACTTAAGACTAAGTTCAACTTAATAATGTGCGCAGTATGAAAATAATGAGAATAAAAGGAAATAAATAGATTGTATTAACTCAATAATATTTACATAAATAATTGTAGAACAAATCTTACATTTGTAAGACTGTATTAACTAAGTTCAGAATGTTCTATTTAGAATCGAAAAGTCTTTAAAGTCTTTCTTAATAAACTTCCTGTCCACGAAGCGTAAATTTATAACGTACTTCAGAAACAAATACTAATTAGTCGAATTGTGTAAATAATCGCACCACTAAATAAATATTTACAGTATCCTGTCTTCACTTTTTCAACATCTGTTGAACAATATCTGTGTTGAACATAACGATACGATCATGGATTCCGCACTAAATCCTTTGAAATTCGTCAAATGTGCTAAAGTTATCTGCGAAGATTTCATTCAGAAATTGCGTTTACTCATGCTAGTAAATATCGAATAATTAGATTATATAGATTCCCATTTATATTCTCGAACACCGCAGCTACATATATAATCCTTTTGTCACTAAGTATTTCCTGGATTATAAACTTAAAATCACGTCCTTGTAGTCTCTTTTAATTGCTTAATTGAATCACAGACGTTTCGGTATTTATCAACCTATTTTTCCTATTTCTAACATAATGGGAAAATATATTTTCAGGAGAGAGATAATCTTTCATCTGAATTCAACTTCAGGATCCCATGACTTCGAGATAGTTTCTTTAACGTCAAAACTTGAACTGCACTGTTATTTTCTGTCCGCATTCAAATTCCATTTCACTATTGCTGTAGTCAGCTCATCAACAGAGAGTATGATGCGTTACCATTGCACAGCATTGTCATTACCTACTGTTTGTTGGTATCAAGGCTTTTCTCGACTCTTTAGGAAAAGGTTTTTTTATTGTATAAATTATTGTAGCACAACATTTATTGTTGTTAATTTTCTTGTTTCGGGGATCACTGCCAGGTGTGACGGTGGACTTCATTTAAGATCTTGCCTTTCTGGGTCTTTTATCGGGGAAGGCAGATCGGGCTAATGAGTCCCATGCAGGACGAAACGGCCGTTCCCGATTCCTTCCGATAATTGAATCAGAAAGGCAATTTATTCATGTGCTGACCTTGGTTCTTATTCTGTTTGTTTATGTATTTTCCAGCACGTTAAATTTATTCCTAGGTTCCTTTTTACTTTGACTTTGAACTTTTAAATAAATAAATTTACTCTTTCACAAATAACTGTTTGTTTTAGGAAATATCTTTTAATGGTAAGTTCAATGCACTTAATATTTCCTACAGGATCCAAGGCTGATACATAAGTTCATTCGATGTATTCAAAGGTTTTTTTTTAAATAAGGTAATTGAGTTTTTGTATCTTTATATAAACAAACTAGCCGGGTACCGTTACTTCGCTCAGGAACCCTTGCATACAAAGAATAAAAATAAAATATTTATTTAGCAAATTGTGGCCTTCTTCGGATAACTATTCATATTGCTGGTTGGCGCCACACATCTTTATATCGATAAAGCAATTTTTAAGCGAAAATATAAATCCTCTTTATTCCCTATCCCGTGGGAATTTTGAAAATCCAGCCTTATTCCTTGTCTACATCATAAAGGAAACCTCTGTGCAACATTTCAGTTTTCTAGGTCCAAGGGTTTGGGGTAGGCGTTGATGAGTCAGTCAGTCAGTGAGTTAGTCAGGACTTTTCTTTTTATATATAAACAAATATGCTATGAATGCTCTTAGACTCTATATCAGCAGGTCTTGGTGCAAGAACACAAACAGTTTTTCGATGAAGACTGATGTTGAACAGAAGTTTTTGATTTTTGGAAATTCTTTTTATCTTAAAATGTATATCGTAACTTTATTATCTACAATAATTCTATTCTTATCCTAATTCTCCATCTCTAACTAATAGATACATACCTTTCATGAACTTCATATTTAGATAGGCGATCTACTTAGTTTACATATTTTTGAATCTAAAGCTTTAACTGAAAATTGAATTTTGTAATGCTTTAATTTCAGTATTTATAAATTTACCCATGCCCAAACCTTTAAAAGAGTTAGAAATACTTAATGTTCTTTTTTATAAACAGCAATTTAAATTTAGGAATTCTCCAAAAGATTTTCTGACTTAATTAAATTCGTTGCTTAGTAGAGTAAAATACGGATGTTGCACATTAAAATGAAGAGTGCACTGACTTCGTCAGCATTCAGTGTCGGGCTGTCCTTAGACGGTGGCAGGCGGCTGAAGATGCCTAGGTTTCGATAAGTGGTGATGGATGGTCAACTGAGGAAGGAAACTTGGGACACTGAGATAAGTTGACCAAATCTTCGAAAGCTAAATGATGATACAGATAGAGGAAAAGAAGATAAACAATCGCCTCCCAAAATTGAATTGACAGATCAAGAGCCTAAGTATCGAATCATTGTGTAAGTTTAAATTCCTGTTAGACTACGAAGTGCATTCACTGATACATTTACTGCAGTCCTCAAACAGACCTAGACAAGATTTCTCCCAAAACCCTTTTTTCTTTTTTATCTTCTAACATCACCAAGGTGAACACTTCCAATAGATTGTGAGCTGAGAAAAATAATTTGATTTATTTTCTCGAGATAAAAACATTGATAAAGATTTTATTATAAAAGTTTAGAATATTTGTCGAAAAAAACTGAATTGAATAAGTTTTTCCTTACGCAATTAATTCTGTTCTTCAGAATAAAATCATTGAAATTTAAGAGATTTTGTTGATATATCTGTAGTTTATTTATGATTTTAGCAGAGTGTGGTTAAATGTAACGGGATAAGAGCGTAACTTACAAATAAATTGTTCCAAACAAATGATTTGATTTAAATAAGAAAGGTTTAATGCAGGTATAATTAAAAACATTGCATCATTCACAAATACAATTTGAATAATGGCTTTTCACCTTTAATACTATTTATTAAAGTTCTTTTAATAGCTTCTAAAAAATCAACTAGTTTAATAGTTTTGACTGCTTCTAAGAGTTCATTCTTATCTTGAATCCTAACAGTTCCTTTTCTTTTATTTATTTATATATATATATAACAAATTTACTCTTTTAAAAAATAGTTACACAGTGTAAACGTTCACCCAAACAAACACAAAAAATCACGTTTAATCACTGGCATTTTCTTAGGCAAGACGGGCCTCAACCAGGGGCCTAAGTGTTGCTAAGGTATTGACGTAAAATGTTCGCAGTGCCAATGATGGCTGTCTTTTGTAATTCAGCTGTTGTTATTGCTGGTGCTCCAAGTCTGGTGTAATAGTCCTTGATATCCCCTCACAGAGGGATCGGACATGAAGTAGCATTTTATAATTTCTCGATTTTCATCGATTGTCCACCTTTTTCGTTTAGTTTTTCCAAGTGTTTGGGCAGCTGGGACTGCCTCTTCCTGTAGCCCACTTGTCGCCTGGTGCCCAGGTTGCTCAGCACCAAACGCAGCCGTTGTTGACCCGGGCCGCGACTGATCCGGTATATATACACTCCTTGATTTCCGATGATTCGGTAACTATATTATAACAACAGTCTTTTAAGGTTTAAAGTTAAATTCCGTATCTACTTGAAGAGTTGATTTATTTTAACGCAGTGTTTTTTCGGGTTCACTCAGTAAATTCATGTCCTTTGTATTACGACAATAGAAAAATCACTTACTTTAGCTCTTCTAATATGTGATAGCGATTTTATCCTCCAAAGCAGGTTCGTCCTTACTTGCAAATAACTTATCAGTCTATAGTCCTAAACCTCGTTTACGTAGAATACGACCTCCGTTGTCATCAGTTATTTTCGGAACACGATTATCGTATCGGCATCCCCATGTTCGGCGTTTTCACCACAGATTTGTCCGGCCTGGATTTGTCCTAAGGGATAGGCCTAAATCTTGAACATACTTCAAAATCAATTATATATCAGGAAAGTTCATCTTAACATTTT
>JAFIDM010009631.1:216997067-217031953 GCA_023159025.1 Thereuonema tuberculata | reverse complement strand
ACGATACGTTTTCCTTCCAATTTTATTTATATTCACGCAAAAATACCAGTCTATAAATATTGCTGTATGTTCGAAGCCAATTTGTTGAACATTTTTTAGGAAATGAACCTGTTATCTTTCTGTGTATCATCACCTAGCATCTGCTATCGAAATTTCAATAATACACACCTATATTTCTTGTTTTTATTCATTGCAACAATTCCAAAGTCCGTCACAATGCATCCGGCGCGCCATCGTCTTTCCCCATTTCAACAATCAAAGATGTAGCACTGGATTCTATTGTCTTTCTAATAAATTAGAATTTCAATATTTTTTAATAGGAATTGAGTTAATAAAAATTCTGCTACAATCATAAAGTTTGTTAAACTGTAGATCCACGAAATGTAAGTGGATAAGTTTTATTATATTAATAAATTCTATTTTTTTTATGTCTAATAATTTTCAGATACTGGAATGGTGGAATGGTTCACAATTGTTAATTCACAGAAATTCCAGACATTAAGAGAATGGAACCACTTCGCTAAAGTTTGCTTATTTCATGACAGAGCAAAAAGCAACTATTAAAATTACCCAAATTTATTACGTGCAATACACTTAGGAAATCGATAATGCGAATGTCACTTATCTAAATAATCTTTCTAAATGTTCCCCTGAACGGTTGCCAATTCATTAAATTTAAAATAAAAGTCTTATTGATTTATTCATAAAAACGAAATTTAAAATAACAATATTATAGTGTTTAAAAAAATTTAAACTGAAAAGTTTAAGTTTTTAAACATTTTATTTGTATTGACAGCGATACAAAACGAATTTTGTATATGTTTTGCTATGATACACATATAAACGAAGTAAAAGTCATGATTTCGTCGATAAGCTGAAGAAATTATAAATCCGTTATTTTCATCCTATTTTGTTGAAAATTAAGTAAACTGATATTTTAAAGAGGAACAACTGACCACTCAATCAATACTGAAACACTGCGTTGGATGGGATGAATAAAACAAAAAGGCAATGTAATGATGAAAGCTGATCTAACAAGATGAACTAAGTGATTTCTAATGAGGATGAAGTCAACAGGTTAATTTAACGATGGATAACATTTTTCATCAACATAAATCTGCTTCATGAATAATTTAAACAGAATTATTTCAAGATTCCTGTTAAAGGTTTACTGTCTAACTTATTATTCCCTTATGGATATATATATATAGATAGATAGATAGATAGATAGATAGATAGATAGATAGATATAGCAGATTATTTTAGAATAGAAAATTATTAAAATACTGTTTCACTTTAATAACTAGAAATAGTATTTTAGAACTCGTTGTCCTTAACAAACCCTATCAATCATTTTTTTCCCGATAAGAATCTATGACTTATATCTTGTTCTGATTTTTTGAATTGATTATGAATATTTCTTTTATTATGAATAACAATTTAAAAAAAGAAGAAAAATACAGATATGTGGGTTGTAGTATTTATATATTGTTCCATGGTATCTGTATATGTTCTTATCATTTTTTTTTCCAATTCTGTCTCCTTTACGTATCTGGTCAATAATTCGACAACTGAATTATTCCATTTAAAACTTTTCCATATTTCACTAAACATAATATAGTAATTCAAAATATTTTGATATCTAAAAAATGTAAAAAATAATAAAGAAGTTTTCAATAAATGTTTCTTGCAAACAGACGTAAGACAGTGAGTCCTTTTAAGTATACGATTTGGATTTACGCAGGGATTTTTTTTTTCTCTACGGACTGCTCACACGTATGCTGATATTTCTGGCTTTGTTCCTCCAAACATACATTTTTAGTACTGAAGGATTGGTATTAAATTGAGCTTCAAGTAAGATATCGTCTATTAAGAAAAATCTATGTATTTCTATCTATCTGTACTTAAGAACAAATGTAATTATTTTCAAGCGATGTCTGACGTTTGATAATTTCGAGCATTTAAGTTTCAAAATACGAGTATTTTCACCATTTGCTAGATAAAAAACTACTTTTCTATACCACATCCAGACGTTTATAGAACCTTTGATTTGATATCAATTTAACTGCAAAAATCGTTTGAAAACAGTTGTATATGTTATTGTGACCCATGGGGGCACTGGAGGTGAGGCCCCGAAAGTTTCATTGACCTCGGGACTGAGATGATATCGCTCTCCCTGCCAACGCTCCTTGCCTGTACCTCCGGGAAAGAAACCCGGTGCCCATTCTATAGAGAACTGGGTGGACCCTACGACTCGTTTGGAGGAGAATTTAACTCGCCTCCTTCCAATCTGCAGTCAAGCGCCATAGCACTTGGTTATTGGGTCTACTCAAAGCACTTGAATTGTCTAAAAAGTCTTTAGATAAATTGTTTTCTGTATAATCTTAAAAGTGGTTGCAAGTTCCACATCCTTTTCCTTAAATAAGGGTGGCAAAAAAGGTAACGGCTCCAGCGATAGTCAGTCTTAGAGAACGAAATGGCAGTACGAAGATCAGGAGCTGTATTGTTGTAAATTAAGTTCAAGAGGAGACATTAGGGAGGAAAAGTGCTGATACAATAATTCATTAGTATATTCCTTGACTATCTTAGACTTACTACAAGAAGTAATAGGCTTTTTTTCAATAAAATAGTATAATAATAAGAAACTTAACTGTTAATACTATTTAAATTTATGA
Organism: Thereuonema tuberculata; assembly: GCA_023159025.1. Taxonomy (NCBI): domain Eukaryota; kingdom Metazoa; phylum Arthropoda; class Chilopoda; order Scutigeromorpha; family Scutigeridae; genus Thereuonema; species Thereuonema tuberculata. Next base: position 217,029,278 of record JAFIDM010009631.1, on the reverse strand, counting down.
AAACAATTGTAATTCTACACTCCTTTTTAAGAGCTGTGTGGGCGAAAAGCAATTCGAATGGTTAGATGCTTTTTTTTCCTATTACATCATCGCAACAATGAATATTTGTATTTAAAATTCACTGTTTCAGTTTTCTAACTTAAAGAAAACAAACAATAATGTGATTGTAAGCCATATATATATGACAATGATTACTAAAATTAACTCTATACACATTTTTTATTTTGCTAACGATGGTTCATGGCAAGAATTTACCGAAAAATCGAAGTAGATGTTCTAATGAACTACGAAAAATAAAAGATCTTTTCTACGCCACTGATGCCACAAAACAATTCATTGGCATCAATGCAGAATTTGGCTGCCAAACTGAAAATGCCCTCATTTTGTTGTCTTGAAAGAGTGATAGCACGAGAAATGTTTATTCCAAGGCTCTCATATTAGGAAGATTGCAGAAATCAGACAGACCCATAAGTAGATATCGATCATTTCAATTTCTTAAGCATCTGACATTGATTTGCCGAAAGCTCCTATCTATTATCAAAAAGCAGCTTAAAAACCGTTTGCAATTAAAGTGAAAAGTTGTTTTCAAATAATGTTTGGCAGCGAAGACAGTGAATAATCTTCAAGGACTATAACACTTATTTGTGTGGCTCTGAATATTTTGTTTTTATATAAAAAGTTCGTTTTTTTATTCTTATGCATTTCATTTTCTTATACAATGTACATTAGTAATCATCTCATTTACGATATATGGCATTGAATCTTATTCATTAATAGGGATTTTGGTTCAAATTTCAGATGATAATTTTTTTTTCTTGTGTCCTAAAATTAAGTAAAAAAAATAGCATGAAAAAAAAATCCTAGAATTTTTTCTTATGATATTTCAAAGCTTCACGGAAATACATAGATTTAGAGCAAGAATTAACTTTCATATGACATTCTGAGATGTTAAATTCCAATGATAAAAAATTCTCACTTTTCGTTAAGTAGGCAGAATGAAATACATCTTTCAGTCAAAGCCGAAGAGTCTAGGCATGACCTACAGACTTGGCTAATATGTGTGAATCTAGGTTCAAATCAAGGGGTCAGCATGGATGTTTCCTTTCTTATCTGTGTCTGTCTCCGTCTCCTGCTCTTTTCCAACTTATCGCTATCTATGGCAATTTGTTAATTCACGGATGGGTAGAATAGGCTCTACCAAACGCAGCACAAGTGAGGTGTGTCTACGGCCATAATATAGAATAAATAGCATACTTTGACTTACTATAGATATGATTGAAGTTTAGTGTATTAAATATTAAGATCAAAAACATTTCAAAGTATACGAAGTATATGAATATTAATAACTACGACAATTTTGACAAGAAGCAACCTCCATGTGAAATGTAAGAACATTGGAGTTTAGAATAACATGGAAATTACTTTTCAGTAAAATGTAAGACTCAAAAAATTTTAATGCCGTAAAAAATAGTAATTCCGTTAATTAATATTAATTTTAAACTGACTTAAAATCCAGAGTGTCAGCTCGACTCAAAAAGGCATTCTTATTTGAATTAATTGCTTTTCTTTTAAACATTAGAGGGTTTATTTTCTTTATTTTTTTTTTCTTTTGTCTTCTTTTCTTTGTGGTCAAATACCTTTTGTGGTAGCCTGAGTGCTATCCAAGGATTTGAATTCCACATTTGATTCTTGTTTTTTATTTTCTTACTTTAAGTTATTGAGGGGTCACTGTCTCCATCATGTATTCTCAATACCTCCCCTCGTACGCCTTTTGAGTCTTCCACAGGCTGATTAGCTCTGGCTGAGGAGAGCCCAACAAGCTCGAAACGGCCGTCCCAGAGTATCAGCTCGACTCAAAAAGGCATTGACTTAAAATCACTTCAACTATTGTTGAAGGAAGCGCCATCGCCGACCAAGCAAATTCCTCAACTAAAGTTGTAAGGCTGCAATCTAGTTAACTCCGTTTCTCGAAAGGGAAAAATATTATGTTCGAGAGATACCAAGATATCCTCGTTGTTTGCTATTTAATCATTAATTCTATATGGTCTGCATAAAGATCTTTAATTATCTACCTTATTTTTCCAAATCATTGGAAAATACCTCAATGACTTAAAATTAGTTGATCCAAGGAGGCGACAAGTGGATGCTTATTACTTCGCCGCCGAAGGTAATTCGATGCTGAGAAGGTGGATGACTGTGACCTAACATTTCTATGAAATCCATTGTTCGGCTGAGATCACAGGTCCATTGTGCGTTGGTAGAACGCGTTCCTCCTGGTTATATGAAAAGCCAACGTAGTCCAAAAGCCATCCTTGACTTCCAAAAGTAATCACGGACTGGAAGGACTACTCCCTCAATCCTTGCGCACAAGAGGTAAGAGATGAGGAAATTGGCTCCAATAAACCATTTACCTCACTGGCTCCCTTGTGAAACCACTGAGCTGTGCTAGAGTTTTGCTGCTTTGTTCAATAAGAAATCCAATCTAATGAGAAAACGGTAATCTTTATATCATTTATATCGTAAATAAATATTGCGTTTATTTATTGAAAATTCTTTAAATTAAAGAATAGAATTTATTTAAAATTGTCTTGTTAAATATTTGAACGTAACTTTTCAGAATAAGTAGATTTTCCAATATTGTTTTGCATATTTAATAATAAAGAAATACAATAAACAAAACATTCCTGACATCTTTTATTGAAGAAGAAAAAAGAATAATCTCATTAATATAGTTTTAGTCTAGAAATCCGTCAAGATTAATTATAAAAAAGTATTTAGAATCTATTGCTGAAATCAAAAATTATTTACACGATATAAATTTTTTGAACCTTAATTGTAAAGTTCATTGAGGAAAAATAAAATTAGTAAAACAATTTACAAAAAAGAAAAATAGAATATTTTGAACCTTTACCAATCAATAGATTCATCATCAATTATACACTCCTTTTTCGAGATGGAAAAGATGGTAATGATTCAAACTAGAATGTTTCAACGTTAAACACAAGTATATAAGTGTGTGTTCATTATCTTCAGAATTATTTGAATATTAAACATTAATATTGTAATTTTATAGTTGACTATGAAGTTCCATAGTTTCATAGGTGCGTTATGTTATCATTATTGAAATTTTTATTTAGTAGGGAAGAAATCAGATATACAACAACAGAAAGAAGAAATTTAAAAATTTCCTTTGTGAAAAATTAGAAACTGATTACCTTGTTTTTTATTTATTGAAAAAAAAAAACAACATAAATAATAAAGAAAAAGTAATGAATTAAACTACATTAACTTAAAAAATAGCAATTAAAGTAATATTTATTAAAAATTTTCCAAACCAACTCAAAAACAAAATAGAAATAAAGTATGTGAAGAAAAAAAAATACTCAAAAATTTCCTAATAATACCTTTATGATAATCTATTTATACAATTCACTGTTAATAAATTAATTTGATTTATCAAACAAAAATAATGCGTAATGAAATTTTATTGTAAATTTATGTTTAACATCATTATTTGGAGAATTCAGTTAAATATTATAATAATATTAATTAACAATTCCTAAACATTCTACTTCAATGTTTAATGTGTAATAAATATAATTAAAAATGAACTAGTTTATTAATAATTTACTTGCATTTGCAATAGTTTAATTACTACTTTGAAATGTACATTACCAATTGTTTGGAGAATATTCATATTTTCCACCAATGCTTATTTTGCAATTTTATCTTTCAAATGCCAGCAGATTTAAATTTATAAAACTTCAGAAAAATAACGTAAATCACTGCTATATAAAAGAGCTTGGATGGCTAGGATAAGAAGGATTTATAAGCGCAATAGAATTTCTTTTATAACTCGCTAGATCATTTCAATATATTCTGTTATCAGAATAGAAAACTGCCACTATTCACCGTTTACAAAAATAATTAAATGGAAGAGATTCGGAACGTATAGAATAATAGAATGATTTTTTTTTTAAAATAAGAAATACTATGTTAGAATTCCAAACTCTGCTCAAACTCTTTGGTTATTAAAGTTATTCTTAATTAGATTATTTTATTATTCAATACAAATCACTTTCTACTCTCTCCGCTATAGATTGACTGTAAAGTCACAATCAAACAACTTAAACATAACAGACAAAGATAATTCATTAATTTGAAATATTACTGAAAGTCGAAATCTTAATTAATTGTAATAAATTCTTTATAATATATAATATATAGTTGTGGTTGCATTTTAATAATTATTACAATTCTAATTGAAAGTATTGTATTATGACTGATAACTAATTAAGAGATAATTAATTAACCAATTGACTGTGGTTAATCAATTAGAATATTTTTTTTTTCCAAAATAGTATTAAAATAAAATATTAATATTTCAGCCAAATACAAAAGCTCTCTTACTGGGGTAGCAGAGCATTGCTAGATAATGCAGTAATTTAATTGAAAGAAGTTGTTTGATAATAATAGTTCTTTAACACAAATGTTCATTCTATCACAGGATTCAGTTCAATAAGTCTTCACTACTAAAGTTCTAATACTTCCGTATTAATCTTCTTATAAGCACGTGGCTTATCACCTGTATGAAACTAATTATTAGTTCTTTAGCTTTATCACCTGTATGTAATATATTAATAGCTAATCACCCCTGTGAATTCCGCAATCTTGATATGGTTTTTCACCTGTATAAATAAATTAATTCTATTTGGTTTTTCACCTGTATGAATTATATTTATATTCGCCTGACTTTTCACCTGTGTGAAACTACGCAATTGGCTTAACCCTTGGGCGAAAATTATTTAGTTGAATAGTCGTAACTAATTTCTCTTAGTTACAATTAACGCTTATGTCACTCAACATGACGTCACAATTATCTTCATTTACTATTATTCTCTTAATGTTCAGTTCACAAATTATCATTTAATTTCTCTTGAATTAAAATGATATTTAAATTTTCTTCAACTTTATTATCTTGAATTATTCACGGAAATAATTATCACTAATAGTTCACGCTACTCGCGTCTTCTCACGATAACGAAATGTTTTCATTGGCATATTATCACTTGATTTAAGTTCCTCAACGTAAATCATATTCCTAATTAATCTTGCGTTGATTAATGAATTAATCATATCCAATAATTTCCTAAACTTGAAGTAATTCATTGAATCTATTTCACAGTTCAAATTTCTCTTCATAAGCATGTGATATTTTAACTCTTGTTTCTCTTCGTAATACTTTGCGAATGAATTCTTCTGTTTGATAATCCCTCCATGGAAAATGTATAAATAAGGTCTCTACTTACAGTAAATTGAGTACGTTGTATTAATCTGCGTGGCTTGGAGTAGTGCCTGTTGCCATCTCGACAAATTCCGCCAGACATTCAAACCTCCCGCTGCCACACACAATCCAATGATGACGTCTGCTATCCTTAGCGTTTCCTATGTTACACAACACAGGTCGATTGTCACGACCTCACTCGATTAACAACGTTACTTTTAACTCAAACTCTTTAATGCTCTGAAGTCACCGCGGCTTCGTTAATGATAAGACATGAGTCGAAAGACGCAGATCGGAGAGAAAGACCCAGATCGAGGCAAGTTTGCTTCCTTTATACAACTTGTCTCTGACGTAATCATTACGTTGCAATATTCAAATTTTAACCTCTTAACTTGTTTTAAATATAATTAAAGCATTTAAAAAATAATAATAATATTTATTTATCACTTATAAATAAATAGTAATTTACTACAATTACAAAACTAATTACCTCCAGAAATGAGCTCTTTAACAATGTAAGGTTATTCTCACAGACGGACAGACTGTGAGAACTTACAAATGATCGCAGTGACAAAAAGCTGAACTGAATCGTTTATTGAGAAGAGAAATAGTTTCCTTACTTTCATTTATAAACAAGACTCGATAGATAATTTCTCCTTTTATAGAAAGCCGCAGATGGTTATCCATCATTTAATAGCATTTAACTGATAAAGAAAGTTTGTTTTTTCATTATAGATTAAGGGCCCATTTCTATGTTTTTAATGATATGGAGATATCCTATAAAATTGAATTCCCTTGAAAAATCCATATTTAACAACAATTTATTTGCCATAAATTCTCTTTATGGTTGGCTTCTATTTTCAAGGACATTTTAAATTTTTTCTTATCTGATTAATAAATATCAGGAAAGATAAGAAATTGGTTATCTCGGGGGTAGGCAGTCAGTGATTCAGAGATTGACATATTTTGGGTGGGGAAGAAGATTGAAATTTTATTACAAAATTTCTTTCGGTCAAATGGGATGTTGAGAATGATTTAAGGCTCTTTGGAGAATAAGATGTTTCGCTTTAAACGGTAATTTTCGAATTAGATAGAACTCAAAATCATTACAAGTAAAGTTCCGTGAACTAATAATGGTGAGTTAATAACATAAATGACAAAACAAATTGTTGAACTAGAGAATAAATATTCTTGAAAATTGATTTGCATATTTATATATAAAAATCATTTTCTTCATGTGGACCTTTAGGCAGAAATTTACCCATGACGAAAAAGAAATCCCAAGAAAGAATTGGATGGAATGAATAATTTTCATAATAAATTCTTATCGTTGTGGCAAGAATTATTCAGAAACCTTTTTTGCAGTTCGTATAGTTGCAAAACTAACGAATTCTAATTGAAGACAATCTTAGTTCGTTTCTTTTCTTTTTAATAATAATTTTTTGAATAGACAATGATATGAGAAGATCTAATATAATAATTTAATTTTACGAAGGTATGCTTCCAAACAGATGTCTTACAGAGTCTAAACAGATGATCTTAGAAAGATGGCCTTTCTTCATTCACAAAATTGAGTAAAAACGAAAAAAATTCATCTTTTAAAGAATTTCTTTATTAAACATTACATTTGAAATTTAGTCGCAATTTTATAATTAGCAAGGTTAAGTTTCAAGTAAATGAAATGTTTGTTCAACTTGGCTTAGCTTTTATCTCTGGAGTCTAATTTTCTAAGTTTCTAATTTTTAAAACTGCTTTAATCAACTAAAAACATTGGCGAAAAAGAAAAGAAAAACAAAAATAAAAAATAAAAACAATGCATCCTTTATTAAATTATCACAGCCAATTAGCAGGCGATACTAAAATTAAAGTCCCTGGGGAATCATGGGAATGACGTGTTTGAAGACCCCTTTTTTAATATTAGAAAAATAAGTGATAGATAAATTTCACTTTCCTCATTAACGTCGAATCTAAGTCAATAAAGAACTCAAAGAGGAGCAGTTTTCGCCTCATAAAAGAGGAAAATAAAAGGCAGTAAAATTCACTTTCCATGAGAAGATAACATTAATATTAATGTTTATTTAATTTAAATTTTAAACTCCTTAATCCAACAGTTACTTTTGGTATTAAATTTTGAACTATTTTGTTGATATTTTTTGTCGATTTTTTTGTGAAGATATGACGAATACAGATTACATTACATTCACATTACAACTTGAGTACCTTAAAGGACAACGTATCCATGGCTGTGATGAACATTCCTTCAGACATGTTACGTTCGGCTGTAGAGAATTTTGTGGATTTCCTGGTCTACAAGAATGGTGGTCACATTGAACTGAGACCACTTCCGCACTGGAGAAATTAATGTGCTGCATAAAACATGATGCTTCAGTTCAATTTCGTCTTTGTTAGTTATTCATTTGTCTGTCCATTGCATCTCTTTTTTACATTGCAGAACGCCATATTTTCCCTATTTTGGAACTCCTTTTATTTCGTGGAATCTTTCTTCCCATGTCTTCATTAGTTTCCTCACCAAAATTGTTGCCATTCCGGTTGTTCGATCGAGCTACAGATGGCTTTGATCAGTTTAATTACGGCCACCTTGTATTTATTTTCAAAATGAAACAAATTAATTTAGTTATCAGAAAATAATACATTTTTCTTGATAATTTTTCTAAAGTTCGGCTTTTCCCAGAGGTTTCTGTGGGCGACAACTCTGGAAATGCTTAAGACGAAATTCAACCAAATCCTATCCAGACTGTGCGATCAAATTATTGTGACCTCTGCAGATATAGTTGAATATTCCACAGATAACCCAACTCTACACATAAGTAGGAGAACAGCAGATGCTGTCGCATCAGTATGTTGATGGGAAATGTCAAATGTAATGTGAACCCATCTCTTTGTATATTGCAGATCATCGTGACTAGAAACCTTCTCCGTATGGGCCTTCAAAAGCAGACGGTCACGTTCAGTATCTACCTTGGGAAAGCTATTGAAAAGGCATTTCAATGGAAAAAGCATCTTGCATTTGTACAGGAATACTACCATTCCACCGTAGAAGATTAGTGGAACGTTGCCTTCTCTGAGGAGTCACAGTTCCAGCTATTTCATGTTGATGGACACTATAGGATTAGATTGATTTTCAACACTCTTGACACCATAGTCCCATGCAGAGAAACCGTGGTGTTGCACAGAGTCCTGGTCTGGTGGATGTTTTCGTGGCACATTTGGGACCTCTAATACGGGATCAACGATGCAACTGGTTGTACATCCATTGCTGCACTTAAATGGACCACTCTAAGGCAACGGTCCTTTGATATGGAAGCAAAATGGAAGCATTTAATAAGAGCTCTTGCTTCTATTGCCATGTAACGGGAAAAAACCAATCAGAAACATTCCACTCTACTATTGGGTGACGCAGCACAGCAGAGGGTCCATGGTGATTTGTGTTTTAAAAAAGAGGAAATCACAAAAACGACCAAAAATAATATTGCAGAATTTTTTTTTTGTCACTAAGCTAAAAAGAACGTGACATAACTTGTAAGCAAATTATCAATTCGAACATCAAAATAAAAGACATCCGGTTTTTCTTAATTTTTTAAATCACGTCCGGTAACAATAACTTCTTAGAGAAAACATTTAATAAAGTCCATGCTACAAAGCGTTGGTGATGGAGATATCAGTATTGTAACACATAAAGGACTTGATGATGTTTTAAAAGCTTTTTCAAGTAAGCATCATTTTCTGTACCAAATATGACAGGATTTCCAAGTGTTAGTGTGTGGCCATTGTTGTTGCAATGAACGGCGGTCATATATTGTTGCTTATTCTTTTTTATTGCTGCAACGTGTTCTGAGAGGGGAGTCCTTAACTCCTTTTTCTCTCCGCACGTATAGGCACCGGATACCGGAATATTCGGGTGGATAAATTGAAACATCAATTGATGTTCAGCTATGTTATGCCACTTTTCTTCAAGGAAATAAGATTCTTCTACAAGATAACTTTGCTGTTGATCGCTTCTTCGACAATTAGCATTATCCTATTTATAATGAAGAAAGTTTACCCTTCTTTGAGGATTGTTTTAAACAATTACTATTTTAGTTGGTGAATTACGAAGTTTTTTGCATACATATCCTCACTTCTAAGTGGATTATTTAAACACTTAACAGATGAAATGAATTGATTGAGGTATTGCAAATTTTTCTTCTCTAAAAGATGTAAAAACGTAAATAAAAAGCAAACAATAATAAACTAAATAAATAGAATATTAATATTGATTAACAAATAGACCACAGACACACCATGAACGAAATATAATAAAAGGAAGATGAAAGAAAGAAAATTATTATGAAATAAAATATTAGAAATTAAGAATATTATAAAAAGAAGTAAGTATTGGAAGTGCCTCAATTTTTTAAACTTCAATTTCTTTAAAAAATACAATTGAAGATAAGTTTTCAAGGTAACATTCTATTAATGGTTAGTGTAACCCATGCAAAAAATAGATATTTCTATGAAATTATAGCAATTTTATTGTTTATCTGAATGTAAATTATCATTTAAGTAATGCCTCAAAAAATCTAGTAAAATAAGGATTCTATGTTTACTTAACGACTGAATTATAAAGTGGAAATAATTACTTTATTTTCATTCTTGTTTCACTGCACTCACTTAAATGATATTACTTTTATATTCGAACTGCTGGTTAAACAAAATTGTCTTCGGGTTTATTTATTTTATAAACGGTGACACAGGGTATTTTTGTGATTTTTTTTTTTTTTTCGTTTCGGAAAATATCTTGCACCAACATTGCTTGAGTTCACAGCATGGCTCCAATTTCTCTTTGTCCATTCATCACCACTTTACGACCACTTCCACTCTTTCGCTATTCTCGCATTGCTCCGATGAGATTAACAATGGCGTCGCCTGTGAATTCCATTGCATTTGAATGGCCAGAGTGAGCTAACATCTATCTGCTTCACTGAGTCTGAAAAAAAATGTCACAATAGCGACGAAAGAACTCGTCCATTCTGTACTATTTCAAAGGTAGAGTTGTTTTTCTTCGACGATGGAGCCTCTGGCAAAAAATAGTCCACTTCTGATCTTTACGGTTGTTGAAAATAGCATCGTATTTCATTGCAAGTTTTGCTCCACGTCTTATTGGAATAACCACACAACAAACAGTTAGACAAACTTCACTTTTTTTTACTGATATTTTAAAAAAGAAACTTTTCAAATGCTTCCATTTTTCACACTCTTTGCTCTGAATAGTCTCATATTTTGCTGTTTAAAGAAGAATGACTTACCGATTTGAAACGGGTGGAAATGAGCCACTGTTTTAGTGGCTATTTAGTGATATTTAGTGATGCTGTTGGAAATTAGAATATTCGAAAACACATTGATAATTAATCAATGAAGAAAATAATAAATTTCAATTATATATATTACGTTAATAACTTAGATTTAATAGGAACTTTAATCTCAAATTTGATCACAAAAGCTTTGTGTGTTCTATCGATCACTCTTTGATGAAGAAAACCTAATTAAAGTACGCACAGAAAAAGAAGAATCACCAAATATGACGAAAACCAGATCACTTAGTTGATCCTGGAACTCATTACTGCAGAAGCAATATGGCGGCGTCATAAGAACAAGTTACAGCAAAGCTAGAGATATAATTTGGAACGTTTTCCACTATTTTAAGAGTGAGGGTGATGGAATATGTATTTCTGAATTACTAGGAAGGGTATTGTTACAAATTTGTCCCATTTGACGGTGAAGAGAATTGTCAACGAACGAAAACCGATGAGACCGCAGTTCATTTTGCTGTTTCTTGTTCGAACCACTTTGGATATGGATTGTATTCATAACGAAATTGAGTAATGTAAAAATAATAATAACAGTACATAGGTAAGTTAAAGATGCAAAAGATGAAAAAAAGATATCGAAAAGCTTGTTCTTTTCTACTTTGCTTTGCAGAAATGTACAAAATAGCTATGATGCTTTGCAATAGAGGTCGCTGAGTATACTTGGAATTAGTAATCCATAATTTACGATTTCCTTCTTTTTTTGAGTTTTTCATTGGAACGAGAATGAGGAAAGTTAATTAATCGAAAAACAATTTCAGGCAATATTGAATAAAAATGAAAAGTTACAGAAAGTTTTCAACTCATTCAGAAAATGAGTATGTAAGATTTACACCATGACTGCTTGTTAGAGAGAATTCTCTGTAATATGCCAATGCAAAAAGTGAAAAAAAATGAAAAATTGATCAGTGTTCGGTAACTTTTTTACAAGTTTACCGAATACTGATCAATTGATACGGATCAACTTTTTTACAGGTTTAAAACAAAAAAGCTTTATTCGCAGTTGCAAGTTGAAAATAAGATAATCATTGCTTTTTTGAAGATAATACATTCTACAGAATTAAAATTTCTGTTCAAAAGGATATGATTGTATTTTTTAAACATGCAATTAAAAAAGATATATCAATTTAATCTAAAATGTCATTTATCGATTAAATCCTATTCATTACTACTATTGATAGAATTACAGTTTAAACTATGTTACGAAACTGAAACTGAACCTATGTTGCGTGAATAGTTCAAAATAAGACTTTCCATAAAATACTACTTTTTGAGCTCTATTTAATAATTAGGATCTGCATCTGACTATTGTCAAAGTCAAACTATAACTGATGCACTGTTCATAAAATTCACCGTTTCTGTTGTTAAGCTCCAAATCCTAAAATTTCTTTTGGTTTCGTTCTTTCATCCAGATCTTCGATTTTGCATCTATTTTCTTACAGAACATTAGCATTCAATGTAACAAAATAATGAAGACGATAATATACAAAATGATAATATTAATTGGTTTGATTTGAAACTAAACACATTTTGTCAACTATCATATCTTATTTAATCTAGAAAAATAATAGCACATATTTCATTTGATTTTCGAAAGATTTTTAGTAAGAATATCTTAAAAGGAAATGACACGGGGATTTTTTTTTTTGGGGGGGGGGGGGGCCTTTGGACGAATTTAAGTTATCCAAAGAAATGAGTTTCTCAGAGATCAGTGATAAACTATGTTTTTCGCTAAAGGATGGAAAAACCCCGTGTTATCATCTTCTTCCCTCTTGCTCTTTGAACGATGATTGAATTTGTCTCTTTTGGGGAATGTTCGGCTTTGAATCGACTTCGTCAGCATCCCACACACGTGCCTGGTAAAAGCTTCTGACACATCCTGTCACGTAGTTATTTTTTTGCTGCCATTCCTTTTAGGTCAAAAGAATGTAACCACCTGTTCAAGTTAATCCATCGATATTGTTTTTCAAGATCGGGTCTTGCTAAAAATCGCTGAACCATAAAGCTGGGCGACATTTGTATTCAAAGAGTCATAGAATAAATCCTAAGAAAATGAATATTTTCTGCAATAACATGTCTTCTACTGTTAGTATTTTTACCACAAATAGTGCAAACCTTAAGGAATGCTTCATATAGTGCGGTTTTTGTAGAATTTCTATTAACTCGAACATTTTTCTTAAAAAATCGAATTTCATAAAAACTCTATTCCAAATTGTAATTCCCAAAAAATTTTTATTTTCTTGCATAAAATACTTAAAATCTTAGTGTATAAAATGAAATATTACTGTTATTGGTATTATTTATAACATAAAGCTTTACACTGTTAATAATTACCACTATATATATTAATAATAATAATAAAACTCTATTATTAATAATAATAAAATAATAACAGTAGTTAACAGAAATTGTTTGGTATGACAACTTTTAAATATCTAGATTAAATTTCATTGAACAATAATCTGTTTAAAATACATATCACATAGACACCTGAGACAAGAGGCCTTCAAAAACATTTCTCATGTGGTGATTACATCTATCTCGTTTGTATGAGGTAACAATTAGGTACTATTATTTGTATCGTTATAACCGCCCTAAAATCAATTTTTGTAATCTTCTTTTATGCCTCTTACTTCTTATTAATAGGTTATACTGTATAAAGATATCGACAAGATTCTGCTTTCGTTAGTTGTTAGATACCATAAAATTTTCATTTATCCGTAGGTTCTTATTATTCCTTTTTTACCAGAAATAGAATGACGGAAAGGTTTATTTTGACTTAACATTGTATTTTTTATTTAATAAAACTTTTTTTAATAAAAGTATTGGGCGAAACTTTTTCACTGATTAGTAGGTATATATATATTACAGAAGTGTACAAAACCCAAGCTTCTTAAAACATTTAATAACAATGGAAAGTCCTTTTCAAATATTCTGCTACTGTTTGTATTAAGAAACTAACCATAGCATTTAAAATTGTAAAAAATGACAACTATAGTCCGTCTAAGTCAGCAAGGCAGTCCCTTCAGGCGTTGGGACAGAGAACTTGAAAAAATAGGGGTGAAAGGGTATCAGGTAAGTGCGAGAAAGGAGGAAGGATTAAGTTTTTTCTCCCTACTCTCACTTACCTGATATCCTTTCACCCCTATTTTTTCAAGTTCTCTGTCCCAACCCCTGAAGGAACTGCCTTGCTGACTTAGACGGACTATACTCCTTACTTGCCCCATGTACGGGATAAGTTCGTAAACAGCTGTTTAAAACGTATTGAAACCTATGTTCCTATGTAATTGGCAAAATCGGAATTATTCATAAGCCATTTATAAAATGCTTTTTACCGCATTAAAATAAGTTGCTTAGTTAAAAAGTTAGTAAGTAAGTAAGTACACATTTATGAAGATTGAATGGTTTTTGATATAAAAAAACATTAAAAAATATTATTAAATTAAGCATGAGCAAGAAACCAGAAAAAGTAATAAAAAGTGTGAGCGCATGCAGAGTGTAGGCAACTGCGGTCTTACCCCGCCGCATGCTCCGAACTTGCCCCGTGCACTAATATTTTCGGGGCAAGACCGGAGTAGTGCCTTTTACAGTAAATTTCAAAGAATAGAAATGATTGTATTATTTAACGTAAAGCAATGTTCTTTATACTTACCAAAAATAAGCACTCAAGACACAAAATTCACTGAAAAATGACGGCACTTTGTTGGACAACTCAAGTTTAGACGTGTACTGTACAAGTAGCTGCACTTTATGTTTGAACATAAATAGGTTATTCCCTCAATTAATGATAGATATCTATGTCGATCACTTCATAATAACCTAATACAGGTTTCAATCTCTTATCTTGTATAATTTAATTTATATTAGAATAGATTCATGGCGTTTACGATCTTACCCTTTTACTATCTTATCCCACTCCACCTTATATATTTTTTTAAGGTAGTTGTTTCCAGTGAATGTCCTGTGTGATAAATATTTATTTATTTAAACATCACTTTATATTCTGTATGGTTTTAATGATTACAAACCTCAGAAACATGGTCTTTCACTTTACTGAAGAAAGTTTCAGAGAGTTTTTACTAGTTGTAAAAGTTTGCTGAAACCTGAAATAATTTACAAAGATCCGTTCAGGTTAAGCTCAATGGGGTTTTGGAGGCGGTTAATGTACTGACATAGAGTCATAACATTAATGTTAATTACAAATAAGTCAACAGTTCCCTTCAAAAATTGATTAAAATAAAGCGAGGTCTCAGTTAACCTAATGTACTGACACCTGAATTGAAAAAAATAAAGTGGAGCTTCCTAGCTGTTCCCCTTCCCTCCTCTTTCCTATAGTTATTAATCCTTAAATGATTACTTCTCTCCATTTTTCTTTTTTTCCTTTACATTTACATAAAATGAATATTTCATAATTTAATATTCTTCATACAGTAATTATCTTTCAGAATGATACCAATTCAAAATAAAACACAATCGTTCGCAAATCTTTTTAAGATCAATCACGGATTCCAGCTCCTGCTATTGTTATAATAAACATCGAACTTCGGACTTGCAAATGCCTACTAATCCTTTTTTCTACATTATCATAAATGCCTTAAAGGATTTATTATTTTAAGCAAAGCCTCCGGCAAAAAAGTTAGGTTCAAAAGATCAAATTTTCAATTCTCAACCACCAAGTCAGTGGCGAAGTTTACAATCATGAATAAATATTAGAATACCAAAGCAGTGCTTGAGTGGCAATATTTAAATCATAACAGGCTCAATTTTGTTCACGGAAACTTTGCTGACATTTGAGCTATAAGGTTTTGAAGTATATTGGCTTTGAATTCAATATCGAGCAAAATAAAGATTTTTATTTCTCAAATAAAGAGCTCAGTAATATCATCAAGAAATAAGTATCAACCTAATAGTAGAGAAATATCGGAGGTTTAGCTTAGCTATTGATTTTTGGAAAGGAAATTTGTAATAGGAAATAACCATAAAGGGGAGAAATCGCATTGTATGGATAATTCTAACGAAACTATACTATGACCCTTTTGTTGAAAGTGCCATTTAATATTTTTTATCAAAATCATGATTATTGATTTATTATGTAACTGATAATTATTACTTTTTTATTGTAATAGTGTATCAATTGTTAATATTAATCAGTCCTTCATATGTTAATACATGAATAACAGGATTCTGATGAAATTTAGCCTGGGGAAGATTACTGTATTTTACGAATCACAATTGACTGAAATTGGCTGAAATTCTATTCAGTGCTAGTCTACTTGATTAAACTTGATTCCTTAAGTTCAGTCACGCAGTCCATGTCTGTAACTAAATTCAATTTTCCAATTTGTAGAGTATCAAAATTACTTTGCACATTTTTAACTAAAAGTCTTAAAAAGTAGTCTCCGAACTTCTCTAAACTACATTTTACTCCATGAAAGGCTTCCTATTCTAAAACGAAAAAGGAACATTTAGATTTAAGCTAGATAGCAGCTACTACTTCAGCATTTGAATAAATCTTCTTGGATTCTCTTGTGGTATGCATTGCAATATAAATTTCTTAATATTACAATTGTTTTATTAGGTGCTATAATCAACTCTTTGACTTACAACAAAGAAGTAGACATAAAAGCTTTATAAAAAATTTTGATTAACATGAATTTGACATCAAACTTTACATTTACCCACATAGTATACACAGTTTACAAAATTTTCATCATTTTGATCTTCCTTTAATATATATTTATAACTGGACCACCCTTATATACCCAGTCGCTATAATTAAAGAGGTGTTTAGATCCCAATTACCAATAACCTATTGGGCCAAACTCCACCAAAGATGGTGTGAACACTAATTAGACCATGGGGTTTGATTTCTAAAGAAAAGTAAATCAGTTCAAAGTTTCGCAACCAGAGGAAAAATGAAACTGGAAGCACTTAAATATGCATATTGCAGTAAACTCACGTCTTCAATTGAAGGATATAAAAGATGTGTGAATTGTAACCACACAGAATTGCCGTATTTGGGCGCTGGATTTGC
The DNA here is from genome assembly GCA_023159025.1 of Thereuonema tuberculata. Taxonomy (NCBI): domain Eukaryota; kingdom Metazoa; phylum Arthropoda; class Chilopoda; order Scutigeromorpha; family Scutigeridae; genus Thereuonema; species Thereuonema tuberculata. Next base: position 217,012,594 of record JAFIDM010009631.1, on the reverse strand, counting down.
TGTGAGGTATCAACGAATGCCGCTTGATTTTGTTATTCCGCAATTTCAACATCGTGGATGCCTCGAATCCACCATTTTTTTTGCAGGATGGACCACTCCCTCACATTGGATTTGGGTGTACAGCAAATCTTACGGCAGCAATTCACAGAAGACAGAATAATTAGTCGAGCCTTTCCAACGAGTTGGCCAGCCCGTTCACCTGGTCTCACTCCCTGTGACTTTTGGTTATGGAGTTATTTGAAAAGCTTGATGTACCAAAGAGGCGTGGATAACTTACTTGTTAGTAATGTTAAAGGACAGAATAACACTGTACGCGAGGCAAATCACTGGAGATCTGTTGCGTTCTGCTGTAGGAAATGCTGTTCACAGAATGCAGTTCTTGGAACATTTGCAAGGAAAACCTATTGAATCACATCTCTAAATGATGCAAAATAAAAATTACTATTTCATGGGTGGTTTTACGTGCGTTACGAAGAGTTAAGATCAATGAAGCCAAACACACAATGAAAATTAAAAAATTTAAATGACAAATTAAAAACATACAGTTTCGGTTTGCCAAATTACAAACCTCTTTCAATGTAACTTACATTGAAAAAGGTTTGTAATTTGGCAAACCGAAACTGTATATTTTTAATTTGTCATTTAAATTTTTTAATTTTCATTGTGTGTTTGGCTTCATTGATCTTAAAAATTACTGTTGATTGTAAATTTACTTTATTTATTACGCCCAATTTTCTCTATACATGTAGCTACCAGCGCCATTTTTTCGCCTGGAGGTGAAATTTTGAACTAATTTTTTTTTTCTTTAGAAATCAAAACCTCATAATCTAAATCATGTTCACACCAAATTTGGTGGAGTTTGGTCCAATAGGTTTTTGATATTTGGGCTCTAAACACCTCCTCTTTAATTATGGCCACACGATATAGTGCTCTGTGCCCATTGACACCTGACCGTTCGTTCTACAGGCACTCTCATTTACCTGAGGGTGGTCATATTTTCAATCAAATAAAATTAATTCTTTATTTCTGTTATAATATTTGTTAAAATGTATGTCTGTTAAGTTTAATCTAAACTTAATAATATCTAAAATTAAATGTTTAAGATGAATACTATTCATAGTCTCAAAATCAGAATTAAAATAATATTTTCAATTTAGATTTATTTAAAAGAAATAAAAACTTTTTAACTAAAGAGATACGATCCATTTTGATATTATTAAAATTATTTTCTAAAATTTCAGTAAACTTATAAAAATCTATTTTATTTTTAAAATTAAATTGAGAAAATTTAGAATAAACCGATTGTAAATATACATATGATCAATATTATTTAAAGCATTAATTTGAAAATAATTTTCATTAAGCCCATAAGGATACATTACATATAATAAACTTCTTAATTAATCTTAAGGATTCATCCTCTGCAATATGTAAAATTTGTGTAACAGAATCTTGAAAAAAAATGTATTCTAAAAAGTTGAATCTTAAAAGAATTATTGTATTTATTATTAACAAATATTAACAATATTGAGTCTAAAATGTAATTCTAATTTTATTTCACGAATATACTTTAAATTTCAAATATTGCAAATTCAAATATAACAACAGAGATTAATTCCTCACTGATATAATATTATTTTACACATTTTTCTTAATCAATTGAACGATGTTATTAAAAATAAACTTAATCCTGATTTTTATTGGCTTATAAAATAATCATAATGATATTTTTAAATATGTAAATAATACTTATGTTTTTAATAATAATACAGCAGATTTTGAAAATTTATTTGCTAATATACCTTTCGATTCATTAATTCAACAGATTGAATTATTAATTTCTGAGTTAGATATAAATAGTTTCTTTGTTATTAAAAGTTCAGACCTATTGTTTAGAAGTGACATCTCAAAACAGCTGTTTCACGGTGAATTGCCGATCATCAGTTAAGAGTAGTCACAAGCCAATAACCAGGTCTTAATACGGCGGTTAATTTATTCATACATTTTTAGGCGCTGTTTTGATTATTTAATGCGTATTGAAAATTCATTGAGACTAGTGGAGACTGGCACATGAATTTCTTTATTTTATTTTTATTGTGTATTTCTTGTTTTTAGTTTGGGCTTGGAGATTCCACATTTTTTCCTACTTCAATTTCTTTGGTATCTCAATGAATACAGTTCTTAATTTTCTTAAATTTCAGTTATATAATAATTCTATTGAATTTGAGAATGAAATATATTCTCAAATTACTGGAATTGGGATGGGGATGAATTACAGTATCAATCTTGCTAATTCATTTTCATTGGCTTATAAATATATATTTTCTATTGACGCCCCTTTCCAATTTAATTTTTTTAGATACATGAATGATTCATTTATTTTTAATAGTGATTGGACAAGTGAGGATATATATAACAAAATTTATAAAAATATTATTTATTTGCAGAAAACTAATGATAATTCTAAATTTGTTTATTGTTTAGATTGAAGAATATATTTGATCATCAAATTCTAAATATTAAATTGTTTAATAAGATATTTTTATTTAAGCATTTAAGCGATTTAACGTGCATGAGATATGATTATCATAATTAAAAAATAGTTTCAGCTCTCATGGGAGCTGAAACTATAGTTTTTATCTTTTTAATGTGTAAAAAAAAAATGTAATCTTAAAATATGTGTGTTGGTCTCATTGTATTTTTTAATTATGATAAGATATTTTTATTTATACTAATAAAACTTTTTACGTGCCGTTATATCAAATTGAGAAAGCCAACTATATCGGCACAAATAAAAGAAATATTATTTACAATAAAATAGCAACAATGTACGTATTCGGAACCCCTAATTTTAGGTTCCTTTATCAAGTAAAATGAACCCCCCCTACCTTACAAGTTTAAAAATCTCTTATTTAATAATTTCTTATTTTATATTTAAATTTCAAATTTACAAAAAATCTAAAGTTAAAGATATTTTTATTTGTTATAATTTTATTTCATCATATAAATTCTTCGAGGTAGAATTTGTTAATGAATAATCATTTAAGTTATCTTAGGACAATTCAAAATTAAATCCTTAAATTATAGAAAGTTTTGAGTTTGATTTGATAACTGTCATCCGTTATTTATTAATTTATTCATTTTTTTAAATGAAAATACTTAAAATAGATTTTTACATATAAAAACTAACATTACTAACTAATTATTTTAAGATTAATAGGTATTCTTTGAATAAATGAATAAAAAAGAGCTAAGTCTTAGAATATTGCTTTTGTGTTGTCTTAGTTTTAGTTATTTTAATTTCCGTTGATGCCGTTGATGATGCAAAGATAAATTGGCCGTATCTTCAGAGAAACAGTGATATGATTTTGTATTGACTTTTTCCAAATTCCACAGAACTGTCAGTCTTTATATAGTTTAGTAATATAAGTTAACTTTATTCTTATATTCTGTACTATTCTAAGTTGCAAATGATTGATTGAAATCTTTGCTTCGCGAAACTCAAAGGGCCAGCTTTGAGTTTTATATATATATATATTTAAGTTAAAGTTGCGATCAGGCCCAGAGGACCGCGCAATGCAGCTGGAGGGTAGGTTCCAGTGTTCAGAACCTACGGGACAAAGTTGAGGACGGGGGGTCGGCCCGTCACTCGTCCGCCTTTAACTCCCGGTACCCATTCTATAGAGGGCTGGGTAGACCCTAGGGCCCGTTTGGAGGAGAAAGAAGCGTGGAAAAATTCCCGTCCTCCGCCGAGGCTGGGAATCGAACCCCCCACCTCCAACCCGCAGCCAAGCGCCCTTACCCACTCGGCTACTATATATATTAATTAAATATGTATATTGTATGTATGAAGAATCTAAAATTATCAATTGATAAAAAAAGGAACAATCCCTCTTTAACGCGTTTTGAATAAAATCTCGTAATGTTAAACCAGAAAAACAATTTAAACAAGTGAATATAATTTTGTGCTAAAGCATAACTTTAAGGTCGACCCATAATAATAAAAAAAACATTAAAAATAATAATAATAAAAAGGAAAGTACATTAACGTGAAGAAAAATAGAAAAAAAGTTAGGAAAATAAGAAAACAAAAAAAAAATCCATGGCGGACATTGAGAAAGAAAGATTAAGAGAAAAAAAAAAAAAAAAACAACAACATTAGATATACGGATTAAAATCGACAACTTTCATCATATGACTCCGAGACTTTACCTATCAAGCTACAGCTGACAACTGAAATGAGATGGCTGCATTTGTAACATTTAAGCTAATAGCGGAAATCCAGTGAAAACAATGCCAAGTGTCTCAAACATGTGTGTGCGTGGAAGAGGGGGGGGTAGCGTTGGCCTCTCAAAATATCCCATTCTTACTGAATTTGGGCCTCTGAACATGAGGGTGAAATCCGTTTGCCGATTCGACCTTCCGTTTGGGAGATGTTAGAGATGGACGGACCGACAGGACAAACGGAATAGCTATCGATTTTCGTCGCTATCACAATAGCTCCCAAATGGGTCGCTAAAAATTAAGTTGCTTAATTGCTTAAAAGAAAGGAAAGAGATGTAAGATTTGTTATCAAATAGATGCAAGATTTCAAATCAATGCGAGATTTTAAATTTGTGATTTTAAATTTGACTGCTAAAGATTTTTTTTTTTTTTTGGAAAGTTTGGAAAACTTTGTTTTATTTTACAGTTTTAAATGATATCTATTTAAGATTTTTGCTTAAAATTAAAGAATTATTGAAATTCTGTGAAAAATAAAATTATTTTAATTAAAGTAATAAGTTTTAAAGTAATTTATAATAGTAAATACTGAGATTTTAAAAATTAAATGAATTGTCACAAAGGATTATAAATTTCGTTTTTACAAAGCATATCTCTTCATTACAACTATTTTATTTTTGACGTTATTTTAATAAATTATGATTGCAGAAGCGTTTAAAAATAAGTTAAAGTTCAATTTCTTTCTTAAAATCAAACAAGATCGCAGATAGAATAGAACACGGCTTTAATTAAAGTACATAAATTTAATTGATATCTTTTATTTGATATGTTTACTTTTTTTGTATCTCAAATATGTTCTTTAATAGCTTAATTAAATTTTATTGTAAATTTTTATTATTTATTTAAATATTAATAATTTTTTCTTTTAACTGCAAATTTAACCACTATTAAATTCAATTTTAAAAACATTTATTTTACAAGTGAATATAAAAAAGATTATTTAATATGGCAAGACGAAAAGATATGAGAGTATTGTATTCCAGTATGAGATAGAATAGAGAGTTTTCAATGACACGTTCGTTCTCCACAGTGTAATCTCTTTAGAGCGCATTTCATCATCATTTCAAAACCTATGATTCATCTGAGATGGGTTTTTAATGACGATCCTCAGCTGCCCACGGAGGGTGTTGGAGATTTACGTGTACGACCAACCATAGTCATGAAAACAATACAACCACAGGAGCTCTGTGTGTAAAGGAACACGGTTGACTAATCCCCTCTTTTCTACAGTCTTTCCTCCTTTCAAACAAGGAGAATGCATCGCAGCTCACATAAGTCCCAATATAACCAATTCTTTCCTTGCCAATTTAAAATAAATTGTCTATTACATCTGTTTGCGGATTATTACAATAGTATCATCATCTGCAAGAAGAATGCTGTTTTAGCATCAACAGGCCAGGTTTAATATCTTCCAAGTCATCTGTGGAAAATGCAAACATGAATATTTAGATTTCCTATTTACTTCACAACTAACAAAAAAATAATAATAGTAACAAAACAAAATAAAGCAAGAATTAAATAAAATATGCTTTTAGGGGAAATACATTGAAATATGCTGGAAAATTTTGAAATTAATTTCTATAAACTTGTGTTAAGAATTTTTATATATTTATGATACTTAAGTGGAAAATAATCATATCAAAATGTTTACTAAGATTAATAGTGATTCAATGGGGAGAAATTATTCAAATGAAAAATAAGACACTAATGTCCTTTAAGAGTTTGAAGAGATGTCAACTAAATTTCTACAGTGCGGAAATATCTGATAGTGTGACTACATTACCTAAGTATTCAAACGTTTGAAAATAAATTGATACCACTATGATTGAAATTAATGAATAATCCAACTACTTTGGAAGATTCTGGTTTTAAATGTTGGTAAGAGAATGTGAGAGATACAAAACGACATAATTATGCTGATGAGAGAATAAATAAGTCGATATTTCATTTCGTTATGAAATGTAATTTCTTTATGGAAGCAGGAGGAAAAAGATGTTCATGAATGACAAACAAATCCTAAATAGAACTACAAGGACTAAAAAGAGATCTGGGTTCATATTTAAAAATTGAATGTTTTATTGGTTTCAATTCCAAAAAAGTTGATTCAGAGACATGGAATAAAGAGAGACCTCCAATTTGCTGTAAAGTGAAAAGGATGATAGAAATTTTAATTACATATTAAATAATAAATAGAAATTAGATAACTGGTAGATTAAAAAAGCCCAGAATAATTTAAGTTTGAAATTACTGTAATCGTTAGTAATATCTTAAAATTTTAAGTCCTTATTCTCTATCAAATACAAAGAGTTATCAAAGCTTATAAACCTCATATCACAGTAATCGTAAAAATAAGAAATAATAATGACAAAAAAAACAACAACATAATTTAAAAGGTGTATGCAAAAATAATTTAAGTTTATTTAGCTATTACAGTAGTTTCATACTTAGAAATCCCAGCACTGCCATTAGTTGCAACTCTCGACGGAAGCAATCTAGCAGAACACCATTTTCAATTAGGATGGATAGAAGTACTAGCAAAAATGTTGAAAAATATTGGTGCGAAGCAGTGTAAAGTCAAAATTTTACAGATAAGTACTATAATCCAATCATTTTTGAAGTTATATATCGGTATATTACCCACATTGATTTACTGTACAATTCGTGAAGAAGGTATCTTCCACAAAACCATCACATTATTATCTCGACATTATGGATGAGCTTGTCAATGAAAAACGAATTCGTGTAAATCTTGGTCAAATCCTCCACATATTATTTATCTTTGAAGTTCTAATGTGCTTATTTGAGCTAAAATTAATTGAAAGAAATAACAGATAGTAAAGTAAACCATTTTCCTTTTCACTTTTCATCTCGATAGGTTTAGCCTATCTATAAAGCTTCTTCATCTATCGATCATCAACGGCTTTTTGTGAAGATGAAAAGATTTGAGAATAAAATACTGCATCTTGAACTTATTACTTAATGATGGTGATTTATAATGATTGTACTTAAGAATAGATAGTCTAAATCAATAAGGTTTCATCAGCCTATAATCAAAGTGATCTTGAATTACTTTGACTATGGCAACTTAAAAGTTTTTTACTATAACTGGTTCTTGTTTTGCAGCTTAGAAAACAACCTTCAGTATCTAATAAGAGCTACAATGTAAATGTGGAGCTAAATATATAAAACGTAATTAAGTTTAAAAATCCTCTTTTAAGAAATGTGCGAATCTTTTAAATTTTGCTTAAATAAAATATTAAATTAGGTACTTTAGAAAGAGTCAATGATTGAATTTTTATACAATCAAGAAAACAACGCCGAGTAAGTAATTCAATTTATTCACCCAAATTGAAGTTCAGCAAAAAAGACTCGTGACCCAGTTGAGTTTTAATCCCAGTCAATTGTTGAGCCATTCACAATTACTGATTCAATTTGTCTCCCCTTGAACAAAAGAATTATTGGAAAAACTAGAGAGGCAATCTTTTCTTGTGCACCATTTTCGGCGATCCGCTCTTAGATTTGGTAGAACAAATACCATTTCGCAAGAAGTGGTTCGTAATGAGTTTGTTTCTATAACAGTAGAACGAAAGAAAACATATTCCCATTAATACATGATAACGAGCCTTTAAAATGACAAATCTCCTTGTAACTTCGGTAAATCTTTATTATTGCATCATTTTATCAGTTAAAAAATTACTCAATTAGATAGAATGTATTTTTGTTTTTACAGACATTAAAAGTAATGAATGAAATGATTTCTCGCAGTAACCGTAAAAAGTTAAATTTGCTTGATTGCAAATGTCTATGTTCCAACCGAAAATTGTATTCATTACCGAAAATAACAACTATAAATTAGTTGATTTACGAAAGAAGTGTAAATTCATTTTCTTCGTTAAAACAGCGCTCATGATGAATATGCACGCAATAAAAATTGAAAAATCAATTAAGGATGACTGTATTTGTGGGTTGCAGTAATTGCAAGTCCACGTGCATTGCAACATATAGAGGGTGTTTAAGAAATACTTTTACATACTTTGGAGGCGGGTTCCTAAAACTAAAACAAGAACAAAAGTCCATATAAACATATGTCCGAAAATCCTACGGTTTTCAGTTATTAATGAAAGTTTAAGGTCAACGCGTTTCAAGATACAATCAAACAACTCATGTTTGCTGTTGCACTCATTGTATCCTTTATAGCGCTGTGTTGTTGCCAAGGAGATTTGTTTCCATGTGACATTGGTGAACATTTGTGAAGTAGTGAGTTAGTCTGTCTTCAACGTGTCAGTTGTGTAATAGTGTGTTAACTGAAACGCGTTCCGTTGAACCATGGCAGGATACCAATTTCGTGAGCAGGCAGATATGATTTTTATGTATGGTCGCGCGAACAGTAAAATATGAGAGGCTGCATGATTGTATCAGATGGCGTTTCCAGACCGCAATCAGCTGAGTCATCCAACATTTGTTGCTGTTTATCGATGTGTTGCTGAAACAGGATCCGTGGTACCATGAACTATGGATCGAGGAAGACCAAGAATCGTTCGTACGCCTAACCAGGAAGAACGCATTTTATAGGTTGTTGCAGAAGATCCGGGTATCAGCACACGGCAGGTGGTCCTAGTATGTGATGCATCTCCTACTATCGCATGGGGGGTACTTCACGAAATGCTCCAGTATCCAGATCATCTGCAACGTGTGCAGGGTCTTTCGCCTGCCGAATACCTACCACAGGAGAACTTTTGCCGTTGGTTTGTTGCACAAACTGCCAATCCATTGTTTGTCTCTTTGGTCTTGTTTACAGATGAGTAGGGGTGGGCGAGTAGTGGTTTTTTGATTTGAGTCGAGTCGAGTCGAGTCGAGTAGCACGGGTTATAAGTAAAAGACTAACTTTTTATTATAAAATTTAAAACAAACAATGTTCCTTATCTCTAAGTTTACAATTATAAATGCCTACAAATATACAAACTCAAAATTATAAAATTTTGACTTAATCTTTTTCTTTTATTTTACTTTTAATGTTAAAATTTGTAAATTAATTGATGAATTTACCTGAAATGACCATACTTGAAGATACAAATATAATAAAAAAAGGGTCAAGTGTAAATAAAATAATGTCAGGTAAATATTATGCAGGTCTAATATAATTCTAATATTACATTTAGAATTAATCAAGTAAGTAAAGTATCCTAATAAACTAATAAACTTAGGGTACTTTACTTACCCTAATAAACTACAATTGCAACCTGTAAATTAAAAATCAATAAAAATGGAATTGAATTTTGAAGTTTTCCTTCATAAGAGACGCTAGCGATCCTGGTGGCTGGCTGTTACACTAACTCAGTCTGGCAAGTACAGCGCGATGTATTCAAAAGGAATCAGCTGATACTATGACCACTTGGAGCACTGTTGTGTTGATCGATTTCGTATTCTGGGGAAAACTAACTGGAATGGATTAAAGTTTGGACTTTGGCTGTGGCAATGTGAATGCCAGGTCGAAACAAAATATATCTTATTTAGTATCGATTCACACCCACTTCGGTAATATCGTAATCTTTTAGCGATACACGGAAGGATATCAAACTCGTTGTTGAATATGCTGGAGTTATTGCAATGTTAAAAATCGGGACATTTATTTTTGGCAACGTTAAGAGGAACTTCTTTTACCGATAAAGATTACTAAGCGTCGTGTGCGATGCTGTCTCGGTCCCGACTCTGTCCGGTCTGCACTGACCACGGTGTTCGGGAACAAAGCAGATGACTGTTGAATTAATTATTCTGCTTATTGCGTGATTATACGAATTAAATCAGTATCCATTTAAAGGAATGGGGATTAAATAAAACAACACACACTCAAGTCTCCACTACTCGCTCGAGCTCCGAGTATTAAAAAATACTCGACCGATACTCGAAAATTCGAGTACTCGCCCACCCCTACAGATGAGGCAACATTTGGACGAGATGGACTAACAAATTTTCACAATTGTGGGTGTATGAAAATCCTCGTGGTACAATTCAGGCTAGACACCTGAATCAGTTTAAGATTAATGTGTGGGCTGTAATTATAAGTGACTGTCTAGTAGGTCCAAATGTTCTCCTAGCACGTCTGACAGACGCTGTCTACAGGGACATGATTCAGAACACTTTTCCAGCCTTGCTACAGGATGTGCCCTTGCAAATAAGACGAAACATGTGGTTTATGCATGATGGGACTCCAGCACATTTTAGCCACATTGTTCGAGATGCATTGGATGATATCTATCATGACAGATTCTAGTTCCATGGCCTGCACGTTCCCCCTATCTCAACCTTTTGAATTTTTTTCTGTGGGGCTACCTAAAACAATTGGTTTGACATTCCAAATGTAGACACTTTATCAACGTGTCATGAAAGCCTGAGAAACCGCTCTACACCGTGTGGAAGTATTTGAAAGGGTGCGACAGTCCATGATCCTACGAGTGCATGAGTGTCTGGAAGTACGACGAGGACATTTTGAATATTTCTTCTGAGTTTCTGAAAGTTTCAATATTTGCTAATAACATAACAATGTCTAACAGATGTGTCAGTACGTTTTTCCTTTAATAACTGAAAACCGTATGATTTTCGGACATATGTTTATATAGGCTTTTGTTCTTGTTTTGATGTTAGGAACCCGCCCCCAAAGTATGTAAAAGTATTTTTGAAACACCCTATATAACTAGCCATTTATTAAAATTTCTGATAATAATTACTAATTCATTAACAATAGATGTTTAATTTTCATATATTGAACAACTTACCAATAACTAACTGTGAAACAGAACTTTTTTTTTTAAACTCAAAAAAAAAAATAAATCCAAAAGTATATCAACAGTTTTAAATGTTTTCTACAGTAGTAACACACAGCATACTAATACTGAAAATAATCTTTCTTTCATCAAAACTCTTTATAGTCAAATTTTCGAAGTAAATTTGTCAACTTCTTTATCAAGCCAAAACAACTGTTTTAAAATAAAATCCAAAAATATAACATAAGATTTACAGAACAATTAACAAAAAAGGATACATCTCATATGAAAATTTAAAATGATACAACTTATTGTTAGGAAAAAAATGTATGTCACATTAAGCCATTACAAAACAAGATTTATTGCTCAAAAAATAACATTATGGTTTTTTTTCGTCTAATTGTAGAGCACTCTTTCTAACCAATTGCTGAACGACCAGATCTTTGATCTTATTTAGACATTTTAAAGTCCTTTGGATAAAGTTCAAATTTTATATTTTGAAAAGGTTAAAAAAGGAAAAGTAAGATTATTGAAGCTATTTGTATTCGGACTTTAAAACATATGTAAATAAGAGTGTGTTTTGATGTTAAGATACTATTTGTTTACCTGGTTAGAAAGATTGCTCTATAATTAGACAAAGGAAAACGTAATGTCAATTATTTGGATAACAAAAGGTTGTTAACATGATTTGATTATAAATGTTTGACGTGTTTATTCTAAATTTATTCATATTTTGTAATTCTTATGTTCCATTTTTTGATTTTATTTTAAAAAAGTTTTTGGCGTAAGAAAGAAGTTTACGAAAATACTTCGAAAATACTTCTTTGCCTATAAAGAGTTTTGATGAAGTAAAGATTATTAAACAATTTCATGTTTTTCAAGCTTAATTTTGAAACGAAAAATAAATTTCTATTATGATTATAAAAGTTAAAAAAAAGTGAAATATTAAAACCTAATATGCGTTTTTCTATGTTTTATATATATATATATATATATATATATATATATATATATATATATATATATATAAAAAAATATATATATATATAAAAGTAATGTATTATCATTTTTTTATTGCCTTTGTAATCTTCATTAATTCAGAAGTGTTTCTTCAGATGTTTCTTGCTACCAGCAGGATTCTCTTTGTTACGGCGTATGGGTATTGAAATAAAAAAAAAAAACACATTCCTGCTTCGTGTTTTGGGATCACTTGTTGGGCAAAGGAAATATACTCAGTCACCTGCAGGGCGGATGGAAGTCCATTACTTGTGATTGGAAAGAACCGAAAGAAAATATATCTCTTAGTATTGACATTGCAATGTAAACACTTGGTTGTCTAAAAAAACGAAAAGACGCCATTTGGATGGTAGAGGAAATGAGAACATGGGTTAAATATACACTTGGGGAATTTGAAGAAACACAAAACGACGATACTTTAAAACTATCCTAAAAATTCAAATACGCAACAGATAAATCAGAGTAGTCGTAAGAGTTAATTAATTTCAATTGAAAATTTAGTTATTTATTGATTTATTTGTTCTACGGTTACAATAAATTAATTTTAGTAAGGATTTGTGCAAGACAGACTGTAATATTGTAATGCTTCACACATAATTTTTTTCTCAGAATGACAATAAATTTTGTTAAAAACTCTTAATTTTAAGAATAATGAATAACATAAAAATTATTGTTTGAATGATGAATAAAACATCACGTTGCAAATGTAGTTGCATTTTTAATTAATCAGAAATTAACCATCGAAAAATTAACAATACTGTCATTAATAGAATACTCCATTTCTGTAGCATTTCTGTGAAACAATTGGAGGAAAGGAATTTAAAAAAAAATATCAGATTTTATTTATTAAAAGCTGAAGCTATTGTCATTAGACCATCCAGGCCCTTACATGCGCGCAATGTTTAGGCTCTCTCAACCAAAGGAACTAGTTGAGGTCGGATGGTCATTCCGATCCTCACAAGCCTTCAACCGTTGAAAAAGAAATAAGGTATAGAAGATCACATTAACTCCCCGCCAAACTATAACCGGGATTACAGTAGGCTAGCTCAGAATATACCTCTGTATATGTACCTTTGCAGAATATACCTGCAAAGCTTACTTGACTACAAAGAAAAATTTACGAAAGCCTAATCACAACTTCCGACATTTCACCTTGTGTTTTGAAGTATCCCTCCGCTGTCAGTGATTTCTGATGGAAACAACACGAATTCTGATTATCGCAATCCGATGTTGGTGTATTATATGTTTAAGAATTTTGAAAACTGTTGAAGAATCAATGTATGAAACTAATCGTTAATTATAATTTCAGAAGTAAAAAAAATAGGAAGTAGATATGAAAATGAGGAAATAATAAGGAAATTAAAAATAAAATTGATTTAAAATATACTTATTCACAGAATCAACTATGATTATAACTTATTTTGGATTTACTTTGTCATAAATTCATTTATAAGATTTATTGTTAATATTCGTGCATACGAAAATAGAAAAAAACAAACAAATAGAAAAATATAATCAGTTATAACTGTATTTCTAAATTTGTTTAGCAAACGTTAAAGTTCCAATAAACTGCACTTTATTTAAAAGGCATTTGGTAATTAATATTGAAAAAAGAAAGCATTATTAATGAAGTAAAGAAATATTATTTCGTTTTCAGAGCAAAAGGATTCTCTTTCGTATAGATGGTTGGTCCTGAAAAGGGCCGTGTGTTGAGTAGATTCAAAACGGCATCTTATCATCGAAATTTCCCGTCGATTTGACTTCGTTTTTCATCGGAATGATGTTTGTTGGTGAACCGCCTGTCAATTCTACAACCATAGCTGTTATTTCGTTGTCGGATTGCTGTAGGTGCTTTTCTCTCAACTTACAATTCACATTGAGAACTATAATCTTCGCTGAGCTCCTTAAAGGCTTTCCTTGTTGATGAGGTTCGGTGTCGCCATTTTGTAAAACTGATCACGTCATTATTATTATTCAAATTATCACATGATTCCTTAATTAACTAATGATATTTAAATGTCTACTGTTTTTGAACAAGTATAATGTCCGATATATTATTAAGCATATGCAAGCCATCATTTCATTTCATTGCTATTGATTTTTGACAATATTGCAACTTTATCATGCGGACTCTTTCGCTTCGCGAATGCAGACATTCCGTAAATGTTTCTATATAATCAAGTAAGATTTTCCAGGAGTATAGAACAGATTATATCACTTGTGTTTTTCATAAATAAGTCTGTATTTCAATGTCCAAAGAGTTTTTTTACCATCATCATTTATATATTTGTATTTTGGAGTAGGCCGGACTTGAAAATGAATCGCTAACTGCAGAAAGGAAACAAGTCCAATGTTGCCAATTTCACAGGAGAGACAAAAAACGTAGTAAACCCTAATACACTTCTGCGGTAAATAGAATATTGAAGTCGTTGTCATGCCAATACTACTGTGCGGACGTGTTTCCTTTCTATATTAAACGTTGCGTCTTGTTCCTAGCCACAATTTTAATATAAAAAAAAAAATCGTAAAACTTGGACATGATGCCTTTCTGCAGTTAGCGATTCAAATGTGTTATAGGCCTAGCACTTCAACATTGTAACCAGTATTTAGATATATGTTTTGTTAGCTCATCCTTCATTGTAGTTTGCACTTCATTAGTTTGGAATAGCATTTCAGCGATTAAAGTTGTGTAGTTTAGTTTATAAGGTTGTGTAATCAGCTTGAGAAATCAAAATTTAATATCTGAGTGTGTTTTTTTTAATTTAAATTAAGATAGTTCAGCCAGACCACTGAGTTCAAACGAGAATTCTCATAGGGCTGGTTTCTGAGTGTGTAGGAGTGCGGTATATCTTGGTCTTGAGGGATATGAAATAGGCTTGGTAAATTCTGGGGCTAGTCCATTTTATAGCGGGGGTACAGCCCAGTTTATAGCGGGGGTATAGCCCACTTTAACCCCGAGTACAGTTTGGGGAGGGGATATATTTTGGGCTTTTTATATCCATTTGACACAGGGCTGGGTGAGCCCTATGATTCTGAAGGTGCAACAACCATGGAAAAATAGCCTCCGAGAATTGAACCTTGTTCCGGCAGATCGCAGGTCAGCGTTCAGCCACTGAACTACCGGATACACCATTTTTATTTATAGCAAAATTAAAAATATATCTTAGAACTTACTTAATGAATGTAAATAACCTTCAGCGATGATGTTAAAATATTTATTTCTACTATATCATTTAACTCAGTGGTGGCCAACCTTAAGTATACCATGCGCCAATATTTTTACAGATGATTTTAGTTGCACCATACAACTCAATTTTAACAACCAAAAAAAAAACGTCAATTCTATTTTAACAACCAAAAATAAAAAAACGACAATCCTATTTTAACAACCAAAAATAAAAAAAACGACAATCCTATTTTAACAACCAAAAATAAAAAAACGACAATCCTATTTTAACAACCAAAAAT
>JAFIDM010009631.1:216975045-216996667 GCA_023159025.1 Thereuonema tuberculata | reverse complement strand
GACAATCCTATTTTAACAACCAAAAAAAAAAAAACGACAATCTTATTTTAACAACAAAAAATAAAAAAAAAAAGACAATCCTATTTTAACAACCAAAAATAAAAAAAAACGACAATCCTATTTTAACAACCAAAAAAAAGAAACGACAATCCTATTTTAACAACCAAAAATAAAACAAAAAACAACCAAAGGGATGCAATGCGCCACTTGTTATCATCCAATGCGCCACGGTTTGGCCACCCTGATTTAGCTGAAGAATATGACTTAACCGAAATCTGCCAGCAGAAAATTAGCAAACCTATTAATTATAAGGACAATGAAGCCGTTCAAGGCTGAAGTGCAATGAAAACAAAAGTCGTGTAAAATCTGGTGTAAAAACGGAATGTAAAATGAAGGTCACCAAATGGAAATTTCTAAAATTCTCGTGTACTTTTGATGTACAAAATTTAAGAAAGATATTTTTCTAGGAACAGTTTAAATTTTATGATTGTAAGTAAGTCATAATAAATTAGCATGATTAATATCGAGATTAGAAAGAAGTTAGTATTCATAGCCAATACGACAATGTTATAACAAGCGCGATATTGTAGACTATTTTGCCAAATTTATCGTTTCCCTGGACACCTTGCGACATCTAGTAACTATGGTAATTTCAATTATCTTGAACAAACGTTGTAAGGTGTAAATGAATGTGCTTTACAAACTTCTAAGGCCTGTTGGAAAGACACTTTTTAAAGTGGAATCCATGTCCGAAAACTCACTGTTTATCTGTTATAGGTCTTCCTGACCCGTATGGATAGTTTAAACGATGCTGTTCCATGGGTTCTTTTCAAAAAATAATCCATTCTGATTCTTAACTCCCTACTAGTTTAGAATAGATATTTATTTAAACCCCATGACATCAATTTCTCAGAAATTCAACCTAGACAAATAAAATTCCAGTTTTGGTTAAAATAGTTCTTATTTCTTTCAACATTTCTTTTTATCAAAACAAGAAAGGGTTATTTTTTTTTATTTTCTCTTTATTTTTCATTTAAATAAAAATAAAAACTGAAAACAAGATCGTAAAAAATGCCTTCAAGCGCCGTCTGCCTATTGATCACTTGATTTGTCTGCATTCAATAGAAATGATTTTATTTTATTTTTGAATTTATAGACAATCCTTTAAACATAAAATCTTGTAAACGGTACCAAAAAGAATGACAGTTAAACTAAATAATCAACTGGAATTTCTGTTGGAGTCGAACTGAATTCTTTTTTAAAAAGGATGAAATCATATAGATCTTGTATCAAATAAGTTTAATTCTAAACAACATATGTTTCAGTTAACAAATCAGGTTCCTATCGTTACTTTATTCTTTCTTCAGGTGCTAAAAAAAATCGTTCTGTTTCTCTTCCCATAAGATAAACATTACTTTATAAAATCGTGGATATTTGCTTGGGAAAAAAACACAGACCGAAGAAATGAAGAAATTGACCCAAAGGCGATGAAACAGTTGGGCAGACTTTGTTTTGTTTTGTTTTTTTCAAGGGAAGAGTTGGTTGGAAAATGGATTTTGTCGTATTTGAAACACGATTTTAGAGTCAAAACAACGCTGATTTTGTTATTTCATCCCAGTCCTTTCATTCCATGTCAGCATTAGATTTCTGGAATCATGTAGATCTTGACTATGTCTGTATCCAAATAAATTGTAAATAAATAAATAAATAAAAAGGTAAATATGTTCGGCAGGGATACACCCATTAATCATAGAGATGAAATTATCTTTATTCAATGGATACATTACTACATTCATCGTGGAACCTCGTTGATAACATCTTTGTTAATTGCATCTGGTGAGATAAATGCAATTATTAGTTATAAGTTGAAAACTTCCAGGTTAGCATTGATTGGATAACATTAAAAACTTCAAATCATTGTCAGAAAAGGTTGTTCTCTCTGTTTTTTATGTCTACAATTCCATAATTTTTCTAAAAGTGAAGAAGTAATATTTTTGAAACTTGGCATAAATAATATTATATACGGGGAACCAAATATATATTTTTTTTAAATTTTGGAATGTACATCATTCGAATTGAACAATAAGCAATTTGTGGATTGATTTCAGGTGATCACGAAGGCAACTGATACTTGTTTCATTTCGATTTTATCACTGTAACAATAACTTTTAAATAGCAGGTTTGTTCATAGTTGCAGTGACCTAATACAAAGAAAGGATATATCAGTGTAATGTTAGCAACATAGCATAGTCCACAGAAATCTGAGACAAACTACAACTGACTTTGAGAGATTAAATTTCTCGGCGCAATTAAGCAATTATAATTTTTCAGATTTTGAATTACATCATGTTTGGCGACAAACTCAGGTTTGTATTGATTTGAAGCACCAGCGTTTTCTTTTTAACAATGAATTTAATTTCCCACTAAAAAGTAAATCGAAACTTACGTGCAAAAGATTTACAAACATTGTTATGGCCTAAACTAGAAGATACCCGTGCTACATCTGA
Organism: Thereuonema tuberculata; assembly: GCA_023159025.1. Lineage (NCBI taxonomy): Eukaryota > Metazoa > Arthropoda > Chilopoda > Scutigeromorpha > Scutigeridae > Thereuonema > Thereuonema tuberculata. The sequence goes on along the minus strand of JAFIDM010009631.1, from coordinate 216,994,160 downwards.
AGGCACATGAACAAAAACTTAAGAATATTTGAAGACTGTTTTAATGTAACAAATTAAGGTTTTTTGAGTAGGAAAAGAAATGAAAACTCCACAAATCTAAACTAAAAACATAAAAAGAAAGATATCAATTGCAAGGCACAAAGCTAAAGTTAGGATTCGCACTTCGAGTTGTCATCGGGAAGAGACTGGGACGGACCGTTTCGTCCTCATTAGGACTCCTCAGCCAGCCAAACTCCTCCGATGACAACCCAGAAAGTGCGCACGGTGTTAGTATCCCGACTCTCGCACCCGAGAATGAGATCTCCCACCGAAGAAATCCTAACCATAAATTAAAAAGGGGGGTGAAATACAAAACTTCCTTGTCCTGCATTAAAGCAAGCACAAAGGGAATTTTGGCTGGCTGAGGAGTCCTAATGAGGACGAAACGGTCCGTCCCAGTCTCTTCCCGATGACAACTCGAAGTGCGAATCCTAACTTTAGCTTTGTGCCTTGCAATTGATATCTTTCTTGTATTATTCGGGCACGTTAAACTTCTTTTATTCAAAAACATAAAAACACATTAAAAATAAAAAAAAAGTAAATTCGTGTTCTAGCCTCTGGCCGCCAAAATGAATTTCTTTTGTACATGTAAACAAAGGGCCTAAAAATGTCTAAACACATTAAAAAGTCAGACCAATGTCCATAAGTAAAATCTCAAGATAGCCTATTTCACCTTAATATGGCGGTCATCAGTTCAGAGCAGTCACTATGAACAAAGAATAAGCAAATTATATGCACATAAGAAATTCATTGAGTTTCAGTATACGAATTTTCTTTTCTTTATTTTTAATGTGTTTCTATGTTTTTAGTTTAGATTTGTTGAGTTTCCACTTCTTTTCCTACTCTATTTTAATACACTTCCGTTATGAGAACTGCTTTGTTCATAGTGACTTCTCTCAACTGACGAGTGTCATATTAGCATGAAACAGGCTGTCTTGAGATGTCACTTATGAACATTGGGCTCACTTTTTATTGTGTTTAGAAATTAAAAAATTGTAAAATTTTTGTTACAGTAAAAAAAAAAATGGTGTTTACAAGTATATCTGTGTCTACGGGACACAGGAAATTTAGAATTGAATTCAGTGATGGCTATTTAGAAACCTGGAATAAAACCCAAAATAATATATCCCAAATATATCCCAAAATATACCAAATATACCCCAAAATATACCAAATAATATACCCCGAATATACCCCAAATAATCAATTTTTTGTTAACATTTATGTATAAAGAACTAGTTGAAATACATAATACATACATGATATACATATGTCCTGATGTGGATGAGGAAGAAATTGTCATTTTGAGATCATTTCCCAGTTAGTTCAAAAATCACGTGATAGGTAAGTGATAGTCGTATTTTGTAACTCGAGATCGCTAGATATGAAATTAATATCGAGATTGGAGAATATAAAACTTCCCACCCCATTCTGCCCTACTCCACATCCCTATCACTTCAAACCATCCCCAGGTGGTAAAAACTACAATATTACAAATTAATGTTATATTCTTATTTTACAACTCGAAAACCATTTCAACAAAGTTTGCCCTCCTCCTCACCCCCCCTCCACGTTTACACCCCTTAGGGCTCGATATCAAAAATTCCATCAAATGCCATCTTTTCGATTTCGGTAAAGAACACTCATGTCAACACCTGAAGCACCTGAAGCAGTTTCGGAGACACTCATATCCTTCAAAAAAGTTTGATCCCCCTGTTTACACCCCTTAGGGCCCCAATATCGGAAATTCAATCAAATTACATATTTTCGATTTCGACAAGGAATACTCATGTGAATACTCGTGTTTCCACCTGAAGCAGTTTCGGAGATACGCATACACTTCAAAAAATTTTGCCCCTCCTTCCTGTTTACATCCCTTAGGGCCCGATTACTGAAAATTCGATCAAATAGCATCAATTCATTTTTAGCAAAGAACACTCATGTGAAATTTCGTGTTTCCAATTAAAGCGGCTTAGCAGTTATTATCATCACAATGTGTGAAGAAGATGAAATTAAGGGGAGGGGGTGGTGTCCAGGTTCGAAGATAACCTATATTTTCCGCAGGGTGGTATGGAGTACTTACGCAAAATTTGGTTCAGATCAGTTAAACCATGTAAAATATTATAGAGAACATACATACATTTTTAAAATTCAGTATTTTTTTCTTTACATTAACATGGATAATCGAATTACGTGAAAATAAAACATTAAATTGGATTTTATTCCAATGAAGAAAGAGGAGTAGAAGTAAAAACAAATTTGGTTTTAAAAGATGGAAATATAAAGAAGTAAATTAAACTTGAGTCAAACCATTTTCACGCTTCAGGAAAATATTTCATTAAGATCCATGGGAACCTATTTTTTCAATAGTTCTGTATTTTATTTGAGAAAAAGAAAACAATCTCGAACAATGATATCTTATTTTTGTCCCAACCCAAAAACATTCACAGCATGAGGTAACAACTAACGTAGATTTTGTTGTTTATGGTTGTTTTCTTTTTCTGAACCATCTGTTGCAACAAAAAAATATTGATCACAAAAAAGTCAGTTGCAAACAAAAGGGCAAAACAAAAAAAGAGCTGAAGGAAAATGGAAAATTAATTCGATGTTTGAAAGATGAAATTTCAACAATCCTTGTTTTTTCAGCTTTTTATAATTTAATTAATCTTTTGAAATTCGCTAACTTGAAAATTTAAATTTCAAATTTTTGTTAACCTGCTCGGGAAGCTAATTATACATTAATAATTACGAAATAATAAATTAATAATTATGAAATCCATGACTTTCATCAGTATTTTGATACCTTACGTAAAATACTATAGAACTGGAAATTTAAAAGTTAAAATATCCTACCACAGGTCTATGTGGTCCTTAGGATCCAGGGAGGTAAGGCTCCCAGCTTTATCATTCAGATTGGCCAACATTAGGTCAGGTGATCAGACTCACTCCCGCCCGCCTTTAACCTCCTTTAACCTTCGATGTAAAGCAATGGATTATTTATTCTTGAAACGCTATTTTATTCATTTCTAAAATTCATTATTAGTTATTTCCTTTTATTATCAGTTTATTTATTTGTATATTTTTTTCGATGTGCCTTTTTATCAAGAAAACACTTTTTCAACACTTTTTTCCAACTGAAAAATAATCGTTATCTTATTTTTAGAAATAATACTTTACTGGGAAATCCTTTTGCAGTTCGTTAGAAATAAACAGTTCTTTCATTTATCTACTATTTTATGTGATTGATTGTTCGTTACTTATTTAATTTTCGAAGCTTTGGGTCTTTAGGCAAAAGTAACAGTCACTAGTATTCATTTAATAAAAAGTTAAGGATTTGGTTCGAATGAAATGAATCAGAGATTATGTGATCGCTTTTATTCTCACTCACAAGACCAAGAAGATTACAGAAAGTAAGTTAACAGAAGTAAGTTAAGTGCAAAAATGAAGACATTAAGAATCAAGAAGGGCTGTTTAGTTTACAGTTAAGCTCTAACCTACGTGATGCATCACAAATAAGCACATCGATAATTTTCCGTGATTGATCATCTGAAAATAAAATCGATTCTCCTCCCCGCCACCTTCTTAGCATTGTCTTCGTCAACTTTATTGTTTATTAAAAGATTCTTTTAGGCTACTTTTTTTTATTGAATTAAATGTTTTTCAATTTTTTTCAATTTTAGTAAATTAAAGAAGGTTTTATTTTTGTGGAAATTACTAAAAAAGTTATTTGTGAATATTTCCGAAACTTCATTAAAAAAAAAGAAAGAAATGGAGCAAAAGGTTGAATTGAAATCTTTTTATTAGGCAATGTTTTATATCTAATTTTAACTGAACATATTATCCAAGTCCTTCCAGCGTAAGTTCGACTTTCACCTTAACCTTTGAGGTTTGAGTTTTTTCCCTCTGTTGCGAAAAAACATAACCATTGATCTCCTATTGATACCAGAAAGAAAACACATTGGAAGAGGTTATTTTCAGGCGTATCAGTAGGACAAAAGTGAGATTCAATTCTGCACGAATTGAAAAAGATACGAGGTGGAAGTGAGTGCAACAAAAGGTGGCATTTGCTTATGGGACCTCAGGGAGCCTGGCAAATGGATGACGGTGTTTTTCTTATCAAAAAGCCTTAGTGTTAGAGATAAGACGCGAGAGTCAACTGCCCACTCCCACTTCCTCTGATTTATTTACAGGTGTGGGTAGTGTTGTAGCCACTAGAGAACGGTGGAGATTTACAACACTCCTACAAAAAGGAACAAAAAAATAATCTTCTCTTGAATTCTTCGTTTGATGATTAAAAACATCAATTAGCTGAAATAGTATGTCAGTAGATCATTCTTTTTTTCCTAAAATACAAATACACAGTGCTAAATGAGAAGAACATGAAACATCGCCACAGTATTTCAGTATTAAAAGCAAATGATTGAAAACGAACACGATTCAATAGAAATATTTCATCCATCTTATGTTGTTACGGTTCCAAACAGTGAAGAACCGAACCGTTAAAAGGGATATCATTCAAATTTGCTACTATTGTTCGACTAGTAGTTGTGAATTCAACGGAAACGAGAACCATTACCAAATTTCTAATAAGCTGAGCACCCGGAAAAAAACAAAAACCTTTATGCTGAAATACAGAATTTTTTTACCGAGTTTAAGACAATGTCATTCGGCGGTAAGATAGTTTCGTTTCAGATAATTTTGGTTTTATTTGTAGACAATTTCAATTCTTTGATAGAGAGCAAATGAATTTCAAATTGCATGAGAACGAGGTCTACTGTTTTAAAATTCAATAAACTTTTATTTTAAATAAAAAATTTAAATATAAAGTTTAGATTTTCAGAACATTTCTTACTGAATATTTGGTATAAGAATTTCTGTAAACTTTCTTCTAAAAACACTTTCCTTCTAAAAACAATATCATCACTTTTTTAATATATTTATAATTGCTCTTCAATCAGTTCAAGTGTAATAGAGAATGCCATCATAAAGTGAAAATAGAGAAATGTGACAGAAGTCATAAATGACGTTTCTTCACTTGAATTAATTATCCTGTTTAAAAAACTAATAAAAAAGCAGATGCCCCACTGTAGAAAAGTGAGTTCGAACAAAAGCAAATCAAGAACCAATGTGAACAAACAATTTGAAAGTTTTGTTGGATAATGTTCACCTAATGATATAAGCTTTGACTTCTTAATGAATAAATTTCAGATACTCTGTACAGGTAGACCCTGACTAGCAAACGGGTTCCGTTCTGACAGCTTGATCATTAGTAGAAATGCTCAAAAAAAATAGCAATATATACATGCCAATATTAAATTCTCTTAACTCACAAAATGAACAAGTCACCAATAAATTTAATTTTAATTTATAGGTAAAAATAAATATTATGTATGTAGATGTAAAATAAATTGAATAAATGTTTTCAAACAAAAACACTTCTTAACAGTTGTTCTGTACTAAACACCAGTTACGACTTTGCCGAGGGAATGTCCGCTGGGAATTGGCTTCAGTCAACGCCATCTAGTACAGTTCTGAAAAAGTGAAGAGGGAACGAGAATTGCCACTACAATAACGGTCTAAAAATATATGGGAGCATGTTCTGTTTATATATAGTCTACGCATGTCCTACATACGACCACAAAGGAACTTGGTAATTTTACTTTTCCAACAAAAAAGTACTCGAAGAATGTATATTACTAAAATCTTTTATTTCTCTGTGTCTCTGTCCGGCGCAGTTTTGTGCGAGAATGAAAAATAGAAACAATTTTTACAGTGAAACATCCGCGACAGGAATCGAACCTGCAACCTTCCGATCCGACGTCAGATATCTGATCCATTAGGCCATGGAGAGACTCATGAAAGAGACTCAAGAAAGAAAGAAGCACTATTTCTATCAAGTAGAGTACTGAAAACTCACTATTTGTACCTTAAAAGCCACTGGAAAGTGTATCTAAATTACTAAAATCTTTTATTTCTCTGTCTGTCTGGTGCAATTATTGTAATTTACAAAAATAGAAATAATTTCTACAAGTTATCTATTGGAATCCAACATGCAACCTTCTGCTCCGAAGTTAGACGTCTTACGCATTAGACCACAAGGATTACATTCTAATCTCTATAAAAAATAAAAATATATCACAGATATATGATTCACACGCTGATTCTAAAAGCAATCGTGGATTGAGAGAATATAGACATCAAAAATTAAAATATAAAAAAAAAAAAACTTTAAAAAAATTTTAGTTTTATTTTACTTGATGTAATTTGTATATGTGTTTTTTTAATAAATACAAATTGTTTTCCGTTACATACGTGAGGCTTCCGGAGCGAAGCGACGGGTAGCCGACTAGTATACTTAAACATCAATCGCCGAGGTCTCAGTATAGAATTCAATAGGAACAATTGTCGGAATCAATATGGAACCACCAAAACTGAAATAAGCAACAATAAATTCACATTAAAAGATAATTTAAGAAATTCAGTGGCTGTTTACTGGTGACTATTCCTGAGGTAGAGCTGCTACCTCATGATCGTGAAAGAGCTGCTCTAGGATATCATTTAGTAAACACTTAGGCTCACCCATTGATGTTTTTGAAAAATTTTTCACTTTTCCTTTTTCTTTTAATGCGCTAAGAAAATTTACTTGACTCCGGCGGAATTCCTTCACATGAATTTCTTAAATTATTTTTATCGGGAATTTATTATTGCCTACTTTAGTTTTGGAAGTTTCGTATTGATTCCGACGATATTCGAAGAATATTGGAACTATTCAAAATGGTCGAATTTTGATAGTAAGTTTGAATGTTCATAAATCGGGAATTATCTTTAAATATAAATGTAAATGATTAAATCAAAACATTTCAAAACATTTCTTATATTAATTTATTGCTAAATTAATATAAAAGTAGAAGAAACTCAGAAGAATTAATTTTACATAGTTACTTTTGTGTACTCTTATTGGCAAATAAGCATTGTATGATATTTTTAAATAAAACTTGAACTCATTTTCAGGTAGTATTTTAAATTACTTATGAAACCGGATGATGTAGATTCATCTTCACCAGATTGAAAGTTTCCTGGTATCTAACAGCAGGGGCTACTCAGCCTCGTTATCGTTATTGAACCTCCAACAATCTCTCTAAGTAATTTCTTAGAGGAATGAAGTGCAACTTCTAGAAAAGACCACACAACGTAATGTAATGTAATGACCTGAAAGATCTTTTGTGCTATCCTACGGAAAGAAGAACAGACGGAGAAAAAGACTGAGAAAGGAGGGTGTGAGAAATGCAGGGGAAACGGGAGAACCCCAGGAAAACCTGCCCAGCGCGGATCGCCACCATCAACGAAACCCTCATGAGAACCGAACCTCGGTATTCAGAGGTGAGAGGCCAGTGTCTTAGCGACATCGCCAATCGCGCGGCCAAAAAAGACCACACAAACTTCAGGTCCTTTTAATTTTTAACAACAATCATATCCGTAAATATATGAAAAATTTCTTCTCCTAACTTGGACATTTTTTCTACATATGCAAACATAAGATAATAAAAAGAAAGTTTAAAAATATTTACACCATCCGTTGCTGGAGATTTAGGGAGAAAACAACTGATGATGAGCTAAAGTCAGTTCTAAATGTCCTGAAAAGTGTTGGATGAATACACTGGATGCGTGGTACTTTCTTCTGCTGCGTTGAGGCAACATTTTCGCATTATGTAATCCTACAGAATAACTTTAGAGTTAATTTATAACAGTTAATCAACTTGTCGATCTTTTGCGGAAACTATTTGCACTTGTTTTCCTTTCCGCTGACTTTTCCGGTATCCCAATTAGCTGTTGGCTATGAGGCAAAGGCACGTATTTACATTCTTGGTCGGATTGGAACCTATAGTTCTAAATTTTTCAATTAAAGCCCAAAGGAATAACGTTAAATATATATTTTGAGTTTCGTAATCAGTTTATTTGCATACGACAGAGAAATCTCCGCATGCAGGTTTTTGAGGAAAAACCACAAAGATTGGCAAACTTTCTTCTTCAAATTCATTTCAGCAAAAACAGTAATTTGCTTAAATTATTTCAACGAATTTAAAAATAAATAAAAATTTAGATTTAAAATTGCTAAACCTGATTGAACAAAATTAATACAACAACAAGTTTTACGTGCGAAAATAATTCTGGCAACACAATAAAAAACAAACTCGCACACGAACAAAGGAATCACTGATCTATGTTCAGGATACATTTAGTTTGAACGATTTTTTTATAACAACTTTTTCTTGTCTTTTTTAAGATAGCCAGTTAGGTTTTAGGAACGAACGCAAACACTTTGAACTACTTATTTTATGCTTTGACATTATTTAGCTTTCTAATTTAAAAAATGTTAATATTTATTCATTTTAATATGAAATTTATACAAGAAAAAAAATCGTCAGAAATTCAACTTCGTATTTAATGAGAGTAATTTTCTAGATTCGTCCGTGCAACATAATTAGAAAATATTAACGAAGATATTTCATTTCCTAATATAAAAGCGTCTTAGCTTCACAGTTGCTGCAATTTTATTTTGAAAGTGTGGATGTAATTGGATAATATTAAAATTTATTACAGCTAAGACACAATTAAAAAAAAAATTACTAAAATCTTCACAAAGTTTTCGAAACGCCTTAATTTTATTAAGTTCTAAGTTTAATTATAGTTTTAATTTTTCATAATGTTGAAACTATATGGTAGCCGTAATGTTTAATACTGGTAGTCTCTCTGGATTCATCTACAGTATTTGTCGTTACAAAAAAACTATTATTCGATGACAGTATGTTGTTGTTGCCGTATTGGAACACTAGCGCTCCCGGGAACACGGATGCTTCGCTACGAAGCTCGCACTTCGGTGTTGACCGTACCAATTAATTAATTAATTATGTTTTAATATTTGAGCACGAAAATTTATAATAGGAAAAACTATTAGTGAGCATAATCATTTCTAAACTTATAAAAGTTATCAAATATATTCAACACAACAACAGATAAATCTTTTTAATTGTTTCAGTGACTATACAGGGTGGTCCAAAAGGTGACGTCCAAATTTTTTTTTTAGATTCCTGACATCTGGGGGTACAAGGAAATACCCCATGTGTGTAATGGTTTTTTGTGTAGTTTTCGAGTTATGAGTAGTTTTGTATATTTTGTGAATTTTCGATGGAACCACCGTCAAACTGATGTAAGTTGCAAAATATAGAAAATTTTGTGAATGGTTTTGTCGTAGCATACTCCGCATAATGTGTAGTCTCACATAGAAAATACCCAGCGTCCTACCAATAAGGGAAGGTTTACAAATTTTATTCCAAACTAAATAATGTAGGGTAGAGTGAGACAGAGTGCAAGTTTGAACATCAAAAAAAAATAAATTAAAAACAACGTTCCATGACATCGAAGGAAGCGGAAAAACTTCGCGGAACCCTAAGCTTCCTAGATCATAAAAAAAAAATGTGCTTAATAGGCATGTTGTAGCCTAAATCAGCCTTCAAATGTACAAAGGTAAAACTGTCCCGAGGTGGTATTATTGGTACATGTGCCATCCACAAGATTATGAAGCAAGGAAATTGCTCAGTTACCAGAATAAACATTACCAGTTGTACGTAGATTGAGGAAAGAATGATAAAACGTATAATTTATGTTATCATATGATACCGTTATTATCGATAACTAATAATTATGGTGGGTAATTTAGGGAGCAGTATTCCTAGGTACGAAAACAAATACAAATATTAGACGAAACGGTATTTTACAATAAATGTTCGAAATGTCCCCCTCCCGCTTCAATACATAGTCGACAACGCCTTATAAAATTTTGTTGCAAACGTCGAAAAGCACCTGCATTTACTCTGATTCGTATTTCGGCCTGTCGTAATTGTTCTCGCAGCTCTGCTTCTGTGTCAGTTTCGCGCGCATACACCATCTCTCTGTAATATCCCCAGAGGAAAAAATCAATTGGGCGTAAATCTGGTGAACGTGCAGGCCAAGGAATCGGGCCGCCACGCCCAATCCATCGTCCTGGGAATGTTTGATTAAGTTGCTGTCGTACCTCACTGGCATAATGGCAAGGAGCACCTTCATTTTGAAAAAGCAAGTTCCGTCGTATGACTAAGTTGACATCTTCCAATAAGTCATGTAAGTTATTTTGTAGAAAGGTTAAATATTGGGCTCCGTTTAACCTAGTAGGCAAATCGAAAGGTCCTATAAGTTCCCCGTTGACATTTCCAGACCACAAATTGATACTGCAGCGAGTTTGAAAATTAGCTGACCTTATCATGTGTGGGGTTTTTTTTTCAAATAAAATTGTGCATATTAAAGACTCCGGTTCTGTCAAATCGCGATTCGTCTGTCCACAGGATGGTATTGAAAAAAATCAGGATCCAGCGAGTTTTGTGCAACATTGTTTTACAGAAATTCACTCGTCTTGCATAATCTGCAGGTTGTAATTGCTGCACGTGTTGCGTATGCAATGCATGGTATGTCTCTGAAAAAAAAAATAATAAAAATTGTAATGCAAGGCCCCGCTGAGATACAGGGTTTTTCAGTTTCAAGAAATAATGGTTTGTGCTCTTCAAACGTAATATTAAAATTAATCGATCGCTTACCGTTCATTTGGCATGCAACACGCATTGATACGGTGGCATAAATAGAAATGTACATACAACATCCAAGTAACTCACCTGACTTCAGTATCCTTATAACTGAGGTTCGGGGTACCCCAGTCCTTCTGGTGATTGCTCTGGTGCTAGTACTGGGATCGTTTTCCACCTGTTCCAAGACTTCATCCCGAACATCTGGATCTTCTCTGGCTACTCCTTCCTGAGTTGTCCTACGGCCTGGAACTCGTCCGGCCATCAGCGTATTGTGTGTATTAATGAACACTCTGTGATCCGGATAATGCTCCCGTTCGTCTCCTCGCCGTTCTAGTTGATCTCGGTAAAACCTTGCCGCTAAACGACCATTTTCTTGGGCGACACCGTAAAAATAATGCATCTCTGCGTATTCACTCAATGAGTAGCTCAAGTTTCAACACAAAGGCCCAAATCATAAGGGCCCAAATCAAATCATAAATCTTCAATCTACGTACATTTGGTAATGTTTATTTTGGTAACTGAGCAATTTCCTTGCTTCATAATCTTGTGGATGGCACGTGTACCAATAATACCATCTCGGGACAGTTTCACCTTTGTACATTTGAAGGCTGATTTAGGCTACAACATGCCTATTAAGCAGAATTTTTGTTTATGATCTAGGAAGCTTAGGGTTCCGCGAAGTTTTTCCACTTTCTTCGATGTCATGGAATGTTGTTTTTAATTTTTTTTTTGATGTTCAAATTTGCACTCTGTCTCACTCTACCCTACATTATTGAGTTTAGATTGAAATTTGTAAACCGCTTCCAACTGTGTCCTGACGATCGAACCAGGAGTTATGGTCTGGGGTGTCATTTCCCTTGATAGCCGGACAGCACAGCGGTACGTCGGCAACATTCTGAGACCTGTTTTGCCACCCTTCCTTTTGCAGTATCCTGACCTTATTTTTCAGCAAGATAAAGCCAGACCACGTACGGCACGTGTTGCTGTGACCTGTCTTGCAGCTTGTGAAACACTTCCTTGGCCAGCCAGATCCCCAGATCTCTCTCCAATCGAGCATGTTTGGGATATGATGGGAAGGCGACTGCATTCACCAGGGAATGTGGATGACCTAGCCCGACAATTGGAGCAAATTTGGTAAGAAATACCGCAGGAGACTATTATGGAGCTTTATCACTCTATGCCACGTCGTGTGGCAGCTTGCATTCAGGGTAGAGGTGGGTCAATACCTTATTGAGCTCGTTACTTTGTAACTCTGTAACTCTGAAATAAATCATTCAATTTGTCTGAAATTTTAATCATTTCCTATTCTGTACATAATCTTCCTCTCCACCAATTTTTGTCTCCATCGAACAACTCCTTCTAGGTTCGTCGTTTTTTTTGTTAATGAGTGTATATTCAAATAGAAAGAAAGAACTCACCTTACATTCGAAATCTTTTCCAACTAAGTTCTTGTGGAGAAATTAGAACCAGAAGGAGACAAAAATTCCTCAAGTAAAACATTGTTATTTAAACAATGGATTTCTATCATATTTCTATTAGTAATCATTGTCTTAATTCTTTTATCTAATCGATTGCAAATGGATTTTTGATTAGATAAATGGTTTAATTGGATCAATCCGATTTAGACAACATAAGTAAATAATGCGGATTTTTAATTTTTATTTTCTTTTTTTCAGCTGAAGAAAAAAAAATGTTTTAGCAAACATTGTGATTTCAAAAAATTGAGTTTTCGTTTTGGGCGTTTGAACAACTAAAAAAATGACAAAGGAAAAATATAAGATAATTTTAAGAAATAATATTTTAGAGGAAACTTAGGCTTTACGTTCTTCCGAAATTCGGGTTTTGAATTGTAATATCTATCGCATTCGTTTTCTCTAAAAAAAAAAAAGAAAGAAAAAGAATTAAATTCGTGTTACTTACTTAAGTTGTTTAAATCGGATTAACTGTGGACAGATCAAACCAGCGGGATTAATGAATAGCCAACAGGATTTACATCCATCGTTTGCAATAACGATGGCCAATCCTGGGTGCATTGGATGTTTATAAGTGGGTCATTCCATGTTAATTCAACAAATGCAGTGTACATCACCATTTTTGATTTTGATGATAATTTGTGTGTGCATTCTACCTACCTTCTAGACCTTAGAACTGTCTTATGTTCATTTTTTAAAAATTTACCCCTTCACATATAGGTAATTGTACGCTACAGCCCAAAGCAAAAAATTAACTAATAAATGTTACCAATTAGTAATTAGTCCATATCTGATTCTATTTTGCTTTAAAGTGTATTATAAATGATAAATAACACCAACGTTGAAAGCTTTACAGAAAGAACGAAGAAAATGTGATTTTGAACTTCGGCCAAAACTCGGAATTTAATAAAACCCGATTTGTGCTGTTAGACAAATGTGTTTTTAAAGACAAAAGGGAAATAACGGAGAATGTAGTCTATTTTAATCTCTCTAGATAATAACTGACAATTTGTTGAAGAAAGGTAAAAAGACAATTGTTTTAGTATTAATTATAATCGCGCTAAGTAATAAATTGATTGCATAATTCAAGTGACAGTTCTATACTATTGTAGTTTTGATTTACAACCGTTTAAAGGGAAATAGGTAGAATTTAGATAATTACAAGTTACATCTCGAGGTCTACAACTACATAGAATTATACAAACATAAAAACAATAATGCCATATGAGGGAAAAAGAACAATCATCTTAGTATTTTTCAAGCACTATTTTATAATAAAAAATAAAGGACAGAAAAAAAAAAAAAAATAGAATATTGCTACCGTGCTTTCGTAAAGGCTCGGTAGCGGAGGGAAACAGAATGCGACAGGAGCCAGGTAATTAAAAACCAAAGAGACTTTATTATTTAAGATCAGTGGTCATTTACAAGTAATTCGAATATCGAAAGGATTCTTCGGTTAGGCTGTCTTCTTTCCAGTCCTCTACCGGCAAGCGATCGTCTCAGGGTCCTTCCGGGGACGGCTGCTGCAACCACGGCTTCCGTTAACCTTTACGATGCCATCCTATCGATTGGCGGTCGTCTCAGGGTTCTTCCGGGGACGGTTGCTCGGACCTCGGCGTCGGATCTCTCTCACGATGCCTTCCTAACGCAACGACTAGCGGTCTTCTCAGGTTCCTTACCGGGAATGGGCGCTGCCGTCTCGGCGTCGTTTCTCCCTCACGGTGCCTTCCTAACGCTCGGCGGTCGTCTCAGGGTTCTACCGGGGACGATTGCTCGGTTCACGGCTTCGGTTATCTTCCTCACGGTGCCTTCCTAACGCAACGACTAGCGAGCTTCTCAGGTTCCTTACCGGGAATGGGCGCTGCCGTCTCGGCGTCGATTTTGCACCGTCTTCGTACTAACAAATGCACTTGGCTTGGCTTTAACTGACTTCACTCTGGGCGGCTGCCCAACAAGACTTCTACGGCTAAACTCTATCTCCTGGCCGGAGATCCTCTATCTTCGGGTAGAGACCTTCTACCTGGGCTTCTGCCCAAGACCTGTCCTTGAACGCTCCGCTCCTAACTGGAGACCTTTGCGGCTCCTGCCGCTGAGACGAACTGCTATACTCTGCTTTCTCCAATGGGAGACCTTTGCGGCTCCTACCGCTGAGACGAACTGCTATACTCTGCTTTCTCCAATGGGAGACCTTTGCGGCTCCTGCCGCTGAGACGAACTGCTATACTCTGCTTTCTCCAATGGGAGACCTTTGCGGCTCCTGCCGCTGAGACGAACTGATGTTCAGGCGCTCCGCGCCTAGTTTTATAGGCGTAGGATAGGTCGACTCGGCCGAGGTATGCAGGGAAGATCGAGTCGACTGCGCTGAAGGGGGAGCGGACAAAACGCCTGGTAACAATATTAGGGATACAACAGTACAATATGATATTTTTTAAGAATATGGATTTCACAGTTGTAATCTACTTTTATTTTAAACTCGCCTTATTTTATAATAATAATAAGAAGAAGAAGAAGAAGAAGAAGAAGAAGCATTTAATAATTTATTGTCGTATAAGGGATTTCTAATACGTAAGAGTTATCAATGTGCCTGAAGGATTGTTCCGTCATGAAGACAGACAGGGTGTCAATCTTAGCAAAGAAAATAAAATGAATTACAAGAGTATTACAAATAACATATAATGAAAAAAAGAACATTATTAATAATATATAATGGAGGAAAAGGAGCAGTTAATTTGTAATGTAAATTAGGAATAGTTACACATGGATTTCAGTATTGTGAAATTTGGATGAGGTTATATAGAAAATCATCATAAATTAACTGAGTTAATGAAATAAGTAACTAAATGTAGAGTTTTCATCTTGATATAAACAGGATATTTCGGGACAGCGGTTAAGCGTAGCTTAGATATACGGAAAGCAGAGAAAAAAGACTAAAAGAAACAGCTAAGTAAGGAAAAGAAATCTGTTGAGCACAGGCAGTTGAGATCTTCTTCTTTCTAGTTTTATCGATTTTCACAAAACTTTCACAGGTAGGCAGAAGGTTTTTTAAGGATAATAACAAAGTTTGTTCCTTCGATGTAGGTTTAACACATTTTCAGTAAATACGATTTGTTAACAGCGAGAGAGGACGTACTCTGCGCCTCCGCTGTCATGAGAAAGATCGCCAGATTTCTTTCGAAGCCGGACTATATACATAGTTTTAAATAAAGCTAAATAACGTAAGATGAGATTTTGCGGATTCTTAACTTTAATCTATACTTTTATAAAAAAAAACAAAAAAACAAAACAAAACAAAAAACAAACAAACAGGAATAGCTGTCGTTTGCAACATGACAAAGTATATAGATTACAGGATTACGTCGTGAAAGGTAGGAAAGTAGAGAACCTGTGGATATTTTTTATTAATAAATAATAAATTAATATTAAAAGTTTTTTTGTTGTATGCTTCAAACGTTTTTAATTTTTGAAAAAATAAATTTGCATATGAAGACGCAGTACGTCGTCAGAGGAATAAGGCTTATAATGAGAGAGCGAGCCTCGGTTTGATGACTAGTTAATTGGAGCCATTCGAGTGAAGGTTACGGCGATTGTGGAGCTACACGTAACAGGAAAAGTAATGCAGTGAAGTACTGGCGTTGACGCAAGGAGGTTTGCCGTCAACTACCTGGAACTGCGCCTTCATGGATGGATTAAATGCGAATTAATCTGCGGACACTTATTGGACTAGGACAGTAGCTTTTCATCGTATGAGTAATTTTATAATTATAGTTATTTGTATTGAAGAATACCTGACAAGTTCACATTATGTTGCAAGAAGGATTTAGATTGAAATTTCGAAGTCACATGTGTTCAACAGCATTAGAAGTCGTCACATGCTTAAGTGAGTTTAAGTTTCTCAAGAGAAGAAATTCTAACTACAACATTGCGACGAAATGAATAGAACCTAATTAGCTAAGTTTAAATTTCTCAAGTAAGAAATTTAAATAAAGAGTGCAACGAGAAGTAAGTGAACTTAACTGTGAATTGGATTTATTTTATTTTCTTCAATTGAAAGTATTTTCATCTTAAGTTTACGAAGATATAACTGCTTGAGTTAAGCAGCTTCAATTAACTTTGAATTAAATTGTGCTCCAATAGTGTGGATTTAGAAATTGATTTTCATTCAAAGTGCTTTGTGAAATATAATTATCTTCAAAAAGAATATTTATCTTCAACTAAAATTAGTGCGACGTGTTCGTGAATATAAAGTGTGCTCACATTAAGAAGTTAAGAAGATTCATTTTGAAGATAAACGTGAACTAATAAATAAATTATGACTAGAGCAGGCTCAAGATAAATTTATGAAGTTTATTAGTGTGTTTGGAATAGGGACCCTCATATCTACTCATTGATGTTTACAGTGCTATGGAACATTATGATATGTTTTATTATTTAATTGATAGACAATTAGTGTAAAGTGTAAGAACTTTAATTATCCAGGACTGTTATCAAAACTCAGCAAGTGATAATTTTGTACTAAACTCAGCAAGTGATAATTTTGTACTAGAGTGCACAAGTGAATAATTATAAAAAAAAACCGAGATTATCATTCCTTTACAATTCCATTACAATCCTTTACAGAACCTCTTCTTATATCATGTGTCTACTTTTCTACTTTATTATTCTGCAACTAACTAATTACAGTGATTTTTAAATTCCACTTTTTTAGCCTATATGGAGTTCTTATCAAGTATTTCTGTAATTAGAAATATTATAAAAAAATGTGGATGTTTTTAACAGAAGAATTTTACAATTATTGTATCTGCTTAAGAGAAATATTAAATAACTTTGCTAAACAATATAATAGTTAACTAGCTAACTAACTAACTAATTACTGGCGTTTGCCGTAGCTAATGGTCTTTTTGGGGTCTAAGTTGGGGAAAGTACAATAGACCTTAGGTCGCGGTGCTAGGTATATTTACCACCCATCTTCTACATTCCATTACATTAACTAGCTAACTGAACATTACTTAATCTTTTGAAAAAACTTTCAGACATTAGAATAAGGAATGTTTTTACTGAATAATAAAAAAAGTAGCTGTTATTTAGAAATTAACATTCGAAATTAACTTTTAATGTATTCTGAAAAAAATTTGCATGAGCAGAAAAAAAATAAATCGGATAGGTATTGTGTCAGTGGTTCACTTTCTTTACAATCCATTTCCTATGATGAACAAAATCCAGGATATTGTTCAGCTCACCATCTTCAAAGAATCTGTTATTTTTTTCTGAGTGGTTCTGTTCCAGCTGTTGCAGTTCTTCCTCGATTTTTTTCTTAGTCATGTTGTTCCCACATTGTCATTTTTCTTTTTCTGTCGTTTTTCTTTTTCTTAAACAGGGAGTCTTTTAGAACTAAAATGAGATACGTATTAAGTCTAATAGCGAAAATGATTTCCTTGAAAAAGATATTTTTTTAAAGATAACTCTAAGAGATGGAAAACTAATACTGAATATAGCATAAATCTGAGAATATTAAAAGATTTTAAAAGATGGTAGTTTCCAATAACGTATTAAATTAAACAGTTTTGTTCCAAAGTATATGATCCGTTTCGATACATATCTGTTTTTGTCTCTTCAAACTGTGTTGAAACTTTTCACAAAATTAATGAGGTCTTCTTGACAGAAATGCTAACTTTGCCAATTTCCACTAGTGGGATATACAATTTATTTTTTTCAGCTTATTATCTTCCGTATTAGACGAAATTGGAAAGTAAACTAAATTTTTGTACATAATAAGACAAAAAAATTCCTAACTTTTTTTAAGGAGCACCAATAATTAAAGCATGCAGATTTTGGGATAATTATCTTTAGTTACTTTGCGTTATCTGTTTTGGCACTCTTACAGTTTTGTCCTTGTTTCTCATCAGTACATGGTTGATCTATTACATAAATCATTCAGAAGATAATATTTATCTGCAAAAAGGCTTTATTGCAAGTGTTTGAAAGAAAATGAAGATCATCCAATTATGTTATGAAAATTACAGATTTACTTTGCTTGTTTAATATTACCTCATAAAGCAAATATATCATTCGCCTATTTTCCTCATGAAAGTTCAAAAAATCAATTACACTCAGTGTGTGACTGCATATTGAGATGTTCCTCGAGATTACTAATTTTTGAACTTCAAAATGGATCTTCTTGAATTCAGTACTTATATTTGAATAAGAGATGTTTACGTGCTATATTTCAGAAGTTTTCTTATGATTTCCTTATGTAGATGACTGAATCACTATGTAAGTGTAACAATAACTATAGAAAATTTGATTTGATTAAGATTAGTTAGATTTATGTGTCTGAACTATTAACTTGGGTATTTAATTAATTTCCAGCAAACGGAAAATTTTACAGTAAGATTGTTTCTACTGGAGAGATATTCTAAATTAGAATATAGAATGAAATTTATATCTTTAAAAGAATTATGGTAGATAATATTATAAGAAAAGTAGGCTTAAAGATCTTTTAGTAGTTTTTGCTGTTTACTTATTTTCTTTCACTTATTTTTATCGTTATTTTTAAAAAAAAAATAATGTTTAGTTGAACTATTTTTTTTAGTTGAACAAAAATTAGTTACTAAAACGACATAGTTCAAGTGCATAGTTATAATTAGACCGAATTTATGACTAACAACTTTGTGTTCTAATTTCCAATCCTAATTTATTCAAAATACTTAAATTTCGTAACTGCTACAATTAGCAGTAAGTTAGGGATTTATTACTCATCATCTAAAAAGGCTAAGAGCTTAAATCTTTTAAATAACCCACAACAGATATTTTTCGATGCATCATATATCTTTGGCTGGGATTGATGATAAATTTTATTTAGTAAAAGAAAATATAGTTTTCGAGGGTCTTCGCTCCTTTTTCTCATGTTCCGCGGAGATTAAATATCTGCAATTTTTAGCCAACTTTGATGCTCTATAACTCTGGAACCACCAAAGTTTCACTGATCCCA
>JAFIDM010009631.1:216951613-216970045 GCA_023159025.1 Thereuonema tuberculata | reverse complement strand
GATTTTTAAAAATTTGCAATGTTGTTCTTTTTCGTAGTTTTTAGGCTTCCCATTTAGGAAAAACATCACCTATTACCTGAACTTTAGATAATTTTATGCTGAGGAATTCGGTTTTTAAATTATTATGATAGCAATAAAATTAAGGAAGCTACACTATTTTCCGTGGAATGCGATTTTCTCCAAAATAGCGTAATGGCATCTTGTAAAAATGGCTACCAAAAAAAATGAATGACGATAAAAAATTTTAAACCATGTTTTATAATCTCAAAATCTCTCGAAATACTAAGGAACACTTGGGCAAAAACTTAGAAACATCAAAAAAAGTCGAGCAACACTGACTGAAATGGATATACCAATCACTGAAACGCTCTAAAATTCTGTCCCCATTGTCATTGTATGGCATATTAATCTTTTCTTTTTTCGTAATCTTGCTACTATTAAAGAGTAGGAGATATTGAATTCACTACGAGTGACACCTTAGAGTAAAGTTGCAACCATAAAGAGGTTTACTAAAAGTTACAATGAGAAACTCTTTGGAGCTATCCCAACTGATCAGATATGCTACATCGATCGTCCTGAAAAGCTTAAAAGATTTGCAGGTCTTAACGCTTCGAAGAAAGGGAAGCATGTAAAAAATTTCTAAATTACTTCAATTGTACAACAGTAAGAAATTAAAGAGGAATAAGAGATATTGATGTAATTAAGATGATTTTTTTTTTCAATGTAGTAACTCATAAAGAAATTTGAAGTAGAACACAATTTATCTAATTTGTTATTGATTGTGCAACTCAATCCGAATGCATTTGTGAATAAAATGTTCATCATCCACAAAGCACCGCTTCCCACATTGGCTTCGATAGATACCCACTACAACCTTAATCCATCGCTTCTACATGCATTAATACAGTTGTCAGCGTAATGCCAGTCGGCTTGTTAAGTTCCTCACCATGGTTATGTTTCGATGCTACTTTCTTTCTTCATCTTTTTAATAATTGCAAAATCCTATTGGGAAAGAAAGTATATTGGCAGCAAATAAAAAATATTCGCCACTACAGCTTCAAACTAACCCAGTTGGTATCGCCACAATATAATTTAAACATTGATCTATACCAGGAGACAGTGCGGAAATAAGATTTAAACAGTGCGGAAATGAGATTTGAAAAGACAGTAAAATACAATCTAATGTATCCTTATTACACTTAATAATACACTATCACTGTCACCACGCACACCGAACTTGTCGATCTAAATGGTTCAATAAGGGCTCTATAGAGATCGGGCGATTTCGCCGGCCAAGGTCGTATGGATAGTTCACCACCATGCTCCCGGAACCAGTCACGAACCACCTGAGCGATATGGTAAAATCAGGGTAAAAGTGCAACGTGAAGGGATGCACACGGTCACTGACTATGGATAGGTAGCTATTGGCATTCATTGTCGATACCAGCGACCCACGAAAACATCCTCCAGTCATAAACACTGACATTTGAGGCGTGTATTTGGCTAACAAACCTGCCCGGGTGCTGTTTCTTATATGTCTCATGGCGTATCCGCCACCGCCTGTCAGTTTTGTGGAGACTCATGACTCGTCGGAGAAGACTCTTCTATTCTTCCAATGTCAAATGACGATATTCGCTTGCTAATTGGAGCCGTCGTTGCCGAAGGACCTTGGTTGACATTTAATATGTAGAATTTTGTAGCTTTTACAAAGGAGATCCTTACGCAACAGTGTTCGCTCTACTGTTATCTCGGATAACACGTGGTGCTCAGTGTTCATTTGAGTGCAGCCAATTGCTTTCAAGGTTGCTTGTCGATTGGCTTTACGAGTTAACGAAGGCGACGTTATCCTCTCGAATCAAGGGCCTTTGGTGCTCAACAGCTCTGTCGACAGGAGCTACTGAATGCGCCATCACTACAATCTTGGCACACCTTTACTACGGCAGATCGAGAACAGCCCACGAACTGCTCTGTTTCCACCCTCCGATCGGTAGCCTAAGACCGTTCCTTTTTTGCAAGTCCGTCAAATCACTTCCTCTGCCCATTGTGATGGCGTTACGCACTATGGGCAATCTGTCCTCACCCGTCGCTTATCTATCCGAGTGCTCGTTCCGTGTCAGGGGCACTCTGCCATGTGTCATCTTGATTCCGGGATGGTCATATTATACTGATACGACTGTAATTATTGCCCAAATAACTTTCATTTTTTGAGATGTAACAGTTCTCGTTTGGTTTCTTTTTTAAATTTACCGCAAAATATCGAACCTTAATTACTTCTGTATAGTAACTGTTTCTCAAGAAATTCTGTAAATCAAGAAGGAATTATAGCCCGATCAAATAATAATGAAGGCTGCAACTATAAACAAATCACACCTGTATGTTGATATGTTTCCTAATCGCTGATTATTAGTGCTACTATATCAACTATCTGTAAAAATGTTACAGATACGCTGAATTTGCTGCTGTTAGAAATTCCCGCAAACCAGAAAGTAATATCTTTCTACAAAGAATGATAAGTGATGGTATTATTGGGTATCATTTATCGTCTGTTGTATCTTTTTGCTATCACAACTCCTTCTCACAAAGACATTTTTATTGTAAAAAAGTCTCTTCTTTTATTTTTATTGCAAAATCATGCAATAAAAATAAAGCATAATTAGCCTATTATATTAAATAATATCGTATCTTATCATTAAACAGCTTCAATATTTTACGTTGCTTCGAAAAAAAATTTATTCGGACAGAAACTTGTATTGTAAAGGGACAAAATGGAGTCAAGTGAATTATTGAGTTTATTAATCAAAACCAAAGAGGGTGTGGTCACTCACGTCTATCATCATTTAAAATCTTCAATTACAGTTATCGCGGCTCGATCTTTTTCATTGTAATAAATATGAATTAGCTTTCATGGAAGAAAAAGTGCTAATTCTAAAAGACAGCTCTGAGTAACAAGTTCATAGTGTGAAGTACAAAAGATTTGCGTTTATAATTAATTTTGGGATAAAACAAAGGATCTTCATAATTGCTTCGTAATAAGTCAAGAATGGATCTGAAATAATTAAGTCGATTTGGTAAATTTTATAATTACACAAATATGAAGAACATAGAGATTTCAAAGAATTTAATTTTATTTAGTTAATATACATGCAAACGATTATTTATTTGATAATCATCAAACGTTTTTCACTAACAGGATTAAAAATCAAAAAGTATATTAAGCTTCTTAGCAGCTAATCTATCTTCGGAAAGATAAAAACAGAAAATTCAAAATTCAAAGCAACAAAACAGAAAAAACAAACAAACAAAAAAGAAATCAGACACAATTTCATTAATGGAAACATGACAAACATTTACATTAAGTATTTAAAACTAGACAACTATTTAATATAATGATTTTCTGATAATTAGGGAAGTAATGAACTATTGGTCTATTTCTTTTCCATTGACAACTCAAAAGAAACTAATCGGCTTCTTTAATAAAATTCTCTCTCCAAGAAAAGAACAACTGTTGGTTTAAACATTCATTCTAAACAGGGTTCATTTTAGCTTTTATTTCAATTTTCTTTTATTTAATTACTGATTTTACCAATTGTATTTAAACACCAAATGCATCTTTCTCACATAAGATCAACAATTGCCAAATCAAGTATTGACTTAATTTACAATATTTTTTGTTGTAAAATTTAGTTTTTAAACTTATTTTTATAAAATAGCTATTATTAAGCGATCTCGTACACAAAGTATAAAAGGAAGGAAGGTGAGCTCTTAAGAAGGTTCTGTCCGTTTGGCCGACCGTCCATCACCACCTCTAGGAAATAGATGTAATCGAAAATGAAATATGTCACCACCTCTACAGCACAAACTGTAAGTCGGCCAGAGATGAGTAACACTGTATTGGAAAGCTTAAGTACAAGTTCCGGTCTGCGGGCACAGGATGTGGCCGAAAAAAAAAGGAATAAGGTGTTGCAAGGCTTTCGTGTACAAAAGAAAACCATTTTATCCCTTGTTTATACAAATAAAATTCTAAACTTTTGCAGTACGAATTAGTTATGACAAGGTATACTAACAGTATCAATTGCGTTGTGACTGACTGAGTATAGCCCTATAATTAACAGCAGTGTTCGAAAATCAGCAGGATGTTTTTTGTGCTTGTTTCTTGATGGGAGGGTCAAGACCATGCGTAGTAATAATCGTATTTGAAGCTTGTTTGTAAATTAGAAGTGAACCAAATTAAGAAAATCGGTCCAGGTATTAAACTATTTTGATGCGCATTCAAACAAATGCATCTACATGCACTTACAGACGAGAAATTTTAAGCAAACTAGGAAGTTGACTTATAAGTTGACCATACTACAGAGGTTTGTGCAAAAAAGAATGTAATGTATCTTGAACTTTTAAGTATGAAACTTGGGTCTTTTATTTCCAAATATTATTATTTATTTTTCTTACTGTAAAGCAAGGTATAGAAAAAATTATAATAAGATTAATGATAAAGTTTTAACAAAGCGGCAACAACATCAAAGGAAATAAAGTGTTTTTCTCGAAGTTTTGTTATATTTGCTTGTTTTTTTCTTCTGTCTCTTTAATGCATTTGCGTCTTTGTTCGAATAAGAAAAAAAAAGGAATTCCTAATACGAATGGAAAGATGGATGAACACCTCAGAGACACTTTGAACCTTTGTGGAATATCAAATTAGAGTAGAGGAAAGAAAACACATTTTCAATATATCTCCAGCTTCCCTTTCGCCATCAGGGAACTTCCAGTGACAGAACTCCACTACTTCTTCAAGATATCCATGAAATTTTGACGAAGACTAATATTTGGTACTTTATGTATTCAACGGATATAAATGGACCCTAAAGAAAGTTAGAATTCTAAATCACAAATTCTGTAAAGAATTCTTAATTGAAATTCTTTTTTGGCATTCGTTCTCTCAGAGGATAACGATTACATGATTAGAAAATAGACTTTAATGAAAATACAATATGAAGTTTTAAAATTTAGATTTAATCTTTACTTATGAATTCAAGGAAGAATGTATATCTTTTGATTTTAAGAGCGTTTTCAAATGTTAACATTTAAATTTTCTTAATAAGGTAATTTGAAATCACTGCACAATCATTATTTTTTATTCAATTTCTTGAAATTTAGTTTCAAGAATTTATTTAACAATAACGATATTGTTAATTTTATTTATCTCGTAAATATATTAACCAAACATACCTTCTTTACTAAAAAGAACTCTAAAAATAAACATAAAATTTAAACTACATAAAATTTAAACTTACAGATAAATCAGAACTTGCTGAACATTGCCTAGGAAAAGGACATCTTATGAACACAAATGTTCAGATATTGGCTCATGAAAATGACAATAAAAAAAAAAGAACAGAAAGCCTGTTAATTAAAAATACTTAAATACATATGAAGGAGTTGATATGAATAATCAAATTATTTTCTTTGCAAAGAATTCGGCAATACATTGTTTGTCATTTTCAGTCTAAGAACTGTAAAGAATTGGTTTATTAAGTTATAACTTTGTAAGAGATTTTTTTGTTAGAAATTTTGGTTTAATTCACAGATATCATAGTATTATTGGAAAAATTGCTTAATTAATTGAAAGGATAATATGTCGTAGTCATGAACATTTATTTTGTTATTACTATTTAAGCTTGAAACAGGAATGAAGAAGCATTCCGAAAATTGGCTTTATTTTTATTTTTTTTGTAAATAAATAATTTATGTGAGATGAAGTTAGTGAATTTACTATGCAACATGAAGAGGATTCACCTAAGAAAATTGTATGGAGATAATATCATGCTAATATTGTTGCCACAGCGGGTTGCACCAACACAGTGCTGAAGAATTTAAATAAAAAGAAAGGGAAAAAGCTTTGGAAATGGCCATGGATCAAAAAGATGTGATTTACGCTATTCCTTGTAGGGGTAATGGTTGTCAATATCTGGAGGAAACAAAAAGAACACTGAAGGTCCGTGTATCCGAGCAAGTTTCTGCTGTTAAAAACATCAAGTTGAGTTACCTTACAGTTAGTCATTGTCAATTCACTTCATACAGTTTAGATATTGATAATGTGAAGATTTTGGTCGGATCTAAAAATAATTATGTGAGAAAATGCAAAGACTCATTTTTACTGTAACTACAGATTGTTATAATGATTGTATATCTGTTAGTAACATGTATGAATACGGTTTTAGTAAGAAACCTAAAGATATTGGATGGCAAAAAATGAGAAAAAAACATTGAATAGCCTCTGTTTGTTTGATTTTGTTTTTGTTTTTGTTTTCTTCTCCAGTTCCCGGATGTTCGTCGTTTTTTCCCGTTGGATGGAACTGATGCATAAGTGGCGTAATATGATAGATTCAGGCGTTCTCATAGGATGACGTTGGTTTGGATGCTGATTAGTTAAGCGACTTTTTCAAATCCTCTTTTAAACTTATTTTTTGCACAATTCAGTTAGTTGATAAAGATTCTTTGACAGGATCGAAACCGGTAGACTTTTTTAATATATATACTTTTTAAACCTAGTCTGGTGTGTTTGCTAAATTTATTTCGTAATTTCAATTATATATTGTTTGTGTATTTTAATATAACTCTCATAAAACGTATTGAAAGACTTCTTTTTAAGTAAGAAAGGGAACCTTATTCAACCAGTGTCGTCGATGTCGCTTTATTGAATGTTTCTAACAAGTGTTCAAAGTATATTTGATGGCTCAATCATTTCTTTACTACTTGTGGGTTTTTTTCGAATTATTATATTTAACATTTCATTTACAAATTGATTTGTACCAAATAGTCATTCATATTTGAAGTGTTTAACGGTTAATTCGGAATTTTTCAACATTAGGAATATAAGCTACTACTACATTTAATTTAATCAGTTTTATAATTATTTTGCGTAACTTAAACCGAAAAAAAATCCCAATTCAACATTTTTCATTCGAAGAAAAACAAACAACCACCAAATCACATTTATTAATATAGATTACATTTTTTAACAGATTTCATTTCTCATAATATAGCCTTTGTTTGGTAAACTAAGCGAGTTTCTTTCTTTCAGTCTATTATATTACTTCTGTAACCATGTTTTTTCACAATAAAGTAATTTTTGATGTAAGTATTCTATTCATTCAGAACGCTTAATTTGGAAACATTATGGAAGGAGATTCTCACATGCATAATTTTCCAACAAAAAAGTTCGTGGGATTGTAATCTTTCAGATTTATTAAAAAATGATTATGTTATGTATTCAATATTTACTCCTACTAATGTTCCTTAATAATAAAAATTCTATTATGCTTAATTATTAATAAATCTTATCTCCTATAACATAACATTCAAAATTCTCAATTCATCTTAGCGCATATTTTACTGAAACATCGTAGGCTACAGGAACGAAAAAGATAGAAAGAGATCTATTACATTTCACAGTCGTACTTTTTTTATAAAAATAACGTACACAAGTTCAACTAAATTATCCTTCATCATTCTATCCTAATAAATTAATTCCTCTTCCGTTATTCATTTTAATGAAGTTCACGTTCATATGCTCATTCATTTTCATCTAAATGCTGGGAGAAATAAAAATATTAATCTTTCTTTCTTTCTTTTTTCTAATTTTTTTCTTTCACTTTTTCTTTTTCTATTCCTTCGCACTATTCATTTTCCTAATACAAACCCAAAA
Source organism: Thereuonema tuberculata (assembly GCA_023159025.1). Lineage (NCBI taxonomy): Eukaryota > Metazoa > Arthropoda > Chilopoda > Scutigeromorpha > Scutigeridae > Thereuonema > Thereuonema tuberculata. The sequence goes on along the minus strand of JAFIDM010009631.1, from coordinate 216,962,346 downwards.
ATTAATAATATAAAATAATGATAATAGAAAGGAGAATCGGCAGATCTGCCCCATCCCTGTAGAGCGATAAGATATATACGTAAGAAAAGATCTCCATCAATAGAACATTTTTTATTATTACAACTTGTCTAAATTATTATTCCGTTCGGAGTTATATACCTAACTTACGTCTAGATATGACGTTTGAGTCATTCATTGTGGTGATTGTGAATAATTGCGACGAGTCGTAATAGTAACATAATATGTTCTATTCTCATATTACGCTCTATGTAAGGAGATCTTTTTATAGGTATATATCTTATCACTATACAGATGGGGAAATTCCCATAGAGTTTGCCCATTATCCTTTCAATTGGTTTCATAATCTTATTCTCGACATCCATTAAACTGATTTCTTTTCCTTAGTTTCATTGTAATCATTGTTTACGGCTATGGTTTTATCTACAATGTTTTACTCATTAGAAGCGATAAAATCTCATTTCTTTTTTAAAAAAAAAAATATTTCTACGTTAATAATTGATTATGTGTGGAGCTTTGTTTATTCCCATTTCCCAGTTGTTTTGTTGAGTCCTTTTTTTTTTCAAATGCTTCTGACATTGTTCGGAAGTTTGCTGATGGAAATGTTAATGTCTCTTGTGACATGTGTCTGCAGATAAAAGGAATTCATAATCGAAAGATGTAGCAAGGATCCTTTTATTTCTGCCCCTCCGAAATCTAATGCACTTCGCCCATATTACAATGCATGACCTTCGCTTGTTCAACATTTTGATGACAAAAATAGCATCCCAAAGCAAATGGAATCTAATTGAAAGGGAAAAAAAGGAAAACTTCTGATGAGTCAATAAAAAATATATGAAAAGCTTTTGAAAAGTTACATTATTTTAAATTATCTAAAATACATTAAAATTAATTTCGAAAATGAAGAAGATTTATTGAAAAAGAATGAATAAAATACTCAATTACATATATTTACTATTTATCATTCGAAATTAATATCTCTCTTTTTAATTTATACGCACACATGTTTTGCTTTCTAAAAAGTGAGGTACTATATTACTAATTTTTAAATTATTCTTAATAAAATTTAGTTAACAGTTATACAGAAGCACAGCACCCTCCATTAAAATTTACCTCATATAATAATATTTATAAAGCTAATTATTTTACGTAGAAGTTTACGCAAAAATGTTTATATTTATGTAAAATAAGTACTGGGTGAGCATAAAATAATGTGCGGTGTTCAGAGCCCTCTAGCGAGAAATGTATAGGACGAATCGTAACAACATTCGGTGGACATACAGAGTGGAACATACGATTTTGATTTCTAAAAAAAAAAAAAAAAAAAATAGTACCAAAAATTGCCAACAGTGGAAAATGTGGCGCTGCAAAGGTTGTAGTACGTATGAGTAATTGCCAAATGAGACAGCACACATCGAGTTTCGTAACAATATAGACAACCCTTATTGGTAATTACAAATAAGCTTCCATATGACCACCAATTGTGATGTTCCACGATCTGCATACGGTGCACGACATGTTCGACGGCGGCTCGCAACTTATCGGAATGGATTTGTCGCACCTGTAATGTAATTCGATCTTTCAACGTCGGGATATCAGGGACATGTCCTTGATACACAATGCGTTTAAGAAATCCTCTTCGTAGCGTCTTCAACCGCCGAAATTCCCCCGAAGGGCAGCAATGGCATTCTCGTCCCGCTGATATGTTGTACTATAGCATTCAAAACTTGTGAATGAATGCGATTAAGCAATCCCTATGATGTAAATGACATAACATACCGTATGAAGCAGGATGGCATTGTTTAGGTTTGTTGCAAATAATGAAGCGTTGTCCCTTGTATTTGTACTATAATTTGCTAACTTCCATTGATAAGGAATGGAAAAGAAAAAGTCTTAGCCATGAAACTATCTAAAGTGTAATGATTATAGAAAAACTCAGGGAGTTTTCTAAAAGCAATTTGATTCAATAAGGACACACCTAATCATGGATTAAGGTTACAATTTCGTATTACGAGAAGCTACTGGAATTAAATACGAAATTGAATGGTACAATCATGCCTACATATATATTTCATCGTTGCCAAGGTTACCAGACAAAGCCAAAAGAAATCTCCGATTCCGGGATTATCCATGAATGTTAACGACCATGTACTTGAATAAAAGGATTCATACTCAGTACATAAAGCAGCTCTAGGAAGATTGCGGCGAAAAGAACTGTAAGTTGACTTTTCCTTTATTTTTCCTACACACATTCATTGACGTACAGATGAAGTAATAATAGGGGCCAATTACACTGAGAATGGGACAAGGATACAAGTAAATGCAAGAGAAATTTATTATTCAAAGATTAAGAATTTAGTGTTAGGAACACAAATTCGATACGAGATTTACATGCATGACAAAAGACATTTTCATACAGGGTGAAAACCATTTTATCGCTAATTTCAACTAAATATTAAGGAACACTTTCAAGAAAGTCAAATATTTAGTGAGTGGCAGAAACTGTTATGCTGATTAAGAATTGAATGCATTAAGGCATTGAAAATTGTAGAAGATATCCTAATATTGATACATTAATTGCTTAAGGAATTAAACCATATGTTTAACTGTTTATTTTAGTCTGTAAATCATTCAGAGTCACCTTTACATCCAATAAGAGTTAAGTAATAGAGTTAAAGTAAAAGGTATAACAACCTTATAGGGTCTACATATACACATTAAACTAAGTTATGAACTCTCACTCGAACGTGATAATACAGCTTCAATAACAAAGCACGGTAACGCAAGGTAAGAGCCATCGAAAGGCAGTTCGTAGCCGAGTGATGTGAATTCTCCAAACCTTCCTTTTTAGCATGATCGCTCTACACGTAACGCGGTTATGCAAATTAGTGCGTTAACATCGCCACATTTTCCCCTGTTGGCGGGTTTTGATACTATTTTTTCTTTTTTTTCAGAAATCGAAACAGCATGTTCCACTCTGTATGTCCACCGAATGTTGAACGATTCGTCCAATACATTCCTCGCTAGAGGGCTCTGAACATCACGTTATTTTTTGCCCACTCGGTATATTTTAGATTGTATAGGAACATTAAGTTAACATTAAGTAAATCTGAAAAGAAGGAAATAAGAAAAGGACTTTATCTATTTACTTCGCCAGTAAGAAGTTTTGAATAAGTTATCCAATTTTTTATATCCAATATTAAAGAGGAGAGTCTATTTATGTATGACTTTTATCCTCATTTAAAATTAAGGCCATTGAATATTTTTATAAAAACCTGTTATTTTGGGATTTTTTTTACATGGAGACTATCTTTCATGACCTGATGTCTGTATTATTTGTCTACATGTAGCTAATTTTCTTCTCTTCTAACAGTATCTTAATCAGTTGCCAACATCTGGTCACATTTGTTTCTTGAATTCTCTGTTTTTTGAACCCTGGGTCAGAATCCAGCAACTGATCGACAAAGAAAGCCGCCTACTCCTACAGTCTGTTCTTGCACGATAACCCCAGTTCATCACAAGAAAGAGTCAATAAAAAATTAATCAATAAAGAAACAAGAAGGTTCCTCAATGAACTTTCATAGAAGGATCCAATATCTGAATATTTTCTTCAGAATAAATTCAATTAAAAATTCAATATTAAGGAACTTGTAATTAAAAATAAATGTATTTTTCTATACACAGTATCTAAAATGATATGATGCAGATCGAAAAAAATGAAGATTGTAAATTCAATGGAAGTGCTAATGCTTTTATCTAAATTTAAAAAAAAGTCTCCTTTCCGTTATACTATAAATTTTTTTTTTCGCTGACTAAAATCAGCGAAAAGAAGTAATATTTTCAATATTTTCACATCAAGGCGTTTTTAAAGTAACTGGGAATCTATTTTCCTCAAATTGATAATCCAACAAACTTTCTTCAAAATAACATTTAAAATTAAATTTTTTTTGAGACAAAATTCTTTTTGGAATATATCTTGCAATATTTAATAATTTTGTTTTTATTTTAATTTTTGAATAACTTGTTTTAGAAATGATGAATGATTATATTAAGTTCTGAGATGATTTCTTCATTGGTTGAAAAAGTTGCTAGAAAAAAAAATGGAAAAGATAGATATACAATTAAAAAGTAAAGTTTCGAGAAATAGCTTCTTCAGAAACATAATTAAGTAATGTAAACTCTATATTCTTTAACTTAATATTTTAACAAAAGAACAATTAAACCTAAACTGATATTTAAAAAGAATTTGTGATATTGATTTGTATAGAAAATTTTGTTTGTTATTCCAAATAGGATTCCAAATATTGTAATTTCAGAACAAAACTAAACTCGACACTCGAAAAAGCTTGTCAACTAACAAGAAAAACCGGGGTCATATCAGTTTTTAAATATATTTTTTAAATGGTAATGTCAATTTTAATTGTATGTGGAGGCATTTTAATTCTTATAATACGTTCACATACGTTAAAATTTCAGTTAACAGAATTATCATTTTGAATCTTATGAACCCTTTCCTGTATTTTATTTCATTTAACTAAGTGACATATCGTGGTTTCTGTGCACATATGACATCTTCTAGTCTCCTTTTCGCAACAAGAAAGATATAATATGCATCACCACTATTAATAATTTAATCTGGAACTATTATTTAAATCAATCTTTTCAAAGATGCTACAACGTAGCTCTTCTTTTATATCACCCGTTCTGATGTTCAGTTTAAAGAATCTAGATTGGATTGATTATTCGTTGGAAGTACTACTTTAATATATGACTTATCCTAAAGAGGTTTACTGAATGTGCATTAAGTTAGGGAGAACTCAATAATTATCTTTTTCTTTTAGGCAATGAAAGGGTAGTTAACGACAGAAACAACACTCAATACGAAATTTTTACCTTAAAGCCTATTTACTTAAAAAAAGTCAAGTAAATCTTAAGAATCCCAGCAGTTGACTCTAAATGTTCACTTAAGTAGGCCATTATCTGTCTCCGAACTGGAGAAAGGCTTTTCTGCGGCTTCTTTCATCTTAATTTGCGATGCTTCAGCCAACAATGAAGAAAGTTCTAGCGTTCAGAACGAAAAACAACATAAACTATCTTTTATTCACTGCAGCTAAATGTTGATAAATGAAATAACCAAATAAAAAATTCCTGCTGAGTAAAGCTTGATCTCATCAACTAGAATATCAATCTTGATGTCATTGGGCACTTATTCACCATTTAAGAAAACAAAAACAAACAAAAAAATAAATAAAAACAAACAAACGAACAAAAAAACTTGTCATTTTAACAACATTCGCCGAGAAACTCTGCTGTTAGGGATACGAGGCTAGATCTAAGCAAAGACACGACCAATATATAGGATAATGTCAGCATTTACATACTGCTTCTAGGATCAACAAGAATTCGATAGTAGTCTTCAAGTTGATTTGCTTGCATTTGCTAAAAGTAAAGAATTAATCTACATGATAAAGATTAGAGGAATGACGATTCGCATCCAATATCATAGTATATGAAGATCAAAAATCTATACTCAATCATATCATTTAAGATTTCTTTCGAAAAAAATATTTAAAAAAAAAACTTGCCCATTCCATTTATTACCAATTTTAATCGTTCATTACACTTATAGTTAATGATTTAGCTTTATTTTTCCCTAACACCATCTCCTGCTGAAAATCTTTCATACTGATTTTCTTTGTGCCAGATAGCATATTTGGTGAAATTTATAACTCATTTAATTTCTTTTAAATTGAATATTGTATCTATTTCAAATCCTTAGCAGCAGTAGTGTTAGCATATAATATTGTGAAAGATTATTCTTGAGTGATCAACCACGTAACAGTGATTAAGTTTATACTATGGATCTCAAGCTAAGAAGCTCATACATTTTACTGTTGTATGTTATTATGCTTATATTACGGAATCTCTATTTCCTTCCCATATATAAAATAGATATTCGATAGTTTTACAACTCAACCATTCTTACAACTTATCACATTGTTACTAATCAACCATATTGTTTAAATTTTGTAATCCCATATAATTTTGTATTTTGGGTATTCGAAAATAATAATATAATTATTTATATAAAAAAATAGACGAAAAGGTTATCATTTTTCGACTGTCTAGTGAACAGCAAAATCCAAATGAATAATTTTTTCTTATCATATTAAAGAAATAATCTTAACAAAGATTAATTTTTTGAAAAATCGGAAAAAAAGTTTGAAAGTCTGATCTAAAAAACAAAGAACTTTTCAATATGTAATTTGTAATATTAACTTTAATTGATAAGTTTGGTACAAATTTCATTTATTTAATCAATCGTTCAAAATGCAGTTTTTCTTATAGTCTTACTAATCTTGCAAATTAATGTCAAATATCTTTAATGCATTTTACTATTTGTAAAAATTCATAAAATAAATTTTTATACAATTTAATAATAATAGAATAGCTGGATCCCATAAAAATCAATGAAACGTTGCAAAAGTACGTATTTATTCTTTTCGTTGTTTCGGTTGTACTGTCTGAGTTATCAAAATAATTCATACAAAAAATATATACAGACAGAGACACAGCTACACACACACATAAATATACTAAGTTTTGTTAATTTTTTGATGCTAACTACGAGTGTTAAGATAGAGTCTTATACTAATTGTCGTCCACGTAACATCAAAGGGCACATAATAAGGAAAACAAATAATATAGGGATTGTATGTTATTAATACAATATTTATTGGGCCAATTTAATTATTTAAAATTTTTTGTATATTTAATTACTTTACCATTAATGTATCATACTTCTCTGTTACATTGATATACAACATACAGTAGAAATGGAACTTTAGAAAACACACACAAGAATGTAATTTCTTGAAATTTTTCTAAAATTGCAACTAATTATTTAAAATTTTAAATATAAATTATTTAAGTTTTACGTAAGTTTAATTACTATTTTTAAAGTCTATTTTACCTCAACTTATGTTTTCAAGAGAATGGCAATCAGTGGCGTAGCAACGCCTTTGGGGGCCCGGGGCGAGAGTTCCATTATTCAACAACCAAAAAAAAACAAAAAAAAAACGGAACCCTTACTACGTCATTGATGGCAATAAACTTTTTTGCCAATTCAACAAAAAAATGTTGTTTCCATTAACATTAATTATGTATATGTTCAACTCATATAGTAAAATGTTTTTTTCTATCCATGTATAATGTTAAGAAGAAAAAGTAGGACTCACAACATAACAGGAAGTAATTTGAAAACCGGAAATTAGAAATGCAACATGAATTAGATCTTCTTTCAGAAAGTAATAATTTTAAAAATAAGTTCAGTTTTAATGACTTCGATAATGAGTGGTATTTAGTAACAAGACACTTCTTTTAGGATAGATGGAAGTAACTTTATGAAATGAATATTCTGAGTATTTCAAAGAAAAACATCAGCTTGATCAAGCGTTCTTATAGTTTAGCAGAGCCATTTTGTCATTTAGCACCTTGTTTAGAAGTTTTCATTCATTCTTCTGTGTATTGACATGCTCCCGATTATACTGAATAATACAGTTAAATAGGATCGAGTTTCTCTAATGTTGTAGAAATGTTTCCAAAACACAAAAAAGAAATCAAAAACAATAATATGGTTTTGAAGAATTATGACGATTCATGATGGAAGAAATGGTAAACTCTTTAAACACAAAAGCGATCTTTAGACTAATAGAAGATTTAGGAAACTGAAAAGGGAGTTAAGCAATAATGATGAATATTCCATAAATACATTTATATTGCAAATAAGAAGTAGCCAGGTAGAAGATCTTGTAACAATGTTTGACTAATTAATTTAATTACTGCGTACAATATTAAAATTAATTCCGTATAATAAGAGAAATGAAGGTAAGCAGTAAATCAATAAACATGTGAATGTATTTTTGTGTATCTAAAATCAATGGCTATTTAGCTGGGTTTTTTTATTATTAGATTAACTGTATAGTCGAAACCTTTGCTTCCCTTGTTTTTATCTTATGAGCGGCAGAGATGAGAAGCAATTGTCACTTAACGTTGAACAATACTGCCCGTTTCTTTATAATGAGTATATTAAATATAAAAAGCTTAATATGCATCATTATTTAATGTATAAGTTTGAAATAGTTGTATATACTTTTGTACTTCTGTACTATGTTTTTATTTTGAAGGGATTCTATCCTGTATAACAAAAAATAATAAACAAATTAATAAATAACTTCAAAAAATCGAACTCGTAGTGAAAAAAATCGACTGAGTCTTTGCAAGTAATATACATTTCATAACGAATTTTTAAACCGCGCCACACTAGAATATGCTTCGCACGATTTATTTATTTGAGAAATTTTTGTTTTGGTTATTTTTTTTTTTTTGCGAAGTTACATCGATGCAGCAAAAACTGAGAAACGTGTAATTTTTTTATTTTTTTCACAAACTTACTAGAAAAGTATCTAACCAATACCCCAACATCAATCTATCAACGTTTCCTTAGGAATTGAATTTTGCTAGATAGGTATTTTTGGTCGATAATTCAGAAAGATTTAAAAAATATAAACGAATACAATAGTTTTTTAATAGTTTTTAAATATTCAAGCTTTCTACTTTTTATTGGAATAAATTTTAAAATATTCTACTGCGGATATATTCATACATAATACTTCATTTTTGCTTCATATTTGTTAAGGATGTGAGGCAGTTTTACTGTTCGAATTTAGGATTTTAACTGGAAAAGGGGCTCCAATTATTCACTTCTTTAATGTAGCATAAATAACTTTACATGAACAGTCTCAAAACGTCTTTCTCCTTTGGAGTCACTGGAATCTTAAAACTATTACTTCTAAATAAAAAAGATTATAATTCATTAACTAACAACGATATGCGTACTCCGTTGCCAATATGTGATAAGCATGGTATAATATCACTTTCCGTTAATTCTTTTCATAAAGACATTTTAGTGGAAAAATATTAACTGCTTTGTTTTGAATGTGAACAAATATTGGACAAAAATTTATCTCACAACAATTAAGAAACACTTGATGTAGCAGATCTTGAAGATGTAAATTTTTATAATAATATTTTTAAATTTTTCCCCCGAATCTCTTGAGCAGTGATATAGGAGTACATGTTATAATTCGTTAATATAAATGAAGGATTCCACAAAGCATTTTAATCTTAACAAGCCTCCATTTAAAAAAAAAAAATGGAAGCGGTCTAGAAATTCATTTGAAACCCGAAGGCATCAACTCAGGCAGCAGTAATTAAATTAATGGCTGCTAATTAAAATGACGGATGGTAATTTGATGCTCAAATAGAAGCAGAACTAGAATAAAAAAAGACTACAAAGAAACATCAAAGGCAGATTAAAGATCAGAAACATTGATACATATTTGAAGTTTTCAATATGTAAATAAATCATTACATTATAACAAAATCAAATATAACAATATTCAAAAAAAGCAACTGAAAAATAAAATGAATATAACAATAAGCGTCATTGATAGTTTTATGCATTCACACCGTATAATTAACAAACATGTAAGTACAATTCAAGGAACAAATTACTTTTTTTTAATGCAGTACTGAATGCGGTAATACATCAAATCACGTAGATAAACATATTGTTCAAATTTACGAATCATTAAATCAAGTATTTTATAATATTTAAGTATTTAATAATTTGGTACACGATCGCAACCATTTTAATTAAAAACTACGTGTGTAATTAAGTAATAAGTCAGGAAAGTATGGTATTCAAATTTATTTTGAAATACAAGATGAATTACTACAAAAAAAAAATACTTTTTCATTTCTAATATACAGTAACTGTATAAATACTTTATTGTATTCGAAGGTCGACAGCCTCAGGGCTTTCTAGGAATATTTGTACAAATTTTCCCTAACGTGTAGATCTTGTAAGTTGCTTGCAATATTAAACCTTAACTGGGCTTTAAATTTTCTATTTTAATTTTTTTGGAAAAACCATATGGAGAATGCTACGGATAACTGTACCGGTATTCGAAATATAAGTACTGTATAAAAATTTTGTAATTCTTTAAATTATTTTATTTCGTTTTCATGAAAGAGATATTCTTTGAACTTAAGAAAATCACAGGTAAGCTTTAGAGAGTAAGTGCTAATAATTTTTTAAAGAAATAAATTCACTTACATTTAAGACTATGGCACTTAATGAGCGTTTTTGGGTAATATCAATAAGTTAATTAATGGCACATTCGTGAACTTGCGCAGTTTTCTATTCTTGGTCACTGTACAAAAAAATCTCATATCTCAATTATTCTGTCCAGTTTCATAAAAAAATGGTATAAATATAGGCATTATGTCATCTAATTTCAACTTATTTCGTCACCTAGTTTTGTCATCAGCTTCTCTGATGTCGTAGAGCAGTGTTTCTCAACCTGTGGGGCGCGCCCCCCTAGGGGGGCGCGATAAAACTAAAGGGGGGGGCGCGAGCATATCGAGAAAATTTTTTTATTAAAAAACTAGATTTGGAGGTTTTTTTTAGTTGAACAGATAGGTTTGGAGGTTTTTTTTTTTTTTCGGGGGGCGCGATGAGAGTTGTGATTGAAAATTGGGTCGCAAGTACTAAAAGGTTGAGAAACACTGTCGTAGAGTAAGATCCAACTTTGTTGCATGACGAATTTTAAAGGAAAATAGCAACTGAAAAATAAAATGAATATAACAAT
>JAFIDM010009631.1:216934733-216947536 GCA_023159025.1 Thereuonema tuberculata | reverse complement strand
TTTTTTTTTTTTTTTTTTGGTTGAACAGATAGGTTTCCATGGTGTGTCTACTTAAAATTACTTAACTTAACGTTACATTAATCTTGGGCCCCCCCCCCCCCAAAAAAAAATTCTTATATGCCACTGATTCTTGTTATCATTTGAAAGCTTAGATTACGTAGATTATTTTCATGATAATCATTATTTTGATTGCTTAAAGAGAATTATAAAAATCAATTCTTGCATCGAGTGCGCTTGCTCTTCCTTGTGCCTCATACTGTAGTTGAGGCGATTTTGCTTGGAGAATCATATCATTTGAATATATACATCGAATGAAGAAAAATTTGAATGGAATATATATTCGTGAGATATAACCCTGATCGACGTTTATCACAAGGTCCTGAGCTCATCTCATAAAACCTCATCAATTAGGTTTTAAGGATCATTATTTCATTTACGTTGTATTATTTTATCACATATTTGATTGCTTTTCTGAGGAACATCAGCCTACAAGTTCGAAATTCCCACAGAACATCACATTATTGCTAAAAATTGCCGAGTTCACAAAACTCACTAAATTTTGAAACGTTGTATTTCGGAAACTATTAGATTCATATACATGGTTCTGGTCTCAAACTGTAGGAAATGTCGTCTCCTTTGAATGATCCTTTTGAAAAGATGTTAGGACAATTTAAAATTTATATGCGTATAGCATCAAAACTTACATATTATCTTCAACTTTGAAGCTGAGTGGAAGGATATGAAGGTTACTACCACGTCCAATGCTTGGAAGAAATTGTTTTACAGCATGGAGCTTGATGTGGACTTGAAAGGATTTGAAAAGTCTAATTTTCGGGAGACTCAGAGGAGGGCTGGCGACAAAGACGCAACTGAAAACAATGTGGAAGAATGATTCGAAAACGAATTATGATCCTTATTATCAAATTTTTTTTCTGAAATAGATTGCAGAAAATGTGCTTCGCGAAGAGCATGAGAGGATGATGATGACGAAGACGAGGAAGAAGCAGTCACACCTTATCCTAATTAAGACAATGTATGAGAGGCATCATAAATTACATTGAATTATCATCAAACCCTAATGTGCTTCCTTATGGTCTGTAATTAAGAATTTCGGTCTATAATAATTACGAAGCAATACAAAGGTTTAAGGCAATTGAACTCTTGAAGATTTCTTTAAGCATCAACTGCACTGTTTCCCTACAACCTTCTAATAGCAATGGAATTGACAGATTCCTTACACAAGACTCTAGGTTTCCTGTTTATTCAATTAACATTAATAATATAGAATATATATGATCTATCTTTTTCTTTTTTAAATTTTCTTTTTTATATAATTATTTTTGTATATTTTTTACCAATATGATAAAGTTAAATTAAACATTACAACTAGTACACTACAATTTTATTTAATATACATAATTTTTTTTAAAAAATTTTGATTTAATGGACTTTCGGTATTAACGAACATCCGTTCCCTCAAATAGTCCGTGGAATAGAGGGTTTCAATGTATCTCTGCTCACTAAGAACTAGGAAGCGTTCAACAAATCCTAAGTCTACCATTTTCTCTCTAAAATGAAGACTTCATGTAGTTGTTAATGACACCAATGTATGAAGATCCGAATGCCTGATGTGCCACGTTCTAACTAGCATCGTGAGGAAATAATACTCAAAATCAATCATTGATTTTGTTTAGAAATTAAAATTTTCCAAAATAAAAAGAAAGAAATTGCAATACGTACGAGAATCAAACATCGATGAAGGTGCTCTTCATTTCACTAACATGTTTTCACTTCTTATTAAAAATAATAGTACCATCAAGAAGGGCATTATTGATTAGTAATGACATAGCTCCAAGGCTATGAAGCTTTCAAAAATTTCTTAAATATTTTGCTAATAAAGTTAAATAATCACAATAAAAACCACAACGAATTAACTTAGTATGAAACTTTGTTAGTAAATCAAAAGATGATTGATATAGATCAATTGTAAAAAGCATCTTATAACAAAAACTGCCAATACATGATTCTTTTAAAGTTGAGAATGTAAAATTTAAATGTAAGTTTTCACTAATGCTTTCTTTGTGGAATAGCTATGTTTTAATTGTTAAATGTTACATATGTTTAAAATTTGCCACTTATATTTCAGCTGTCTTTTTTTCTGTTTTTTTTTAGAAACCATTCGATTAGTCTTCCCTCCGTAATTATCCAACTCTCTTTAATGGACTCATTCCATTGATTTTACGCCTTCCCCATCTCTGAAAGCATTTAGCATAGCTTGGCCGATTGCAACATTTCTTTTGAAATGAAAAGCGAGTTTTGAAAGTTTGCTAAAAGCCACAGGCTGTTTTTTTCAATTAACTGCGATTGAACTTAAAACGAAAACAAATTAAGGCAAGAATTTCTTTAAAGAAATTGCGAGTTAATTTCTAAAGAACATCAACAAACCTTCTAAATTAACATTGTTACTTCGTAAAATAAAGAAAGAAATCATCAATCATCAAAAACTAGGGGTGGCTAAGGTATTTTTCGTATTTCAGGTGATAGTGCCAATATTTCGGTTGGTAGCTTTGGAACTTCTTCAGGAAAATTTAAAAACACTATGTCATTAAGCTAATATTATTGTTTCATCCATTTCAATATTTTTGAAACTGATATAACAAGAACATGGGCAGATAATAATTAATGTTTTCTAGAGCCTAAAAAAAGTTTAAAATGATGGAGTCAACATATCTGGAATTAGGGGAATATCTCTGTCATTACCATTTTAAATTTAGGAGTGTTTGAAACTTACTATCCATTCCCCGTAATTAAAAAATTGTTATGTGACTTTTACGTGTGCTATAATACAACGTTAGTTTACAATGTTAAAAAGACCTTCTATAGACACACACAATAAAAATTATGGTTAAAAATTTCTTTATAAAATTATTAAAAAATGACTGCCATGCGGAATGTATGGGACATATTCCAGACTTAACAATATCATCATACTTGGACAGCAAAATAATAAAAACATACGAGAAGCCTTGTAACCTACTTCATAATACAAAACTACCTAGTATTAATATTCCGTTTTATTTGAGAATTTCAGGAATAAAGATGCAGCACCAATAGTCAGACAGATCACCTGAAGGAAAAATAAAAGATAATAGAACCAACTCAGACCATAACCAATAACGAAAACGGATCACCGCAGAAAAAAAAAATGATGAAATCCCCAAGTACCAAAAAAATGGAAAAGGGAAAAACTGACTATATCAGAAATCAAGGATGGTATAAAGCAGACAGCAATATCATGTCGGACATCTAGGTGCAAAATAGAATCTAAACTACTATATCACGACAACACCACCTATGACGATTTTTTTTTCCACCAACGACGAAACGTCATGGAATAATCTGTGTTTTAAAGATAAATGTTTTCCTAATAATTGTTTGAAAACTAGATTTGGTTTACATACTATTTCCTTTTTGGAATATAGTGATCTGGTTGAGGAGGGGCCCAGCTCAAGGGGCTAGAAAAGCTTCCCGTTTGAAAGTTTTTTAAAATTTTACAAAGAAATTTTTAATTTAATTTTAATTGTGTGTTTGTGAAGATCTTTTTCACATTTTAAACTAATGTAATTAAAAAAACTATCAAAATTTCTCAAAAAGGAACAATTCTTTAAATCTTTCTGACGATGTTAAAATTAAGATTCATAATAATCCCAATATTGCTTATTCTCATTTATGTAAATTTTAATTAAATTTTAATTCTTTTATTTTAATTATTGATGAAAAGATTTCCAGACAATGGTTTTGATAGATGCCCTATGAAGTTGCACAAACATCGATCACTAGTTCAACGTTTTGAGAGAGGAACATAAGGACACAAGCATCACACACATAATGGCCTTACTACTTTAATAGAGAGACAATGACTTTATTAGAAAAGCTTTGACGAATCAAGGATGCTCTGACGTCACACATCGTTTTCATGACGCGTTTTTTTTTATAACTTTTTATAAGCTTTTCAAAAAAGCAATTTCTTTAAATTAAGTGGAGTTTTCTACATAATCGTCTTATCATCTACACTTGTATTTTTTTTTAATTTTCATAAAATGCCTATAATTTTTTTAAAAACTTCATATTATCATCAAAATCTGTTCACTAAAACTTCAAACTAAGTTTCAATTCCCAGTGCTGTACATGTGGATATCGTAGCTGTACAATCTTCTAGTCTATTTTTCTCTACGGGATGAACTTCCTTTCTTTCCTGATTCGCTGGACCTAATTCGAAAGGAGAGGTTCTTCCTTCTCTCTCCCTCTAACAACCCCATTTAATGTTCTTTAAAATTTCCTCAGCAATTTAAAGTTGAACTAAACGACTGGCCTTTCATCGACGAAAACTAATAATTCAAGATGGAGCACTTTAATTAAATTTTAGCTAAAAAAATTTACGTCATTTAAAATATTCGTATTCTTTCATTATGTTTAGGAAATTTGAAAATAAAACTCATCATACAGATTACGGAAGAGATTACATTTTCAAACACTGATTTTTTTTAATATTTCCCTTTTTTTCTTTCTGTCAAAATATATTTCTGAACTCTGGCGAAAGTTATAATAATTTCGAAGCTAATTCATGAACAACAGTCTTCAAAAGACATTTCCCTAAATTAAGGATCTTTCGAAGAAATTTTTTTAGTAAAAATGATTTTAAGCGTAAATAAAAATTCACCAATCGTTTACTTAATGTTGAATTACCACCCAGTCACGTCTGAAATAGAAGTCCTTTGCTACAATAATAATAATACTATCTAAAATAGTTTTTTTAACTGTTGTTCATTTTATTGAAGATAATATATGTATTTTTTAATAAAATACATATTATAACTGTCGTTAGTAAAGATATCATTTTACTCTGCACTCTTACTATTATGTAATATTGCTTAATACTAATACTTAATTACTAATACTTAATTTCTTACTTGAAATATTTGCTATGACCGCCCCATGCTTTTATTTTTAGTCATAGTATTAAATTTATACATAGCAAAAAAAAAAATATTTTCTACTTTTTAGTGCATTTTAGATAAAAGCGTGATTTTTAAAAGTTGTTTTTCTATATTTTACTAAACTCTTTTTTGCCTTTACTTTTTTATACCACTTCCTATTAAAGATAAAAATTAATAAAACTGTTTTTTATAATATTTTGGATATAATTTATTTTCTACTGTTTAGTCTCTATTTTGTAATTGAAGAAGAAATTCATAGGACTAATAATCTACCATTTTCAGAACAGAAATTTATTCACTTATTGAACTACATTTTCTCATTACATACAAATAACTTCTCTATATATTGTTTCAATTTTAGAATATGTACTGCCGAAGCAACACATTATTAACACCAACTCTCTTGTTTATGTACCACGTAAGCGAATTCACCGACGATCGGAGTGATCTCTTCGCGATAATTTGAATGCCATCACTACATTTTACTAATTCATACTTCAGAGTATAATTAAATGTATTATTGCTTGGGAAATGCAAAGGCCCAATTTGATTCATCCCCAACTTTGCGGGGTTTTATTCAAAAACGGAAAACGAACAATCAGTTCTTAGAGAGTTTTGCAGGAAAACATACATTTTATCTGGAAATTTACATAATTAATTACAGCATAACGGAACAACTTATGTGTAAATTTTTATATCGACTTTTCTTTCTTTCTTTTGTGTCTTTAATGCCTTAATTTCTGTTAATAAAGCTTTGGTAAAAACTAATTAAATATACGCCTTATATACACATTTCCTCACCTTTAAACTGTAGGAACGAAATACAGTAGTCGCCTTAGAACTAGGGAATTCATGTTGTTTATAATATCGTTTTGATTCTAAGGGATTTTTAAAATCAATACAGAAAACAGTTTTAAAGCTTTATTTGCTGCTTTGTATGATGGAACACAATTCAGTGAGGGATAATGCTGAGATCTGCGTGGAACCGTCACAGTCTCACAGATTAATGCCACCATTGCTAACAGAGAAGATTACACAGAATCAGAAAGGGATGGGAAATCTTTCCTATTTTTTGAAAACATGTCGAAAAATATTTTCTGAATTTTAAAACTTTGCCTGCTGACAAGTTTTATTTGTTGTAATGGTACTTTCAGAATATTGTCTCGACTCAATCTGGGATCGAGAGGGAATGGGAAAAAGAATCCCTTTTGAAAGTTTTGGTGATCCATTGTTTGGTTTTGTAAAACCGTTAAATCCAGACAAAGGGTTGACAAAAGGTGAGAAAAATAATTTATGAAACTTCTGTCCAATTTACAGAATTTAATAACTTTAGTAATCACACATTTGAGTCTCGGAAAATGTCGACAGAACAAGCGGAGAATTCGAAGTGATAATTCGAGAAGACTTTTAGCTGGAATTCAGAATACAAAATATTTCATTATTGAAGAGCACACTGAAGGACAACGGCTGATAAGACAAAAAAATCTCTACATGATTTCGAACAAACGAAAATGAAGAAGTTTTGCTTCTTTTGATCTAGGGGAGTAATTCTTATCAACTTTAGTTGATGTTTATGAAAAAAACAAAAACAAACTATAAAACTTATCAATCGACAATCTTATGTTTTTGAAGAAGTCTTTTTTTTTTATTATTGTAGCTTTCTAGCAATAACGGGAGTTTTGTAAATGGCACAAAATATTTTTCATAACATTTTAATTTTAGTAGAATTTATTTTTATTTTTAATCAAGCCAAAAAAAAACTTAGTAGAATTACTCAGGTTTTTAGTAAAGTTGCCAACAATAAGAAAAGTAGTAAAATTAGTAAAAGTAGATTTGCTTTCTTAGTCTTTTTCTTTCTTTTACATGTCATAGAATCGAATTAATACTACGATATGCAAAAGTGTTTTACGAGGGAACGCTTCAACTTAAGTACAGAACAATAAATTTAAACATAATTAGAAGCCTTATTCGGCGGCATCCAATTATGAAGACTTTAAGAAGAATTTTCTTTTTTCTTTTGCATGGTATTCACTTATTTAACAGCGTCTGGATTACTAACAAGAAATTTTTGGCAAATTTAGCATTCCATGGAAGCTAGTATACTGAATACGAGCCAATTTTCAAGAAGGAAAAGTGAAACATGAATTGCATTGAGATCGGTTAAGCTTATACGACGAAAAAAAAATAGATATGCCTAAAAATACTGTTAAAATTGCAAGAAAAAAAAAAACACTAGGGGTTTTTAACTGTGAAGTTGGATCAGATTGAATTTTCTTTATTTCATATTTAAAACTTTATTTTTTATTTTGTAGGGAATGAATAAAATAGACCAAAAGAAAAAAAAAGGAAAAGTAAAAGAATACGAACTAATTTAGTGACAAACATTATGAAACATAATTTAAGGGAATAGATGATATACTTAGTAAAACATTTTAGACAAATGAAATCTTAAGAGAAACAAAAATATCGAATAAGAGAAAGGAAGAAAAGCCGTTCCGGCATGGCCGAGTGGTCTAGACGGCAGTCTGCCATGTGCACGTTGTGTCGGAACCTGGGTTCGAATCCCGGTGTTGGCACAGCTATTTCTTTCTTCTTCTGTGTTTCGTCCGTTTCTCCCTGGGACTTACAATTTCAGGGTTATTCTGGATGAGATGTGAATCTGACCCCCCCCCCCTTCTTGACTTTCACTAGCTTCACCCAGTTCAAAGTGAAATCAATTCAAAGTGAGCACATAGTGATTAGCTAGTCGAGCTTATCAACTAGAGATTTAAACACCTCCATGTCAGCCTATGTGAAACAAAAAACTATGGATGCTGACCCTAATATCGATCGAAGCATTTCGCCGACGTATCTATATCGGGACATCTACAATATATTAAAGAATATTTAGCAGGGCCTTTTGACGCTGATAGAAATATTTAGTAGCTTCTAATGACTAAGAACTCACAAATAAGATTTTTTGTTTGTAATCCTAAAGAAATAGTAGAGGAAGAAGGATAGTTTGTTGTCCTCTGCTACCACCTGATCAAGTCCCTCGCAACGAAGGAAGAAATTAGTGGAAATTAAAGAAGTTGTTTTTTTTAAGAACTTGCTGTAGCCGGCATGCGTTGCAATACCACTCAAAGAAAGAAAGGGCCCGGTGTCGGTCGAGGGTGGGACACTTTGATAGCCATGTCGCCTTCCACCCACCCAAGTGTGGTGTCCTTGTCCCCCATAGGAGAGCGAATTTTTCACTTTTTGCAATAGACTTGGGGACCCGAGAAGGAGCCCTAAATATAAGGGCCCGATTGAGGTGGGGTGGGACACTTAGGTAGCTGTGACGCCTTCCACTCACCCAAATGTGGTGTCCCTGCCCCCAATAGGAGAGCGAATTTTTCACTTTTTGCAATAGACTTGGGGGGGGGGGACCCGAAAAGAGGGCCCTAAATATAAGGGCCAGATGTTCTACTAATTCAGAAAACTTCGCGGGCGTGCCTACAATAACTCCAAAGTTTCATCGCAATATGATGAATGGTATAGGAACGCATACGGGATATATGAATGGCTTTAGTACTCATTGTCACCACCAGGTACATTTCACGGATTTTACCCGTTGTGAATCCCTGGGGGGGGGGGATGTCCCGGTTCTTTCTTTTGCGCAAGGTCCTAAAGAGTAATTCTGCAAAGTTTGGTCCAGATAGGTCAAAGGGCCTAGGAGTGTAAACGGGACGAACAAACAAAGAAACATTCATTTTTATTTATATATAGATTTCTAGGAGTGTAATATTATTTACAGAATGTAAAAAAGAGTATATGAAGATTCTAATTACAGTTTTGTCTCATCGTTAATGTAGGTATATTTTTTAGGTACGATATTAAGTAATTATTCAACGTTTTATTTTTATTAATTTTGCTTTCGATATTGTACTCTATTGCATTTTTCTTAACACATTTTTCTTAAAGAATTGAAAACCTTATGCTTAAAAATGCATAATGCAATTTTTATACCCATTACAAATTGTGTAGTTGTGCTAAACTAATTTTGGACATCATTTTAATTTCGAATATCACGATTCGAATAATGCGACCACTTCACAGAATTCATTGTTCGCACAAATCGAGATCTATTTATAATTCATTTGGATATTTCTCACTTAAAATATTTTACTTACTGTGAAATGATGAATTACAAATGTCTTCGGTGCAATTTTGTAAGGGAATGCATAATTTCAATGATGGAAGAGGGTTTAAAAAAAAAAGGCAATTCCCACTATATTCACCAATGAAGTGCTGATAGGGAATATCTTGACGGCTGCGAATTAATCTTGAAGTTCTAGAGCTTGCTCTAAATTTAATGAGACTATTGGGAAGGTTTCTCCGAAGAAGAAAAATGAAGGAAAAATATTCAAGTTTCCAGAAATTTATGATCTCTTTTAGGAAGGTCTGTCCAGCAATAATTGATTCCCATTTTTCTCCTTGACCGTTTGCCTAGCACAGAAAATGAAGTTGTCCTCGTATCAAACAAGACTGAAGGTAAAACTATTTTTTTCTATTTCCTTTCTTCGTTTTTAATATCCTTTAATTTTTTTATTATATAGCAATAAAGAAATTCATCGTGATTAGTTAAATGCAATTACTAAATCGATCTTCTTCTGTTTTCAGTAAAAAATAAATTATTTTGTTAACGATCAGAGGAGGTATTAGCTGTATCTATTATCTATTGATTTTACGAATTTAAAGATTCGATAATATTTAATACCGTAAAGATAATATTTAATATTAATTTAATGAAAGAGTCGGTGAATTCAAAAATAACATATCATAATTTCCATTTTCTATTGGAAAAATTCTAATGATGTTTTGTAAATAAAATGTTGCTAGTAAAGAGGTTACAAGAAGGAAGAAACGTAAAATTGTCGGCATTCTTTTTTTATTGAACATCCATTTTTGAAATGCTTATCACTAAAGGTGAAATTTCAAATTGGTAATTATATTTATTTCAAAATAACATACATGTGGCTTCAAAGATATCTATATGTATGTGTTGTTGTATATCTATCGGGTGACCATAATAAAAGATAAAATAGAAACGACAGCGTGCGTTAGGTCCATCTGATGTGCTATGGTTGCGCGGTGGTGCAACTTTACCCAAAAAAACAACATTGCTTCTGTCGCACTTCGGGAATGCCGGAGGTTGAAGAACTTAAAGAAAGGCCAATGACAATCACAAATTTGCGAAAAATTATTTTGCGATTTGAAAATACGGGACTTTGCGATTTGAAATACCTTCCCAATAGTCTCGTTCTTGTTTGAGAACGAGGAAGCAAATCGACATCAAACCAACAACTTGAAACAAACTTGGTCCAGCAGTGCACTGGCAATTTCCAGGCAATTTGATATGCCATATGCAACGGTAAGGAAAATTATGAGTAAACTACTAAAGTTTTTCCCTTACAAGATCAGCCACACTCAACAACTGCTTTGAGGAGATGCGTACACTCGTCTCAACTTTTCTCTAATATTCCTAGCTCGAATGGAAGTCGAGGATACATGGCCTTGGAACATCATATGGAATGATGAGGCACATTTTCATTTCAATGGAATTGTAAACACACTGAATCGCAGCATTTGGGCGTTGGAGAATCCTCATGTGTCTCAGCAGATACCTTTGCATTCATCGAAAGTCAGCGAGGTGTGGCTTTACTGTTTCGTTCATCATCGGTCCGTACTTTTTGGAAGAAATAACACCAAACGGTCCCGTGATTTGCTCCGTCAATGCTGTGAGGCATCAACGAATGCTGCTTAATGTTGTTATTCCACAACTTCAACAGTGTGGATGCCTAGAATCCACCATATTAAGCAGGATGGAGCTTCCCCTCACATTGGATTGGGTCTTACGGGAGCATTTCACACAAGCCAATAATTCGTCGAGCGTTTCCTAAGAGTTGGCCAGCCGGTTCGCTTGATTTGCCTGTAACTTTCGGTTATAGGAATATTTGAAAAGCTTGGTGTACCAAGGAGGCGCGAACAACTTAGTAATGTTAAAGGACCGAATAACGCTGTAGTTGAGGCAAATCACTAGAAATCTGTTGCGTTTTGCTGCAGGAAATGCTGTTAACCGAATGCAGTTATTGGAACAGTTGCAAAGAAAACTTCTGTAGCCTTAATGATACCAAATCAAAATTATATTGATTTTTTTATAAAGTACGCTGCCCAAATAACGCCACCTTAACATTTAAATTATTGTAAGTCTGGAAATAAGGTGTATCGAAACACGAAAATTATGACCAAGAAAGTTTAATCTTCTGTTTGAAGCATACCATAATGAAACATATGATAATTTTCACTGGAGAAGTATGAGAACTCACATAAAAAACTTTGCAAACTGGCGTTATTAGGAACACCTGTTCCAATTAACACCACCTACTTTCTAGTAACTTAACTTTTTTAAAATTAAGAATTATTCCATCATTGTAAACATTATTTGTATAAAATTACAGTAAAAAGCAACTAAATTTGACTTTCTGTAAAAAATAATAAAAAATCACTTGAAATTAACAGTCTTTCTAATCTGTAGCTAAACCAAAAGAAAAAATGTAAAAATTAATTTGAATATCCCCTCCTTTTAAATGAAATGAGACAATAAGACAGAATATCACAAAAAACAATATTTTTCAGTTAACTCAAGAAGCTTTAGAGAAGTAAGCTTACAAAAAATAAAAAGTTTATTAGTGGCATTAAAGCGCTACTGAGCACATGGATCATACGATACACTTCTTTGTCTACAATTTCCGAATTTTAAAAATAACTTTATCTTATCTACATAGAAGAATCTTCATGAATCAAGAAAATATATAGTTTTATATAGTTAATCTTTGCCGAACATTAAAAAATCTATATTTTATCTTACGTTGATATAGTAGCAGCCTTTCAGAACCAGTACTCGACACGAATCAGTCGAAATGTAATTTCACTCGAAAATGTTAGCGGTCTGCTAATAACTCACTTCAACACTAGATGGCATGTCAATGCTAACTACTTTAGTGCAGTACTGCCATCTCTTATGTTTATGAAGAATTATATAGGTGGCGTTAAAGGTATACATGGCGTTATATGGCTCAGGTACCTTAAATAAATAACTTCATTTCTTTAATACGTCCAATGTTCTCTACAATTATAGCTTTCAGAGGCATTATTTCCCCTTGCTGACGAAACTTTGAACTATTTTTTTTCTTTAGAAATCAAAATCCCATGGATTCCTTTTGAAATCTCTAAATAGAGATTTGAAATTTCGTGCAGTTTGGCCCAATAGGCATTTGGTATTTGGGCTCGAAACATCTCGTCGTTAATTATGAACATCCGGTACATGTGCATTTACGTTGCTATGTATGGCTGAAGTTTCTTGAACGTATATTAATGATCTTAGGTTGGAAATAAGTTATCCATTGTCATGATAAAACCAAACATTCAAAGCCCTATATGAATGAAGTTGTAGATATTGTATTAATTCATCTTTTAGATTAATTCCACTTATTTTCGCCACTGACAAACCTTTTAGAAGTAAGTTTCCGTAAAATATACCATTTAAAATTTTATCGCTTACAGAAATGAAAATATCTTTTATGAAAAGTTTTCATAAAATCAAAAAGGTAAAACCATTGTGAAAGTTGTAGAGAACTTCTTAAGTTTTCACCTAAATTAAAATTAGTTCTATGTTCCGATTATTCTCTTCTAAGAGATAGCAAATGCTAGCGATAAAAAAAAAGATACTAAGTTATTAGAAAATATATCTGGAAATAAAATCATTGTATTTATTTATAAAAAAAA
>JAFIDM010009631.1:216906049-216918033 GCA_023159025.1 Thereuonema tuberculata | reverse complement strand
TTGCGGTGTTTTTTTTTTGGTTGTTGAATTGAAGATTCTGTTGTTTTTTTTTTGGTGGGGGCGGCATTTGAAATGGAGGGGGCGGCATTTTTCAGTTCTCGCCTAGGGTGGCAGAACACCTAGAAACGGCTCTGATTAGCATTGATATTAAAGGTTTCAAAAATCAGAACCATGTCTCTCCGTATCAGCTATCGACAATAAACTTCTATAGGTATCTGTGGAAAAGATTCTGGGCAAACGCTTTCATACAAGGCTTTGTTCCGATTCCTTCTCATCACCCTGAAAAAGCTGAATTCAAACATAAAATGTTCCAACTTTTAATTAAATTCAATAACTTTCAACATGTTTGAAAAACGATTTATTTGAAGAACCAGCTTTTGACTTGAAATGGAATATCTCAAATGACTTTTAATAATTGGTTCCAAAGGGGAAAAAAGGGGAATCCTGAAATAGTGATTTAAAGACCTTAAACTTAACTAGAAGTCCTTAACTAGAAAATCTGATAAGAGTCACTGCCTTGATCTTATTATACTTGGATTTTTTTTTGGTCTCTGTGGCTTAATTAGCGCTCTGCAATATCTTAGTTTTAACCTTTTAATGAATAAAAGTGTCCAATTTTGTTAGATAATTAATTATATAATAATCTTATGTTTTGTTGTCCACAAATCATCAAAATGGGATTAAAAGTAATCACTAGCACGTTCCTTATAGACCTGCAGTTTAATGTGGTTGATATAATTCTTTGTTTCCGAAGCGCTTAATTCATTTACAAGATTACTACTTCAGAAAGTTTATAAGACTTTAATAACTACTTTTACATGAAAAAACAAACAATAAAGAAGTTCCCGAAACAAGTTAAAGCCTATACTTTATCATTACAGATATACATTTCATCTACAATATAATTTACACAATATTTCGTCTTTCTTTGCGAAAGACTTCTTCAGGCGTCAAGTACGAGGACTTGAAACCATCCAAGTCCAAAATGATCAAGGCAGTGACTCTTATCAGATTTTCTATTTATGCACAGTTTTTTATATATTAATAAGGATTAACATTACATATTGAATATGACGTCACAAGATTGCTTAAAGTCGTGAACATAATAGTGCTTGAAGTAGTGCTCTACTTGTAGATCTTCAACTTACAGCTTTTTTTCAGAAATAACGAATATGAATTCTTAATATTCAAAATAGAGCGATGTTCTATTATGTCTGGTCTTTCCATTTTGTCGAAATTATATAGTCCAGATTTACATATTTCAATTCAGTTACTGCTTTTTCTAAGATTATCACCTTTCTATTTCATAATTTTAACTTGTTTTTTTGTTTGTTGTTTTTTAATTGAAGTTTTATCCTAAATTTGAAATGAAATGCTGTTTACCATGAGTGGTAGTTCAACAAACAGGTCTGTGATAATGTAATACTGTAAGTCATTGTTACTGCTCTTATGTAAATACTATAATATGATGTGGAGTGGAAACCATTGGAAAGTATTGGAGTGGAAACCATTGGATTAAATCCACTTTATTTATCCTCTTTCAATAATGTACTATCTGTTCCGGATTACGATTGATACGTAATAGATAAGCTCATTCGATTCAGTCTATTCGGGTTTCGGATTCAGTTCATCGAATTAAAAATGGGAATTTTCAATATAATTCTAAGAAAATAAAACTAGAATATTTAAACTAAGAGATGAAAGATATGCATCGATTGTTTGAAAAAAAGATGATACTATACAAAGAAGATAATAAACTGCATTATTAGTGGATGCAAAAGAAACAATGCAGTGTTACACGAAATATAATGTATTATCAAACGACACAACTCATCCATGGACCCGTTTGAATGCCATAGTTTCCCTCTCCTAATAAATAATGTTCTTTACAAAGTATATACTGTATTTGTTAAATCGTAGTGAGTTTGTGAAATCTTAGCATTGAGTTGTGGTTAACTCTTTATATCACCAAGCCCGTTTCTGCATCTTGTCTTCAAATTGCGTAAATCATCGTCACTCGATAATCCTTGAATAACGTACATCGACACCGACTGATTCCCCAATTCTTAATAATCCTCAGATTAAGCCTCAGTAAAGGTAGACGCAAATTCAAGTATCACAAGATATATGAAACTTTAAACGGATCCCATTTTTCAAAATTTGTTTTACAGGGTATTAGTAAGAAAACAGGTTGTGAATATTAATTTTAAAATTCTATTATTCTTAAATAATTGAATATATTATATATAGTAAATGTTTATAATTACTATAGTAAATAA
Organism: Thereuonema tuberculata; assembly: GCA_023159025.1. Taxonomy (NCBI): domain Eukaryota; kingdom Metazoa; phylum Arthropoda; class Chilopoda; order Scutigeromorpha; family Scutigeridae; genus Thereuonema; species Thereuonema tuberculata. The sequence continues at coordinate 216,915,754 of JAFIDM010009631.1, read as the reverse complement.
CAGTAAATTTTAACATAGAGGAGAAGGATTCCAGACGGAAACTCTGATTATTTTTCAATTTGCTTCTTTGTGCTCAATCTTAAAAAAGAAAATAGAATCAACAGAGAAACTTAATAAAAAAAAGTTAAAAAAAGATAAAAAAAATAAATTCCTGAAGTCAAGTCGTCTAGGATTTCTGAAGATCTTTATTCCATGGTTAACAATTATATTGATGCTTTCCTTCTATTATGGTCAAATAACAGTATATAAATCAAAAGTGAAGAAATGACACAGAAATTAACAATATCTGAGCTTTCATCGATGAGAGTCTGGGATGGTCGTTTCGTCCTTTTTGTGGACTCGTCAGCGAGACCCACTCCCCAACTAAACGCTCTTTTTTAATTTCTGTGTAATTTCTTCACTTATTTATAATTATTTCTGGCACGTTAAACCTTATGAGTATATAAATCACTTGTAAAAATCTGCTGATCAGATGATTTAACAGAAAAAGAATATGTATTATTCTTAGCAATTAGAAAAATTAAAGTAGTTAGATATAGAAAAATTCAGTCAAAAATACTATTCTTTACAATATTTTATTTTCATACGATAATGACTTTCTTATTTGCATTTAATATTTGATTGTTGTTGGGTATTTTTTTTCCTTTAGCTTGAAAAGACCCTTGAACTCTATATCAAATATAGGCATACATGAGGTCAACGAGAGCCACATTCTGGATTTTATTAAATACGCAAATTAAAATTTAATTACTTTTCTACACACATCGTAATTTCCATATAAAGTATAAAAAATACATATAGAAGAAAATAAAAAAGTAAAAGAAAACACAAAATAATTAGTTCAAAATTTAATATTTTTTTTCTTTTAAATTCTATATTTTTATCAAGAGATATTGGGAGCCGCACTTAACCCAACGAAGAGCCGCATGTGGCTCTCGGAGTCTATATAAAGAATTGTGGACAAGGAGCTTGTTAGTGGATAAGAAGGAAACATTATAGTATTTTGCTGTTAGAACGAGGTTTAGGATGAGAGTTAGGTTATTGTAACCTAAATAAAGTTCTTGATAGCAATAATAAATATGTTTGTGCTACGATATTAAATTATTATTCCTAAAAATAATTTAATTAGTTTAAGTTGAAGTAAATTTAAAGCATATAGAATGCTTGAAAGAAATTTTTTTTTTTTTCGAAATGGAAGAGCTCCATTTGATAATTTAAATATTCAAATTAGGAGTCGTTACGTTACAGGAAAGTGACATCATATAAGGTGAGACTCAATCTGTTCACACACACAGTGAGAGTCGGACACACAGAGAGATAGAGAGTTGATTGGACACGATGTCAGGATAGTCCAACACAAGTGGAGAACCAGTGAGGTTCAGATTAGTTCAGATAAATGAGACGAAATGAGTTCAGAAGACTTCAATGGCAGTTTATATACGAAGGTCACGAAAGCATTCAGACGGAATGGCTCGGATTGTAAATGCCAAAATTGAAGCAAGTTCAGTAAGTCAAATCAAATTATTCGTCCCTATATTAAGAAGTCAACATTCAAGGTCTAAGTAAAACCTGGATATTGTTTCTTGAAGAAAATTCCGAAGAGAAGCGAAACGGAAGCTACCGTAAAGTGAAGGCTTTATTCTCGAAGAATTAAAATTAAAGAGAAGACTAAGGTTAAGAAGAAAACCCGAAACACGGAAGGCTGTGAGGGCGTAATAGCAGATACCGAAGTCAAATTCCTGAGTGAAGAACGGACGAAACTAAATAACTGCTATAGAAGCAGCTTGGTATTAATTACCGAAGAATTATTTGCGGAAGAATTATTTTCCTTCTACTTAATAGAACTCTCATAATTATTATTATTATTATTGGACCAATCGAATGCCAACGATTAGTCAAAGTGAATATTATAAGTTACTAAGTAAGAACTCAGCATTAAAAGGAAGTCTCATAAGTGAACGAACTTTAATTAATATTTTTAAGAAATATTATTATTGAATTATTAAAGAAGACAGAAGTGTCTCCAGGATTAAACCGCCGTTAGTTCCAAGAGCAGACGCTCCTTATTCCCGAAGGATTCTGGGTACAAGAAATCATATGGTGAATTGTGACCCCGCCATGTTTAAATGTGTGTGCCAAAGGGATGTATTCAACGAAAGAAGCCTGCGTAATTCAACGAAGTTTGGCGGACTAATTCCCCGATTCAAATCAACGCAGTTGAGCACAGTAAGGTGAAAAGCTTCGAGATTTCATCAGACTGTAAGTAAATAATTTTAAATTATTTACATTTTGGAAGGGCAAGCCGCTCCTCAACGTTACTTGGAATAATTCCTGAAGTGCCGTGTATAAGAGAAACGGAATTTAACTTTGTTCTTAAGAAATCGAAGTTTGAATTTAAATTCACATAGGTGAATTATAAAAGCCATAGTGATTATTTCACACAGGTGAATCATTAAGTCATTATAGAATTATTATTTTTGTGTTCACTGAAGATAGTGAAAAGCTATTTAGAAATCATACAGGTGATTAAACCAATGATTATTTTCACAGAGGTGAAATTTAGAAATGACCATTATTAATTTAAATTTGTGCAGTGAAATTAAATTGTGTGAAAAGAAGAAACGAGTGTTAACGATACTTAAGGATAAGTAATCGTAACCATTAACTTTAAAGCAGTGTTAATAATTAACAGAGAAGTGTGCTAATTATCATTATTAGTAATTTATTGTGCGACGATAATAAATATCAAGCCGATTGTGTTTAGTAAATTAATAAGAAATATCAAGAAGATATTAAAGAATACCAGTGCAACACACGCTTTGGAACTGTATGTGACTCTATGCATGATAGTTGTGATAAACGTATCACTAATGTAAATAGTAATTTTAAGAAAAATTTTAAAAAAGGCACTCAATAAATCATTACATGATTTTTATCTGGATTCCACTAATTTTATTGCATCTTACTCTACTACAAACTAGGGATCTGCTATTTATCCCAGCAGTTTGTAACAAAACCTCTGATTTAACAATAGGAATAAAGGAAAACACAAATAACAATTATTGATTTGGAATATATATATATTTTTTACTAACATATTCCGAACTTTTGCTAATGATCTCAGCTTTATAAATGTTATAAGCTATGCATCTGCCCAATAACAACTTTATTAGGGTCTAAAGGTAAGAAAAGACTTGAAATAGCATTAATGAAAAAAATATTAATTCAAAAAGAAAAAAAAATCTTCTATTTTCCTAGTGAAAAATCATCAATATTATATTTCAAAGAACTTTTTTTTTTAAGGAATACCAACGCCCTTTAAAGCGAACTTTCTTCCATTCAATTTATTTTTGTAGTTGAAATTATATTTTAGTTTCATCTTAGAATACAGATAAAATTATATTAAAAAATTCTCTAAGTAATACATATTAGAAAAACTTATTAATTGGGATTGATCAAAAAGAAGAATATTTAAAACGATTTGAAATTGAAATACTACAGATAAACATTATTTCAGTAGAATTTAATTGATTATTAAAATATTTGTTTTTAATTTCATTTATTTAAATGTCCTTAAAACAAATTTGTAATTGGCTCTGACTGGATCTCACAACTTTGGAGCCTACATCTCTGGTGCTCAATTCTCAAAAAATCTTAAAATTTTATCAATTAAAAAATTTAATTTGGGGGGGGGGGGGAAATGCCATTTTGGGGTAAGATGCCATTTTCGCTGTAATTTTTTTGTGACTGACAGACGGTACAAACGTATATATATATAAATTTTCTTCACAACTCAATAAACACGATCTGATTGCGATAACGTTATAATTTTTTTTAAAAACAATGAAACTAAGGTAAGAGCACTGTTGTTTGCTTTGTTATTAACGAATGTGGTATTTCAGCTAAGGTCGTTGGAAAGTATTATGAATCTATGAACCTTACTATTGCATTGGCGTCTTACCTGCAGACATTGTGGCATCTTATCCAAGCAGGTTGGACAAGATGCCAGTTTCTAAAGTATTTTATACATTGCTTTTACTCATATTTACTGATGATATACAACCCTGACATTTTTTTTCTATGACATAAACGTCCAGGAAATGTACATGCATAATATTACGATTATAACTCATTTACTTTTGGTCTGACAAGGCAAAAAGGTCTTAATGGTGGCATCTCCACTCAGTTAGCTTTTTACAGAATAAAAAATAAAGTCTTAACGTTATGTTACCATTATTGCAAAGTCCTAACTTTTAATTATTTTTTTAATCGATAATTTTATATTGAGGGGTTATGGTACAGTCGATTCAGTTTTCTCTAGTCGTATAAAAATGACAAACCTAAAGAAGCAACATTTGTCACTTGAAACATTTAAACAACAATAAACCATCAATTGTGAATCGTTGCAATGTTTTCTCGCCCCTTTTGTATTTGCTAAAGCTACGCATCTCGTTTGTCGATGGCGAGATAAGCGGAGGCAGTAACAAAATTTTAGACGTAAACATTGAGGAAGAAAGTTGTTATTCTTCGTTAAATTCTGTTGTGTTTTTTATCTTCATAACGATATTTTTTAAAGTACAGAAGCCTGAGTTTCTTTATGTAGTTTCCTGTTGATTTAAAATACAAAATTCGCGATTCGAGACGTAGATGGTCTATTAACTGCGACACACTAAACATCTGTTTCTGTTTGTTGCACGATGCTATGCTTGACTTAACACTCCTTTTCCCAGGAGCCATCTCTATTGACAGTTGAACGGTTACTGAAGATAGTTGAAGGTTCTTCCATTTGCTCTCCCGAGAGACATAGACGAGTATGACAACGTCGACAAGTTGAATATTTAATTTAAATCACAAAAGAGTAATGCAAAACTGAACTGTGCATTTGTTTCCAGAAGATATACACTAAAGAAAACAGAAAAGGTGCTTTAATGAAAGAAATCAGTAGAATATTTATTTAATGTTAGTAGAATATTGATTTATGCACAAAGTAAGAATTTACACGTTTAACATACTGTAAAGGAAATAAACCTAAACAGATAAGATACTGAATAACAGTCACAATTATAATGTTACATGTTGCTAAATTTGTTAAAGTTTCTTAGAACATAACTACAACAATGAGAAAAAAATAAATTTCAGGAAATACCGATTGTATTATTTAATATGTAAGAAAAATGAATTACATTGTTAGATTATTTTTCGTCAGATACATTAATTATCATCAATGGATAACTATATTTAGCCATAAGTGGATAATATCAATTATTGGAATTAATGAAATCAGAATGCTTTGAATAGATAACCTTCAATGTTTATACAGGGCGTACCTAAAATGTGCTACCAAACTTAAAGGTTGTATTCAATCATGCAAAACAATGAATAAATGTCATATAAACATGGGTCTGGAAATGCTTTATTTCCAAGATATGAACGATACAACAATACAGAGGTGTTTCCCATACAGTCGCTCAGTTTCACAGAAAGTGCTCGAAATGTCCTATATCATGCATGAACCACATGTGACGACGAGTGTGCAAAGGAACATCCTCAAGGCATGTAGGCAACTCATTTTCCAGGAAATCTCTAAGCATGGCCGATTAGTCTAGCTGCCAGAAACACATGTCCGATGAGATGGTCGCCGATGATACCAATCCAGACATTTACAGTCACAGCCCCAACAAAGGTTTTCCGTGTGATAGCATGCGGGTTTCATCGGACTAGTGGTGAACTTTATGAAAATTCATAATGGCATCTTTCGTGAAGCAACACCTCTGTATTGTTTCACCATTCATATCTTGGAAATAACGCATTTCCAGACCCATGTTTATATGACATTTATTCGTTGTTTTGCATGATTGAATAGAACCTTTAAGTTTGGCAGCACATTTCAGTTACACCCTGGCTTATATGAAGTAATTTCTTTGGAAAAAAAAGAAGAAAATGGGATTATATGATAAGTAATCATTATGGCCTTTGACCTCATCTATGTAGCTCTAATGAAAACTTTTTGATAAAATTCAACAGCACTGTTCTAAAATTTGATTTATTTTTGAAATGTTATCGAATGTTTTCAAGCTTGAATCCGATCTAAAAAGGCGGTTAATACTCATTGACATTTAAAGATTGATAGACATTTATGAATTAATTCCGTGCTCGGACTAAAAACTAACTATCAAACCTGAAGTTTTGAAAATTATTGTATTCCTTCGAATCGAAGCCGTACTTTTTTTCCAATATAAATGCTACCGAAAATCTTAAAATCGAAGAGTTTCTATAATACATTCTTTTACAAAATGCTGCATTAAACGTGTTGAGAATTTGGGGTGCGGCTTAGAATCGATGGCGGCTTAGATACGAAGGAATAGGGTAGTATTCTATTTCTTACAAAACGAAACGAAACAAAAAACTTACGAAACGAAATAGTCCAAAAGGATATTTAATTTAGTCCATATTTAATTGGTGATCTTAGAAATCAAACCAAAAGGAATTTGAGGAATTATTCTCATTTTCCAACTTAAAAGAAAAAAATACTCAACGTATAGCTCGTTCTAACAGCAAAACACAATATTTTACTATGATATAAAAGTAAAATCTTTTTATTTAAAAATCCAATCCTTATTTTACCTACAATAGAGAAAACAAATGCAGATTTTTACCAAACTTATCTTTTTTTTAAAAAAAAAAATCAGCACCAATATCAATTGTTTTTTTCAATTCGGAGTTACTTATTTGTTTAAAATATTTCCGAACTTATACATTATTCAAGCAAGTTCAGAAAGGAACTAATTCAAAATGGAAACAATATTTTTAAAGAATTTCTGTAGCTTTAAAAAGCAATGTGTAATGTTTGAATTGAAACGCTTGAATTGCTCCGATATGTAGTGTTTGTAAAGATCTTTAAGATGAAACTGACCAGGCCAATAATTTTCAATGTACACAACAAAACGGTTTCAGGGATAGAAATATTTGAATTTACACTATTTGGGTCTTCATTTCCTCCCTATTATCCCAGTCTCAAGTTAATAATTGCAAAGTGTACTGATATTGGTGGAATTTTTGAAATATTTGAAACAATACATATTCTTTTCTTGTCAATAATTTCGCAATTGTTCATTCCAGTAGCTCTATCTCAGAAACCAGTAGGAGTAGAATACATGTTCATGTAAACGTTTTTCCTTGGAATGATTGATATTATGATCAGTGGATTTGATCCTAAAAACTCTTCACGAATACCTTTCTCTTTACGATTTTTTCTTATTGGTATCATTTTTTTTTAAATTTTTGATGTTGAAATTACCCTCTTCCCTTTCTTATTTTTCATCGCTTAATAATGCTTTTGTTATATTTAGTCCGGCTTTTGTAATATTTAGTCTACCTTCAATTCTCTTACTTTTTCTGCCAGCTTCTCATCCATCGGTATCCATTCCAGATGCTTTTCTCTCCACAGTTGGTGTGGAGGACTACGACAAAACTCCGAGAAAGCATGCGCTTGGAGCCCTCAGGTCCCCATACATCAGCTATCTCACCGCCGGAATTTAAAAACTGTTTTTGGGTAGAACATTCCTTCCACGCTAAGACTGTAAGCAGACAAACTCGGGCTTCATCTCGTCGGAGAATCATTATCCTTCGCGAACGATTATATGATTTCTTGTTAACTCGAGTCCTAGAATTCTGGACCTATTGTATCCTCCAATGAGTCGTTAATTTTATTTCTTCTTTCTTTCTGATATCTACTGCTTTGAATAAATTTTCATGTTCTAGCTTTCGATTAGTCCATCTCATTTTCTCTTTCATCGTGACGAGTATCTATGAGAGACTTTTCATAGCAGGAGTTAACATTCCATGGTACCTTCCATTTCAAGTCTCTACCCTTTGACCTCCCTTTACTGCTACTTTTCATTCGCGTGCTCGTACTTTTTCATAAAAGTATTCCATAACACATATAATTACTACGTGAAAAACTTGTGAGATTTTCGAGTTTTATTTTTCTAAAATTTCTACTTCTATAATATCGATCGTTCGACACATAGTTCTGCTGTCATTGAAAATGAATTGGAATTTATCAGAATACCAGTAATACACTATTTCAACCCATAACAAATATTAATATAATATAATAATATTAATGAAATATAATTGCTATAATTAATAGTATAATTACTTATAAATAGTATATTATTTGTCGATTCGTAAAGCATTTGTGTGATGAAATTGGACAAATTAAAAATATTAAAATATCTATATTCATTTTGATGAAAATGCATAGAAACATTCTTTAGAATTATGTCAATATTAAATACTGATCTGAAATTATTCACTTGATTCCCTCATTATTCACAAAAATAAGAATTCTTGTGAATATAATTAAGATGTGTTGTAATTCAGCAGATACATTAAACAGATTGATTGTAGTCATCTATTGAGTTGTGTTGATTATATGGAATAGGATAAATATATTACATCAAAATATTTGACGAAATATAGAATGTAATAATAGTAATTTCTATATCTGCTGTAGTTAAGTGACATCCACATGAGCTACAAATTCCTTATTTATTTCAACTTATTCTTTAAGGGTAGTATTTCGGTTATTGATGTAAGCCAAATGGGTCCACAGGCAAAGTCGAATTAGAAACGAATTAAGAGAAAGTATTCCAAAATATGAAATTTGATAAACCATATTACTTGAATTATTTTTTTTTAATAATTAATTACTAAAGAATCTCAAAATAAGTCTGTTCTTTCGTTTTTCGTAAACTTCTTAACCAATTATCCTTCTTTATTTATAAAATATGAAAGATTCCTTCTAACAGTCAACATGAATGTACTTATTTCCTCTTGTTAGAAATGAATTCTACATTCTTAACTTGATTATTCTTTCTAAGCTTTTAACGTAGTGGGCCAGTTATTCAGCGATATAAGTAATGAGCTGCGGGCTGGAAGAACTGGGTTCAATTCCCAGCGGAGGTCCGTTATTTTCTAGGATATTTCTCCTCGACACGTAGGATTCACCCAGCTTCTGTAAAATGAGCACCGGATTTCTTTTCATCCGACCCCAACTTTCTCCCGGTAGTATTGAATCGCTAACCCTTTACCTACAACGCCCTAAAAGGACTTCCATTGAAAGTGAGATCCTTAACTTTTAACTTAAAGGCAATCTATATTACTAAAATCTTTTATTTCTCTGTCTGTCTGTCTGTCTTTCTGTCTGTGTGTCTGTCCGGCGCAATTTTCTGAGAGAATGGAAAATAGAAATAATTTTTACAATGAAACATCCGCGACAGGAATCGAACCTGCAACCTTCTGATCCGAAGTCAGATGCCTTATCCATTAGGCCATAGGGACTACAACTCTCTTCATATGGGTTTTTGACTTATATCTCCTTTCCTTTCCCCCTTAAAATAAGGGATGTATTCAATCTTTTTTTTGAATCTCAACATTGTTTATTTATTTCACATCAGTCAGTTTATTTGTAATTCGAAACTGACAATTAGAACGATAATTGCCGAAACGTTGCAATATTTTAAATATTCTTACTTAACCAAATCCTATGTGATATTGAAAAATATGTGGGTGTACACGCCAGATGTTGGAGTAAAGAAACCAGTCAAGAAAGAGAGAAGCACTCCTTTTTTGAGGTGGAATACCGAAAAAATCACTATTTGCAACTCAAAAACCATCAATAAATGTAACTCAAACGTCACT
>JAFIDM010009631.1:216849666-216903132 GCA_023159025.1 Thereuonema tuberculata | reverse complement strand
AATATTAAAGAAAATTTAATAAGTTGTTTTAAGTTGGTTAGGGCTCATTTCATATACAATATTTTTTTCTATTTTATTTAACTTGATTTTTTCTCCTCCAAATCTATTCTTCAGATATATTTTTTTCTATAAAATTCATTACCGTATTTTGCTCTTCCATATTATCTGTATTTGATGAAAACGTATATATCCTTCAATGGACAAAAATTATATTTAGCAGCAATTTCTTTCATTTCTTTCGTTTTTCATCATTTATGAAGAGTAAGAACGAAATAATAAAATCAGACTTAAGGTTTTCTTGCCATCCGACCTCATCTCACAAGTAAAGGTCACGACAGCGCCACCGGAGTTCCTGGTTCAGACCATATGCATTCGAAAGATCTTCCATATCTAAGTCAACCAGCAAAATTGTAGCGGCAGACAGCCAAGGGTATAAGGAGCTACGAGGGGTCAAAGTTAACATGGTGGCCTATGGGAAATCACTTCTAAGCAAGAGACTTATAAATGCCAGCAACCTCAGATAAAGATGAGATAGACAGAATAAGCAGATATTGATTGGATAATAAGCAGGAAATTGTTATTGATCAGCTTCAAATCAGATACAATCGATGTGAAGTTCAGACAACAGGGCGTGCGAAAGGTGGATACTCTCTTCATTGACAAGATAAAGGGTACGACTGCGTCACCGAGTTGCCGGGCAAGTGGCATCTTTCCTGAAAGCTTGTTGCAGGGGGAGTTCAATGGCAGAGCTTGCAGGGCAGACAGCCAGCAGGAGAGGCGGAGGAGACGGTCAGGTCCGAGAACAGGTCAGCCTGCCGGACACACGTACAGCACCTCTTTCTGCTGCCTCTCACTTCTCTTTTTTCTCTTTGCCTCTCCACATCTCTCTCCTTCCTCTCTCACTCGCCTTCTTACACTCACCTCACACCGAAAGGTACTTTTTTTTTGGTGTTGTGTTTAATGTTTTTCCTTAAATGTGAACAGAGTATCTGCCTTTCGCACGCCCTGTTCTCTGAACTTCACATCGATTGTATCTGATTTGAAGCTGATCAATAACAATTTCCTGTTTATTTTCCAATCAATATCTGCTTATTGTGTCTGTCTCATCCTTATCTAAGATTGCAGGCTACTTATAAACCTCTTGCAGTGACTTATAAATGATTTCCCATAGGCCACTATGTTAACTTTGACCCCTCATAGCTCCTACACCCCTGGCTGTCTGCCGCTAAAATTTTGCAGGTTGACTTAGATAGAGAAGATCTTTCGAATGCACATGGTCTGAACCGGCAACTCCGTTGATGCTATCGTGACCTTTACTTGTCAGTCCCGGATCACTGAAACGTTCGAACCTTATCTTCAGCGTCCCAATGGGTCACTGTGGGTCCCAGTGCGATACCTTACCTAACCTAAGGTTTTTTAGAATTCATTTTAGATTGTGTGAATTAAAGAACAAATCTTAAAACAGAAATTTTGACAATATGTCAAAGTAATTCTGGCTTATAATGAAACATCTTTGTTAAGGAAATTCCTAAAAAATAGCGAATATTAACATTAATAAATCAAAATATTATTGGAAACTACAATATCAATAAAAAAAAATTTTCCATTACCAATCCTTTTCTCCAATTCGTCATACAATTGTAATGAAAAATACTTCGAATAATGATGAAAGATGAAAAGAATAAGGTATTCCGTTTATCATTTAAGATAGCCTCTCAAGATAGGATTGTTGAAAGAATGTTGGAGTATTCGAATTTATAATAAAAAAAATGACGATCATGTCAACCTCAAACTGTCATGCATTACAATCGTTTTATTGAGATGCTGCTAATTTGATTATTCATAAAAATATGTGAGGCAGAATCTATTGTCGAAAACAGAATTGATAATTAATTATAACATCGGAATGTAGACTTAAAATCCAAAAAATTAGAATTATTTTAAGTTTCTGTTTGAAAATTACGGTAACTAAAGCAATTATCATCTTGGAATATTCTGATGAAAATGGAAAGTAGGAAAAGCGAAAATTCTATCATGTGAGCGCTTTCCTCTCTATAAGGAAGAACAATTTAACAAGAAAAAACACAATGAGCAAAGAGATTCAGCGTTTTCTGAAATATCGATTATTTTCTTTGTAAGGGCCCTGATTTGAAAAGACATTTTTCAGATGTTGTGAACAATAGGAATATAGTTATAAAACCCAGAACTTAAGAACTTTTATCCTCATCGTTGATTTTTTTGCAAATAGATTTCCTCGCTGTTAGATAGGTGTTGCTTGGAGTATCTTTAAATGCCAAGCTCATCTTCTTTTTTATTCCTTTATAGAAGACAGGATAAAACGATCTTTGTAATAAAACCTGTCAGAACGCGAAATACTGTCGACTAATGTTGTTTTCTCAAAGGATAAAAAGAATCCTTCTTAAAAATGAGTTTTCTTACTTGAAGTGATTCCTTATCACAACTTTAGTTTGTGAACATTCTCCATTTAAAATAGAAATCGAAAAAAAAGTGATAGCGATTAAAAGATTTTGATTAAACTTCGAAAACAAGTGAATCACTTTCCGAAGAAAATAAACGTTAATTTCAGGTTAACAGAAAGAATTTGTTCAGTAGAATCAAGAAAATTCCTTACGTTTTTTTTATGCTTAGCTGACATCACTGATATTGTTTAATCAACAAGAACTCAATAATTTGATAAGACCATGGCTAATTGCGAAGATCCTAATTACAAGCTATTTGGAATATATATTGGAAATTTAATAATTTTAATTGTAACATGAGTATTCAAAAAACGCATTCCTACAACAATAAGTTTTCTGAGAATCTTGGTACTATAAGCGAAGAGCAGTTAGAAGGTTTTCATTAAGACTTAAATGATATGGATAAAGATATCAGGAAATTTATAATTTTAGTATCATGGAAAAATGGATAATCAAAATAAAGGAAGTGAAACAGTGATAGAGCAATACTGAAAATTTCTTCAAATGAAATGTGCATTGAAATGTTATAGTGACACTTATACACTCACTTCCAAAAGTTAAGCACGTAGCAGTAAAATGCGAAAAAATTGTTCTGCTTTGATTAACATGAAATGTTGCAAGTAAGTAGCTCTATGTTTATTCATGAAACAAAACAAAGAATTACATAGAGATAAACAAAATATTGAATTTTCATATATTACAAGATGACGTCATATTTGCGTCATTAACAAAATGATGTTTAAATTCAAAACTAACATTAATAGGGTATGTGAGCACCCCTCACCTGCATACAAAGTTTACAGCGTGTGATCATGCTTGTTACGAGGTGATCAACCACCGCAGAGTCTATTAATCACCATTCCTCCTGTAGGGCAGTTTCTAAAGCTCTGAGAGTGCCTGGAGGTGGGAAACGTCAACATACAGCACGGCCGAGGCGATCCCAAAGATTTTCAATTGGATTAAGGTCCGGCGAGTAAGCCGGCCACTCCGTACGTTACCCCAATCAGACATAGTCCAATTCACATGCTAGCGGCACCATTGTAATCGTGCCCCTCTGGATTGGACGGATAAAGGAACACAAACTCGTGGTACCCGGGCGTACAGACCATTCATGTTTAGCCTTCGACGAACAGTAGTGACAGATATCGTCTTACCAATGGCCGATACAACCATAGATGTCACAGGTGTGGAGGTCGATCTTCGATTCCGCTTGGCTACAACAGCAATATATCGATCTTCCGCGGGGGTCGTAACCCTTGGACGACCGGCTACAGGTCTTTGGACAACTGTTTGGCTGTTTTGGAATTGTTTCCATAATCGTGAAATGATGGAATGATGAACGCCGAAGAAACGAGCAACATCTGTTATAGACTGTCCTGCTTCAATGCGTCCAACAGCCTGCCAGCGCTCAGAATCTTCCATTCCTCTTCTGGAAGCCATAGAAACACGTCTAGCTTGGAAACAAATCGTACGAATGTTCTAAACACCTTTCATCAGCACTTACATGCATCTCCTGTAACCCTTCACAATGCAAGCTTCTTATACGACTGCCTGTTTTGCATATTTTTCTACGCGAAACCGTGATTGGCTGTTACCTACATAATTTGCATACTTCCTTCTACCTTTGGAGCAAATTTCAGCTTCTTTAATTCAGATCTCTTACAGAAATTAACATTTTTCCTCTCCGTGCTTAACTTTTGGAAGTGAGTGTATTTACATACTTCTTAAAGCTTAAAATCTGTTCATAATCCGTATGTGGATTTATGATATCATGCTCATATGATATAAAAATATAAAAAAAAAACTCTTGTTTTGCAAAGAAAACTCCTGTTAAGTGCAATATCTACATTAAAAATTAATTTTAACACTCCATAAATAACTATGTTATTTCTCAGAAAGTTATAATATTTAATTGTGAAAGTTGAACTTTATACATCTAAAGACTAAAATTTTTGATTTTAATATAGAAATAAAACATGCAAAAATTTCTTATTTATTTATTAGTGAAAGAAACAAGCACAAGGAGGATGTTTTTTGCATGCAATAGTGAAAAGACAAAGATACAAAAATAAATTATATAAAATTCAATTCTTTAATGCTGAAATAATGCTAAAGACAACATTTATTTTTGAAATATTTATTTTTGTATTTGAACTATATAATTTATTTTAATAGCTTTTAACGAATATTTAATGTCATTTCAAAATATCAGACAGTAATATATTTATGTATCCACTTCAAATAATTATGTGTATCAAATTATTTTATCACTAAAAGAATGCATAAATCCATGTGCATGTTCTATTTAAATGCTATACTCAGCAATAGTCATTTTCAGATGCCTTAATGTTTTATTCATGGAATTAATAAAAGCAGATTAAAAATTCGACTATTAAAAAACGTGAAAACAAACCCAACGCCTCATTATCGATAATGTGGTCGACAGCCGACTTGAGAATAAGAATTCCTCAATTTGAATATAAGAAACAGAGACTAAAATCCGTGTCTGTGAATTACGTAACGCTGTTAAGAGAAAGGCTGGAATGAGTACAATTGTATTAAAAGAAACAGAGCAAAAAAGATTCTTAAGCTCTTGAAACACAACATTAATAATTCAATATATGGAGAAGAAAATAAGAGAGGAGAGAGGAGCTGCGTGTATGTGTCATGAATTTAGGACAATTATAGCAAATATAATAATGAGCTTTAAGAAAACAATCCCTTGGTTTTATTTCTTAATAATTTTATTGAGATTTTTATAAAAGTCAGATTGTCAATTATGTCTTCTAAAGAAATTCGTTCACATTAGTTATGATAATTTCTCTTCAAATGGTCAGTATTTTTTGGGAAAAGTTGAGGATAACTATTAAAGAAAGGAAAGAAGTAAGAAATGATAATTTATGGCAGTATTCTTTAAGTTATTTATTGATGTGTAATAAATCTTGTATAAATTTCTCTCTTCTACTAGTGAAATGAACCCTTCACTAGTATTTTTTAAAAATTTGAAATCAAGTAGCTTTACTTTCAGCGTGTCTCCTGCATATATTTAAATCTAATATCTCAGTCAATGACTAAATTAAAATATTTCGTTATTAAGATATGATATTCATTCTATTTTCAGACTGTTCTATTTTCATTTAAAAATTGGTCTGCTGAAGCATATATATATATGTATACATATTATGCACCTTATATACAGATCTCGACAAAGTAATGGAAACGTTTGTCATTTATCCGAATTTTTTATTAAGGTAGGTTGCCCAAATAAGGCCCGGTTTCAAATAAGGCCCATCCTTCGTTTTCTTAATAGAACGTTGACAATTTACCAAGATTAGATATGTTTCAGACAGGTCCTGGCTTCTAGCGGCTACACCAAAAATTAGGTCCGTTGAAGTTGATAATTTCACCATGTTTGTTTCAGTTGAACAGTAAAAGTCGCCCGAAGCTTTTGTCGTTACTATTTCAACTTAATTTGATAAATCGTCTGCATTTTTTGGCAACTTAATATACATAAACATGTTTTATGTCATTTTAAAGTGTGTAATGAGTAGAATAAGATACTGTATTTGATATTTTCCAGTTGACCTGCATTTAAATACTTTTAGTAAAACAATGCATGAAAGCGTGGGTTAGCAGGGGGCTCCAAATAAGGCCCTCCATTCTATAACATAAAGTAATTACATATAATGAGAAAAAATATAACAAAAATCATCAAAGCTAGTTTTAAATTCATAATTTTATAAATTAATTACTAATTAATTATTAATTTGTAGCTTAATATTTAGTCAGAACTAAATGTTGGAAATTGGCTGTTTTCACTGCCAAGCTCTTGGCCCTGTGGGCAGTTTGCCTATGACTAGTAGTGGGCCTTATTTGGAACAGGGGCTCCTAATAAGGCCCTTCAGTTATATTTTTAAAACTGTGTTATTACAGAAAGAATTTCAAATGCCACTAATTCTAAATTCACTTTTTCATAACAGCACACCTTAAACTACCTTTCAAGACAGTTTTCAGAATTTTCACTCTTGCAGTAGAAATGTAAAAAATCTTTAAACGTTAGGTGGGCCTTATTTGGACAACCTACCTTATTATGGAGTTGGTCGACCTCATCAGAATTATGAACAGCACAATTCGATGTGCAGTGAATGGGTACTGGTCTCACAGATAAGGAAAACTATATTCTACCATTCTTCTTGCAAAATTGCTATCGAGTGATAAAACTTGAGCAAATCGTGCTCTTATCAGCGCTCTAGAAGTTCTCAGAAAGCTACAATAATAGTACGGTCCGATGTCACCAAAGTAATTGCTTTACTTCATCCTCACATTAATGTTGATGCATACTTTACAGCGTGGATGAGAGTATTATACCTGAATCTGGGATAAGGCAACAGTGAAGATTGTTTTCACAACTTCATTCACGTGATCCTGGATAAGATTCAGGATTAGGTGCATGCTGAATAAGATACGTTGTTGCTGTGGCGACACACTTCAAGATAACTATTGGTCTTAAAAAGTGTCATGAGACTCGTTTCCATGCTTTACAGTTGCAAACAAGCATTGAGGTCGCTATTCTTTTGCCGGATGTCTCTATAAATTAACTCTCCCTGTGATAAGACACAACCTGAAAGACGATTCGTCGGACATAAAGACATTTGCAGTTGTCAAGTCACCAGTTTTTCTGCTTTCTGCATAATTGTGTTTATAATTTGATACAAGTAATGAAAGATTTCATGTTTTCAGGTCGTAACTACTTATTCTGTGATGTTGCCGACAAACTGTTCATGAAAATGGGTCCGGAAATGAATAGTTTTCGCGAAAAACATTAGTTTTCATTAATCAATGTATGGTTGTTTGTTGATACAATATGATGGGGAAAAGACGTATTTCAAAATATTCATAAATTAAAACAGATATACAAAATAGAGAAAAAATGATTTACTTAACGGTGTTGAAAAAGCAAGAAAAATTAATTGGGTCCGGAAAGGACCAACCATAAACTGAATAATGAAAATTACGTTTTTCTCGAAAACTATTCATTTCCAGACCCATTTTTATTTGAACATTTTTTTTTTATTTTATTGAGTAGAACTTTCCTTAAAAGTTTGTACAGGAAATTTTGAATCATCATATATATATATATATATATATATATATATATATATATATATTTATTTATATGTATAAAAACACCCTACATACAGATATACCACCTATATATAAATTTTAATGGGGCACAAGACAAATCTTTTTCTTCTATGAATGCATATCCACTGGACAGCAACCTTCTACGTATCTAAGATTATGGTTGCCTATCATACAGAAAATTCTGTTGCCTCTAAATGTGAAATTGTGGACAGAAAAAGAATGTATAACACAAGGAATGTTGAGTAACAATGCGAATTGTGTTCCGAAAACAAAATTACAGCAGAGTTAAATATCGATCGAGAAGATTCTATTTTAACCAGAACAGTTTGTCGGCGACATCACAAATAACTAGTTATGACCTGAAAACATGCAAATCTTTTGTTACTGATACAAAACAAATCACAGTTATGCAGAAAGCATCAAACTGGTGACTTGACAACTGCAAATGCCTTTATATCTAACAGAAATAATATAAAGAACCAACAAACATACACTGAAAAATGAAAACTGTTTTTTCGCGAAATCTATTCATCTCCTGACCTATGTTTATTTGAATCTTTTGTTTGTCTTACTGAATAGAACCTACCTTTTATGTGTGTGTGTGTGTGTCTACCAAATTTATAATATATGTGTGTCTCAAAACTCTCTACACAAATAGAAGACTGAAAAGATATGCAAAATTTATAGCTTTAATGTTAGCTTATTGCCATCTGTTTTGTTGAAACAACTGAGATGTTTCTTCAATGGTTAAATAGAATTTTCTGTCTTTTGTTCCTTAGTTTCTTTCCTATTTCTTTCTTCAATAAATATTTTATCTAACAAATGAGGCTTTGAAATAATAAGATTCTACATTCATACATCGTTTTCAAATAACAATACTTACCGTTGTTGACATGGAATTGATTCATCATTCTTCAAATAAAACAAAAAAAGAATGCCACTAACTTTGTTCACATAAACATAAATCTTTTCGGTTTGCTGAGAATTTAACTTCACTAAATGTGATCTAAATTTCCATCTTTTACATAACAATTGTAATCTTGTACGATCAACTGATGTGAACTGGTTTGTTTGACAATTCAATTATTATCCACTATCCAAAACAAGTGAAATTCTTAATAGTTGACGAATGCACTAAGATCAACACAGATAATTAATCAGTTTCACATTAAGAATAACAAAATTAAAAATTAAGTTAAAATCATAGCAAATATCACTAATTTCAGAAAGTCTGTGCATAGAATCTATAGTTATATGTCCTTATATAGTTGTCCAAAAGAAAAGAAATAAGGATCCATCATGTGCTTGTCTGTGTTATTTAAACCTGATAACTAAATCAGGAAAACACGTTCATTAAGCAAAAAATGTCAAATTCAAAACAGTTTGGAAATATCGACCTGTTAATTTAAATCTCGTCGATCACCTATGAAAATTTTATATATGAGATTAGCATAAACTTTAATTCTTTGTTAGAATTTCAATCATGTAATTAAATAGAATAGTGTTATGACCATCTAGTTATAATTAATATTAGATTCCCAATGATTATATGTGAAGTTCTGATCAATTGCTTAATTATCTTATTGGACTAAATAAACATCACTTCTTTGTTCCTGTTTGTACTTAATACTTTTTAATTTTATCATACTCAATCTTATGATTGAAACTTCAGAAATATTTATGCAAGAGGAAGTGTACTAGACCTTAAAAATCGATGAGACAATCATGTGAATCAATCATAAAAAGATAAAACATGAATCGAAAGAATATACCGTGTACAGAATTATTAAATGATGAAAACTTATTTAAAACATTAAAATACATTAAGTTTCAGTAAATTTCAACTTTTCTCTTTGTCAATTCAGAAAGAATTTGAACATATTTAACATAAATTCTTCTATGAAGATCATATAAAATGATTTGTTTCTATATTATTTTAGAAATTATTTTCTTCCAAGGAAAAGTGAATTCTCGCTGTAGTTATTCTACCGTACGGACCTATAAGAAGTCCTCTATAAGATAAAGATCATTGTACAAATGTTTTGGCAAACGAATACCAAATTGTGATAACGATGAATACAAGCCTTTGTCAAGAGAAATAAACAATTATCTCTCGAGGATCATATAGTAATAACAAAAACAAAATCAATTAGAAATAAAGTAAAAAGTAAATGTAATTAATGTAAATTACTGAAGAATTTTTAAAACATATAAATAAAGCAATGTTCTAAATTATTTAGGAATACCTTTTATCTTTTTTTCGTGTGATACTATTACTCTTCGAAATGTAAAATTTCGATCGTTTTTATTTTATTATAATAATGGAGTTTGTAAGTGCGTACTAAGAATTTTACAAAGGGATAAAAACCAACAACAAATAACAATCACTGAGCTGCTTTTTGAATTTTTGATACTGGGAATCCAAGACGGTCTGTATGGGTGAGACCAAAAGTTTACTGAGTGACATCCTACAACGCTGTTTCACGCTCTTTGGTGATCATTAGCTAGGAATAAACAGCGAGATCTCAGTACCGAGGTAAACAGGAACTAAAATAAGCTAACAATAAATACATAATAAAAAATAATTTAAAAAATTCTTGTGCTGGCATTCCGGCGGCTTCAAATGAATTTTCTGAGCGCATAAAATGCTCATATACAATTTATATACTTTTTTTCTGTAATATTTATTGACTATTATTTTTTTAACGAGAATCAGGATTTTCACTACATTAAATTGAAAATAGAAGCAACTATTAGAAAAATCTTATAAAGAAAATCAGTACTATTAAGAGAAATTTTATTATTCTTTCTTTTACAAATTTCTGTTACAAAAAGTCAAAATTAATGAATTTTTCTATTCTTTTCTTATGACTTTTTTAAGTAAACAGGTGAATTTCTGTTAAAGATTACAGATACTTGTTTGATTCTAGTATCTATATAATAAGCGCGAGTGTTTGTTTGTTTGTCTTAAAACAACGTCGCCATTTCTCAGCGGATCTTTATCAAATTTGGCAAGGAGGTTCATATGCATCCCAGAATAATGCAAGAACAACGAAAACCTGATCCGGACTAAGGGGTGTAAACGACGCGGGGGCGGTGGGTGCAAACATTCTGAAGTGTACGCATATTTCTGAAACCTCTTTAGTTTGAAAAACGAAATTTGGCATGAGTGTTTTTTTGTCCAAATCTAAAATATATGTATTCGATGAATTTTTGATATCCATATTCTAAAGAGTGTAAACGGTGGGGGGGGGGTAATATATCTTCAAATATTTATGAATCTCCGAAAGCGCTTGATTTATTGTAAAATCAAGCGAAATTTTATGTGAGCTTTCTTTGTCAAAATCAAAAGTATTCGGCGAATTCTCGATATTCGGATTCTAAGGGGGATAAAAGAGGGGAACTTTCCTGCAGGGTATGTATATCTCCGGAACAGATTGAGTTGCAAACATGAAATTTCATATGAGTGTTCTTTGTTAAAATCTAAAAGATATGTATTAGACGAATTTTCGATATTCGACTTTAAGGGGTGTAAACGGGAGGAAACATTCTTCAAGGAAATGAGTATCTCCGAAACTGCTTGAGTTCCAAGCACGAAATACAATAATACTGAGGCCTTTTTTGCACTAATTTACAAACCCTCATAAAGAAAAGTGACTACAGACAGCTGTAGTTACAGAAAGAAAGAGAAGAGAAAAGACACAGAAAAGAAATTAAACACTCATACCTGCCTCGGGATTCGCATTCAGATTCAGACCAAATTATTAGGCAACCGAATCTTCTATGTCTGAACGAATCTAAACGTTCTTTCTTTAAAAAGCAGATAATGATCTCAATTTTACAATTACTTTTAAAATAAAAATTGTTTTAAAGAACTTGGAAGCTTCATTATAATTTCTTTCAATTTTTGTGGTGATTTAGAAAGTAGATTACTCCCTCTCTTCTTATATGAACGCTCTAATCTGAGTTGTTTCATAGTTTTACTTTCAAATATTTTTAATATTTATTATTTAAATTTAATAACAACATAAAATTCTTATTTGCAATAAGTTCAGTTTGTTATTTTCAGTTATTGTTACTATTATCTCAAATATCGTAAAAAGTTGCTTTAAAAAAAGTAAATTTCTTGAAAGTCTTTTTTTTGAGAACTTCTGATTTGATCCTTATTTATAGACAATTTTAAGGAAACTATTTTTGTTTTTAATTTAGGGATTAAAAAGCATTATTTGTAGATGACTTAAACGAAAGCCTTTATTTTGTTATGGGGAAGAGTGTAAGTTAAAGGAGCCCATTGAGCAGGCCATGCTGGGTGCTTTGGGGTATTGGAATATCTGCCCAACCTTCCCCACCATGGGGATGAAGGTGGATTCGGATTATCGTAATGAGCAATGTTAAAAATTTAAGAATAATAAATTCATTAATTTAAAAGAAAACATTATTTCCAAAAATAAAACTGTACAGGTTTATTTAATTTGTTGCCCAAAATATACATTTTTTGGGTATAATAAATTTGAATCATCTGATCTTACTCACTAGGAACCTATCCTTCCTCAGTGGTGCCTTTATTTAATAAATAGTTAAAATTACTTAATATTCTTAGTTAGATTCCTTAGGTGCAAGCAGTATATAACTTCGATCCACTTTTCTCTGTGCAAGTTTGACAACAGCTGCAATTGAATCCTTGTATCTGCTTGAGTGAAAATATCCAAGATTTCGTATACGTATTAAATTCTTCGCACATTGAGGCTTGGGGCTCCTGTAAATGAGACTTCGATCGAAGCGTCTTTCGCATAAGAAATTCGATGCGTCATCCTAGTTTTCCAATGCCAAGAGCAAATTAGATTTAAGAAAATTCCAAAGGTTTGATGTCATTGAGGCTACCGACTCCGAAGCAGTAAAGAAGCGTGAATGCCATTGAAACTATAGAGGCACATCATATGTTAGAGGTAAATATAACCTAAATACTCGAGTAATTAAAGCCTGTAGTGAATTTCCTTATGAAACTAGGAAAGACACAAATAAAGCGAGAAATGCATCTAAATGTAAATAGCTTTGCTTTGCCGAAGCTGTTTTGTTGCAGTTCTATCCATATGCATTTTGTTTGTGCAAAGTCAATTCCATAAAGAAACCGATTTTGTATGTAATATGCTTACATTTTAAATACCAACATTATTTATTAAAACTAATTTTAAAGTTTTAGATAATATATTTATCAATCCGAAAATAAATCAGCGCTATCTTATTTAAATTTGTTTGTGGATCTCGAATATTTTCAGTTCATATACCTTATTAATGTTATTATTATATATTTCCAGTCTTACATTATATTTCCCCCATTATTTCGTGGTATATTATGACATTTCTTCATATTTGAAAGAGGGTTTTTAGTAACATCTCCAGATGATACCTTTAAAATTTATTATAATTCACACTAACTCACTGAGTCTCTTAATTTTGTGAATATGATATCACTTGAAAATGGCAATTGCTACTATAGCTGCTGAAACATTGTGTGTAATTTTTATATTTAATACTAAAATACTAAATTCTCAAGTTTGGGTGATTTTATATTGTCGGTAAGCATTTTAATATTAGTTTCTTTTCTTTGTGAACTTAAATAAGTATTTTCGAAAATTAATCTATTAATTACTTTCAAACGATCTGAAATATTTAGATTGTTGGTGAATAAATAAAATTGAATTGTAAATTGAACATGTTAATATGAAAGGTTAAAAATATATATTAATAACAAGCAAATATAGAAAAAGATTAATTAGATATCGTCAATTTGAGTATATTAAGTAGATTAATTAACAATAATAAGTTTTATATTTTATGTTTTATACAATATTTTACTACTTAAGCAGCGAATATCCACATAAAGTAATAAATAAATAATTTTGAAAATAATATTAGGTCTTTGATACAGAAAAGACAAAAGTAACTTTTTATATATTGGATAGTGAAAATTCCTTAAATTTGAAAATGGTCGGTGGATTTTATAGGAATTTTTATTTTTATAGTGTTTCCATTAAAATCGCCTTTAGTCCGATACTGATAGCTTATATGTCACATCAAGTTCTTTTACATTGCTACGACAGTCTTTATTATCTCAGCTTATTATTATAAGCAGGTTTGGAATAGGAACTTTCCAAAAGGGGAAACAGCCTGCCTTGCCGCAAGAATTTCAAATGATAGAGTCGCCTGACTCACAAAGAACGATCGTCATGACGGTACCTGTACAGTGGTTCAGAGATGACATTAAAACTACTGAACTGAAAACCAGAACAAATTTCAAAAATAAACAATAAAATTTCAGTTACTATTTTACTGTTATTGCACATATCATAAATAAATCCAAGGATTAGCCGACACACCTACTTAAAACAAACTAATTTAATTTACGATAAAAAACAGCACGACCTAGGTTTCGAATTATCATTCGTAATTCTTTGACAAGCAATGTTGAAAATACTCAATTACACTATTATATAACATGAATGACGTCAAATATATGTCATCATTGTCAGGTCTGGCATCATTGGGGGCCCTTCGGCTGGAAACGAATTTGGGGCCCTTTCGACTTTACCATTTTTCTGGTGATTGTAACCAATACATGACTACCGGGGGGGGGAGGTATAGAATAAATTAAGGGTTATTTTTATTAATATAGAATGAAATTTTTATTATTTTATTTTTATTACTATACAATAATATTGTCATTATTTGCATTATTTATAACATTTCTGTGTAGTATATTATTATACAGAAATATTTATAAATAATACAAATAATGACAAACTTTCAGGTGCATTCTATATATCTTATTCAAAATTATCACAAGTGATAAGATGAATACATATCTATTCATAAGTTTTACTACACCGTATCCTACCAAAAAAAAAAACCACACTTACACTAAACCAATAACTTTTTCCTTAATTCTTCACGAGTATTAGGTACTTTATCTATGATTAGATCTTTATCTAAATTGAAAAATGAATCTCGTTCCACATTCATTAGAATCAAGTTCGACAAATGTATCTTGAATCAGAGTTGATCTAAGCCTGTTTTTTATAATTTTTACATTAGAAAATACCCTTTCACATGTTACTTACGTACATGGAAGGATAACAACAAACTTGTATGCTGTGTATAGGTTAATAAAAAACCCAGATCGAGATCATTCATAAATAATGGGGAAAGCACAGGCCAAACATTTGAAGCATTGTCTATTTTCGGTGCAGCGGACAAAATTTTCTTTTGTCTTCTTCTTCAGAGTCAATATGATCCTTTTCACTGTCTTCTTGACTAGGCATATCTTCTTTTTTATCATATTCAAGTTTTTCACTCTCGCATCTCGTTAAACTCTCGTATTGATCTGCAAACTGTTTTAGGTCTATTAGTAAAAGATTTTTGTCAACTTTACACAGTTTGGGATCCTTTGAAATCCCCGTTCAGGGCCCCATGGTAGTGGTTAGTAATGAAGGCTATGTTGGGGCCCTACCAGTGGAATTTTTATGAGGAGCGTAGCAATCCAAATGCAGAAGCCAGATTAACTTTACTTTCCAACCGGACTGTACTAATTATGCTTAGCACAGTCTGGTAGTAGGCCCATACCCGCCCATTGGCTGACGAGCAAGTCGGGTAACGTGAGACGCGCTTCTAGGCTTGTTAATATTGATGAGTAATTGTAAACACAGTACCCGATATAGGGACATGAATAATCAGAAATTAAAAGTAAAGATAAATCTGGGTAAAAAATAGCGTATCCCTCGGCTATTATCGATTGTTTGTAACTTTCGAGTGTGAAAATACTAATTTTACTTTCACTCATCGCCCAGTGTCCCATCGGGGCCCTCCTTGGCCTCTCTGGGCTCGGGGCCGTCGGCGATCGCCGACCTGTCGACCTGGCCAGACCGCCCTTGGTCATTGTAAATTAACATATTGTAAGTCTATCAAGGGAACCTAGCGGCGTTGGCCTGCATTAGTGGATGAATGTTCTGCCTTCTATGGCGTACATCCATAGGCTGATGTTTGAATATGATTACAAATGGAACGCTATGGAGTACTCACCGTTGTGTGGAGAGGTTGTAGAAACATAGCGACGTGGTTGATAGAAACTGTATTAACCTTTTCTCTAATGAAATAAATACACATAAAAATAAAAATGATAATAAGAAATAAGATAAGTTAAAATTTTCTTTTTTTTTTCACTCTTTCATCCTTTATTGTAAATCAGGTGATTTTCATCCGTTTAACGTTCTTATTTGTTTAGAGTTCTTTTTTACTTTCTTTTTCTTTAATGCCTTTGAAAAAAGTCCAAACTCGGCCGTAGTTGGTACCGAGAGACCCATTTTAATATTTCATACTGGAAATGAATGAAGCACACAATGATCATCTCTCGGTATCAACTACGGCCGAGTTTGGACATTTTTCAAAGGCATTAAAGAAAAAGAAAGTAAAAAAGAACTCTAAACAAATAAGAACTCTAAACGGATGAAAATCACCTGATTTACAGTAAAGGATGAAAGAGTGAAAAAAAAAGAAAATTTTAACTTATCTTATTTCTTATTATCATTTTTATTTTCATGTGTATTTATTTCATTACAGAAAAGGTTAATACAGTTTCTATCAACCTCGTTGCTATGTTTCTACAACCTCTCCACACAACGGTGAGTACTCCATAGCGTTCCATTTGTAATCATATTCAAACATCAGCCTATGGATGTACGCCATAGAAGGCAGAACATTCATCCACTAATGCAGGCCAACGCCGCTAGGTTCCCTTGATAGACTTACAATATGTTAATTTACAATGACGACATATATTTCACGTCATTCATGTTATATAATAGTGTAATTGAGTATTTTCAACATTGCTTGCCAAAGAATTACGAATGATAATTCGAAACCTAGGTCGTGCTGTATTTTTATCGTAAATTAAATTAGTTTGTTTTAAGCAGGTGTGTCGGCTAAGTAAATCGAAGGATTCTTGGATTTACTTATGAACAATAAATTATTAATATTTTATATTCCTTAAAACCGTTGTTAAATAGTTATCAAATGAATTATCGTTTGAAGGTTTTAACAATGCTAATTTTTTAAATAGAAGATTATAATATAGATCTATTTCCAATACATGAGCAGAAATTACATAGAAACTTAAATAATAAATGATTTAATTATCTTCCTTTTAAGTTGAATAGCCTTGTTTTAAGAATTCAGATGAGTTATTTAAATGTCACCCAAATACATTTAAATCGCAATCTTTTCGTCACATAGAAAAATAGGAAACCTTGTAATTTAGTAGACGAATTCGAGATGCGCAAAAAAAAAACCGGATTAGTTGTTCTGAATCTTGCTTTTTCATCAAATGATAAACAATCTAGAAAAATTATGATCTAAATATCGATTTTCTTTCTCGGATAGCCAAAAAGATAATTCGTCCTTGCGCCATAAACCTTGCTTTCCATTGCGGGGAAAATTTTATTTTCTGTGATTCTCAATCTTTCCAACAGGTTTTTAGTTGAATCACAATTAAAAACGAAGAGTAATTACGATAATCTGATCGAACTTCAACAGTTCTGAAGAATAGATTTCTTAATAAATTGAAAAAATCTATTCTTTAGAACTATTGAATAGAGTGTACTGAATGAGTAACTGATTTTTTTTCGGAGCATAGAGTACAACATAATTTATTTAAAGGAAATACAATTAAAAAGTATTTCCTTTTCAAAAAGCAAAACGATTTCACTTTTTGATTAAGCTTTTGATTTAGTCGAGGAGCAAGGCATCTATTCTGTTGCTGACCATCTATCTTCATCTTTAGATAACATATTGGTTTGTATTAAAAGAAGACTGGCAATGGCAATCCTTTTTTCAGTGTTAAAATCTATCAGCGAAGCGTCACCGATTCATATTTCTAATGAAAGGCAGCCAACCGATATTAATCTGGAATCCAAAATTATCACCGAATATTACACATCTGTTCTCTCCAATTTGCACCAACTTCTGAAACAGTAGTCGTATCGAGTTGGAATCGGGTTTAAAGTTTTAATTTGTGATCAGTGCAGTTATTAATTGTCGAACAGAAATGAAGATAGTAAAATGTCATTCCCACATCCAATATCTAAATAAAGATTTATTGTACCATTTCATTAATTACACTTCGTGATAATTATCATAATGATACTCTGTTATTTATTATCACCGAGCACATGTGCACTGGTGTGGATGAAAAATGAAAATGGATTCATTAATTTTTAACTCAATTTCGAATAAAAGTTCTGTAATGCTGTTTTTGAGAAGACAAAACTCTCATAGAAAGTGGCCTACAATGAAACATGTCGCCACCTCTTCAGCTCAAACTATAAAGGGACAGATATGAGTGATACCTTATAGTTAATCTTAAGGCTTGTAGATGGGAGGAAAAATACGAATTTACTTGACAGGAAGTGGAAATGGCCGACATTTAAGGGGTCGCCTTGATTTGGGGTACAATATGAAACCAAGTTTTCCCTATGTTTATATATGCAGATTCCGTAATGTCATATGATTACGATATGTAAGTAGTTATGTTAAATGGAATTTTAATAACAATTCTTATTTAATAACAGTTTTACACAACAGAGACACATTTAATCAATTCATATGTTATATTTTATATTTTTATGATACTTGAGAATATAATGACAAATAATGAAAAATACAAAAAAAAACATAAAAACAAACTTTGTTCATACATACAATCATAAGCTATATCTATTTTTGCTCGAATTAGGTTTGGATCTTGTTCGATTCCCGCTGATGGCTTGGCTGTTTCAGTCTCTTTTAAGTCTAGCATAAATTTAGCAGTCTTATCTGCTTATAATCTGAATATAATCGCAACAAAAAAACATTAAAACCTATTTCTTTTATTAAACCGAGAATTTTTAATATTCTTTTACGAAATATTTTTGTTTTAGAATTCGGTGCTGAGATGTCTTCTAGAAAAGATCGGATTTTTAATAAAATCACTGATTTTTTTTAAAATGAACATCGGAAGCATAGTAGTCCGTAAATAAATGTGGAAAAAATGAAATAAGATCACGCTGAGAATGAAGGCGACTCCCTGCATTGTCTCCTATTGTGTTTACAGGAGATGTGGTGGATATGAAGGCGATCACCATCTGCAAGAAAAACAGGTGCAAATGACGAGCAAAGCGGATCCCTCACTGAGTATGAAATTGAGAAATTCTGAAGGAGATTATTAACTAGACGAAAATCATTCACTTCTTTCAGAAATAAAAACGAAAATTAAATGCGAAATATTTTACAGAAGAAGCCGACGTTTATTCTTTTCTATGTTCTTACATATTCGTTTTA
The DNA here is from genome assembly GCA_023159025.1 of Thereuonema tuberculata. NCBI lineage: Eukaryota > Metazoa > Arthropoda > Chilopoda > Scutigeromorpha > Scutigeridae > Thereuonema > Thereuonema tuberculata. The sequence continues at coordinate 216,884,140 of JAFIDM010009631.1, read as the reverse complement.
TTCTTGTCTGTTGAAATTTTCCTGGAGGATTGCTCTCTGAGTGAAATGACTTTCAGATATCAAAAAAACAAAACAAAAAAAAAAAAATAAACGTAGAGGATAATACAGGTTAAGGTGATGATGCTATGCTTATTGTAAAGTAAAATAAGTATTGCCACTAAGTTAAAGTACTGCATTGTTGCAACTAATATAATAAATAGTATAATAAAGGCAATATATAACAAATATTGCTATTTAAAATACTATAAGGTACCTGAGCCATATAACGCGATGTATACCTTGAACGACACCTATCTAATTCTTCATAAACATAAGAGATGGCGGTACTGCACTAAAGTAGTTTGTATTGACATGCCATCAAGTGTTGAAGTGAGTTATTAGCAGACCGCCAACATTTTCGAGTGAAATTACATTTCGACTATTTCGTGTCGAGGACTGGTTCTGAAAGGTTGCTACTATATCAAGGTAAGATAAAATATAGATTTTTTTAATGTTCAGCAAAGATTAACTATATAAAACTATATATTTTCTTGATTCTTGAAGATTCTTCTATGTAGATAAGATAAAGTTATTTTTAAAATTCGGAAATTGTAGACAAACAAGTGTATCATGTGATCCATGTGCTCAGTAGCGCTTTAACGCCACTTTAACGCCACTAATAAACTTTTTATTTTTGTAAGCTTACTTCTCTAAAGCTTTTTGAGTTAACTGAAAATATTGTTTTTTGTGGTATTTTGTCTTATTGTCTCATTTCATTTAAAAGGAGGGGATATTCAAATTGATTTTTACATTTCCTCTTTGGGTTTAGCTACAGATTAGAAAGACTGCGTTAATTTCAAGTGATTTTTTATTATTTTTTACAGAAAGTCAAATTTAGTTGCTTTTTACTGTAATTTTGTACAAATAATGTTTACAATGATGGAATAATTCTTAATTTTAAAAAAGTTAAGTTACTAGAAAGTAGGTGGCGTTAATTGGAACAGGTGTTCCTAATATCGCCAGTTTGCAAAGTTTTCTTATTTGAGTTCTCATACTTCTCCAGTTAAAATTATCATATGTTTCATTATGGTATGCTTCAAACAGAAGATTAAACTTTCTTGGTCATAATTTTCGTGTTTCGATACACCTTATTTCCAGACTTACAATAATTTAAATGTTAAGGTGTTAAGTGTTAATACATCTCCAAATTTATTAGGAACTAGGTGTGCCACGCGGTTTCACCCGCATTAAATTTTGATTATACAGTACATATCTGTTTTATACACTTAGTTATGTACTCGTAATTTGTATCTCATTAACTATAAATACCATCTGGAAAATATGTTGTATCATAAAAGGACCAATCACTTCAAAATAAACCAACTTTACAGAAAGCACAACAGAAAGCCCAGCGCGCCGTCGCCGCCGCCGCAACCGACAGTTTGTCAATTTGGTTGACGTTTATGTTTACTGCTCCACTCCTATTGGTCGTAGCGTGATGTTATACCCTATAACCTTCCTCAATAAACGGGCTATCTAACACAAATTTTTTTTTTTCAAATCGGACTTGTAGTTCCTGAGATTAGCGCAAACATACAAACTCTTCAGCTTTATAATAGTAATCGTAGATCGTAGGATACCGTAAGCTACTAAGAAATATCTTTCAAGTTGAATATAAATTGGCGATACAAAGGAATTGGCGGAATAAAAATTTTCTGAGAAGAAGGAAATAATGAAAAAATAATTGTAAGAGAAAATAGTATGATTAATAATTTTAATTCATTGTTCATGATGGCTATTAGCACGATTCCTCACACAATCACTGGCATGCATTGTTATAAATACCTAGACTATCTACGAAAGTTTCATCTTTGAAGGACAAAACGGTTTTGAGTTATTTTGATATTAGACAAGGAATATACAACGGTTTTTAGCATGTAGCTTAATATCCCTTAATCAGATATATTCTAAAATCGACAGAAATCTTCCTTATAAAATATTATACATTTCACTTTAGTTGAGTTCCAGTGATTAATGCTTTTAAAAGACAGTTTATTTCGACAACATTGTGCTCCCAACGCCATACCTATTGACAGATTTCTAGCAAATACATGAATTTCCTTGCTAATAGGAATTTCCTTGCTAAAACCTTTCTATAAAATCATTACGAAAAACTGACGAACGGATATGCATATTGCGAGTTTACAATAATTTTTTTTTTTATTATTCTAACCTTTTCTTCACTGCGCAATCTAAAATAAGGGAGGTACAGATCAAACCAATAACAATCTGCCGTAGATAGCTACTGCTATAATCATGCTGTTATAAACAGTATTCAATGTTAGCTTATTAGCTTTACTGGAGGACCCATTCATTCTCTTGCATTCTCTTGCATATATTTGTTGAATCTTTTAAAATATATATATATATATAGGTTTTATTACTAAGACGCTGGAATACTTAGTCATCCTAAGAAAATTGCGGAAATAAAATTTTATTAATAATATAAAAGAAGTTCTAAAAATTCTACTAATTTATAGAAATCAAAGTTAAAAACTTTGTAAATGCAAAAAAATAGCAATTCCAAAACTTGATTGAAGATTAATGTCACTGTCACAGAAATTGGTCTGTATTATATAAAGGTATTTTCAAGGTTTTCTTTTTTTCGGAAAGTCAGTTATGCGGAACGTCTTCATGGACTGAATTTTTCTACTAGTTGAATTGCAAACTATATGAGGCATAGTCTAATAATACCATTTCGAAGACTGAGGTATGTTGAAAAAATCCTACACAAACGAAGAGTCAAAAAGTTGTTTACGAAGAACCTTGAAGTAGTTCTAGAAAATTTTCGGCAACAGAAGATCGACACTTGAATGACTATTTGGAAGCAAATATAAAAGTAGATTGTGAAAGAAGCACGAGGATTCATTAGATTCGGCACTAAATGCTGCTAATTGTGAAAAGTACAGGCTTTTGCTAAGACAAACCTTCCTATTCTGTCGAAATATCAAAAAAAAAATTGAACTTTCTTCTTCATTTCCTTATCTTTGAACCATGATTCGACTACAAATTACATTGAATAAATTCACGGGCGCTATAGCACAAAAGATGTTGACCTTAGAGGATTACGCTGATACGCAATTGTTGCATGTGAAGGCTTTGTCACCCAGATACTGACGTTGTGCCTATTGACTTTTCCGCTTCTGGATAGCCATTTTCGGGGTCAACGCCATCAAGCGGGCATAAACAGAAACATTACTATCTGGGTGTCGACGCTATGCATGCCTTACAATTTGTCACCGGACACGAACGACGTTACACGTCTTTAAAAAACCCACCATTCTTTTATGCTCACCCTGTACATTTTTATGAAATTTATGTTATCTGATGATTACTTCTCGATAAATTTATCATTTGAAAAATATAAGAAGCTTTTAAAAAATGATAAAAATAAAATATATGTTAAGTTTTTCTTCGAAGGCATAAAAATTATTACGAAAGTCCAGGTATCTTCAAGTACAAATAGGGAAAAACTGTGCGTTTCATGTGAATACCTAGAGAACTGAAGCTGGCATTCATTTTGAAAGTTGATTTATAAAGTCAATCATTATGCAGCGCTCATAAAACAATGGAATATTTTGGCTTTTTATATCCACTCACAAACTTTATTACCACCCAAGAGAAAAAAAAAGAAGACCAGAGAAGCTTTTTTTGCTTATTCGTCACATCGTCTGTTATGGAAGATACATTTTTTCCCAAGAACATCATCTGAGGGCTGCAGTTTATGAGGTCCTCCGAGTAGACATTTATGGAAACATTTGAATAAACAATAAGGTAACAGCTGCATTGAATTTCTCTACTTAGTTAATATTTCTGTGCTTTGAGAAATGAATTGACAACGAAGAGGTGATATCCGTTAATTTAAAATGGGGCCTAGACACGAAAAAAAGAAAAAAAAATGAATTCTCTTCATATACTCAAAACAAAAGAGAAATTGCTCTTTTGATTGGTTCAAGCATCTTTTGGAAAAAAAAATTGATACTTGCTTCACTGTAAAAATGAAGAAGATAATGCACGCTGAGGAAAATTAAAAAACAAAAAAGCAAAGAAGTAAATAATACAAAACAATAATTTTAACAAATATAACGGCAGGAAAACATGCAAGTAAATAAAAACAAATTATTTAATTACATTCTATTAAGTTTCTGAGAACATGTATATAAGTAAAATAATATCACTATTACGTTTATGAATTACAAAAATAGATATTGTCTTTACATTTCGTTTGAAATTAAAATTGCATGTGTTATTTAGGCCGCGCGGTTGGTGTTGTCGCTATGACATCGGCCTCTCACCTCTGAGTACCGGGGTTCGTGAGGATGGACGATCCGCACTGGGCAGGTTTTCTCGCGGTTCTCCCGTTTCCCCTGCACTTCTCCCACCATACTTTCTCAGTCTTTCTCTCCATCTGTCATTATTTCTGTGGGATAGTAAAATAGACCTCCGGTCGCAGTGATTGGTTTCTATGCCACCCACATTCACTACATAGCATAACATAAAATGTGTTATTTAGATAAATTATTTTCCTAAAAGTAATTTACAGTATTAGCAATGAAAATCTACTGAAAAGGATATCAGAGCCAAATTTTAAGTTGCTGCTGATTAAGAAAGTTGAGAAGAAACAAAGTTGAAAACATAATTATATCATATAAAAGCGTTGTTCTGTCTGTCATTCTGTCATAAGACTATGTTTTTCCACATTTTTGACCGAACTGTACCAGATAGATTGGTCATGCAAATGGATAAAATGTAGATTTTTTAAGATAAACAAAATCCTACAATAATCTTTCGAAAAAAGTTTTTGGTTTCCAAGATGGCGCCTTTTAAAGGGTCAAATTTTGACTTTCTCAATTTAAACGAAAAGTATAAAAGTTGGAAGAGAACATTATATTGAGAAAATGTTGGTATTTGAAAGTTCTATCGAACGATATATCAGTCATTCACAAACGTTTCTGCGTTTGCAAGATACATGCAAAAATGTGAAACATTTCGTGTTGGCTATTGTGAGAAGTTTGTGAAGGCCCGTAAAAATGAAACAACTGTACAATTCATGGAAATACGAAAACAAATATAGATCCTATTTTCATAAATAAACATGATATCGAAACATGTGGAGAAGGCCACAACGGGCTGGGAAGTCGTATATTCTCCGATCTCAATATTAATTTGCTAAATAAATAATTTTTTTTTAATGCTATATATGCAAGGGTTCCGGAGGGAAGCGACGGTACCCGGCTAGTATATTATATAAAATCTTTTATTTCTCTGTCTGTCTGTCTGTCCGGCGCAATTGTTGTGATTTGTGAAAATAAAAATAATTTCTACAAGTTCGCTACGGGAATCGAATTTGCAACCTTCTGATCCGACGTCTTATACATTAGGAGACGGGGACTACATTCTAATCCCTATAAATAATACAATAAGTCATAGACGTACTCGCTGGGTCTAAGAGCAGTCATGGGTTGGGAGAATCCACTTTTCACGGGTTGCTAGTTACGCATAAAATGAGAAATAATGCATTACTACATACAATGTACAAGTAAAAGATCTACTTTTTAATTTTATTTCCAGACTTTTATATATAGTAGTGCATACAAAGTTTAGATCTCTTATGATCAAAATGATTGAATCGTTATAAAATAACAGTGATCATAAAATCATAAAATGAGAACGATCTTTATAAGCCAAAAATAAAACAAATGAGATAATTAAATTTAAATATACAAATTCTTATCTATATCAATTACAATAAAACTGATCAAATATCACAGTCTAACAGAGAATATGTCTTTCAGAAATTAATTAAAAATAAGTTATTCATTGACTTTTCTTATTTTTGAATCAAAAGATTACCTCATCTTCAAGGTCTTATTTCCAAAAAACTATAATCTATTCAATTCAATTCATGAATACAACGAAAATTCTCCTTATAAATTCCTTATTTATTTACGATGTTTCGTTTCTTTCAGCAAGAAACTTCTTCAGGTTAAATTTTCTTGTCCTTTCTCTAAAATTCGCTATTATAAATTTAGAATTTGAGAATTAATAATACTTCTCTTATAACAATATATGGCCTCAACGTCCGTGATTACAGCAGGTTGCAACAGATAAGTAATAATACTTCTCATACAACGCATTAATAATACTTCTATATTAAAAACTTCTTCTTAAATTAAAAAATTAACATCTTTTAATGTTTCCTTTAATAGTGCCATCACAAAGTTTAGAATTAACGAAATTTTAATTAAAAAAATGGTAAATTCTTCGTTTTCTGTGATTTTTGTATTTACATTGACCATTTGAATCCAGAGAAAAAAAAATCATATGCAGTCAGACCTCTATTTAACAAAGTCGCTAAATCCCGATAAAAACTTCGTTATATGGAAAATTTGTTAAATAGAGATTCACCTTTTAAAATTACTTTAAACTAAATAAAACAGATATAAAATACATAAATAATAAATATTTTTAAAAAAAGTAATAATTTTAATGACATAAAGCATACATTACCACATGAGTACTTAAATTTTACTAATAAAGTCTGTTTATTTTGCGTTACTTTTTTTTTGAAAAAAGTGTTTTCGCTCATAGTATGTCTCGCATCTTTGCAATGCACCAAAAACCCCTTCAGGCGTATTTTCTTCAAATTGTAATCCCCATCGGATTGTTTTCAAATGATTTTAGCATTTCATCATACGAAGGTTTTTTAATTTCTGCATCATGATCATTTTCATCATCTTCACTTCATCGCAATTCATAGTTGTATTGATTTTTTACACTGTCCAAAATATCCGATTCAGTTAGTGTTTCCGAGGTCTCAACTTCAAAATCAAGTGAAAGATAATCATCAACCAGTACATCATCGTTAATTTCTTCTGTTTCCCTCAGCTGTATCCACATTTCTTTCATTTCCTCTAAGGGAATATTGACAATAAAAACATTTCAAGAAGAAAAAAAAAATAGATACCACGAAAAAGTTCGTTAAATAGAAAATACACTTCGCTATTTGGAGGTTATTTTACGAAGAAATTAGCAAAATGTTCTTGGTTCCAAAGAAAAGTTTTCAAAATAGAGAAATTCGCAAAATAGAGGTTCGTTAAATAGAGGTCCGACTGTATTTCCTTGCATAAACCAATGATTTTGGCAGCTAATGTTGAGCAATGAAATAAAATATACAAAACTTAGATAAGGATAATCATATTTCTAAGTGAAAAACGATTGTTCAGATGGTATGAAAGAACAAAGAAACTCCTTAACTGAATTCCACCACAACATCACGAAAATCATTTTTGATCAACCATTATCTCCTTATAATTGGGAATTTCTCCTAATAAGAAGATAAAATAAAATTTATGTTCGACTAACATGGAAGGTCGCGATCTGGAAATGCCACACTTTGATTAACCCAAACGATAAGGCAGAAAGAGTAGATTTCAAAGCACCTAGATTGTAAGAGTAGACGATCAACCGTTTTTGCCCCAAAATGTGGTTAAAGGTAAATTTTTTAAAGACGTGGAATAGTTCTAAAATTCCACAGCAACATAGCTTGAAATAAGTCTACCCAATAAGTCTTGTGATTTATCAGTAAAATGAACCTTTTTCCATATAAATATTATATAAAACCGCGGCTCGCGAGCCATATGCAGCTTTCGGAAATATATTGGCTGAGCTCCTTTTTGCATTACAAATAAAAAAGATAAAAAAAATTCAAGATATTTATCAGATATACACTGAGAGTCCACTGGATAAAAACGTAAGTTTAATGTTCATAATGAGTAAACGACCCGTGAAATATTCACGGAAGTAAAACAAATTCCACATTTTTGAAAAACACAAGATTGAAAAAGATGTTCTAAGCTAATTTTTGTAGAAGCCATGACTTCCACAACAGCCCATATGTAATTTGAATATCGGCTTATTTGTTAAAATAATATTATAATATTGCTAAAACAAAAACAAAAATATTGATTTACCACTTTCGTAGTAGCCAGCGCTGCGGTTTCTCATTACGAAACATAATGGCAACCTGCTGCCCTAAAAGAATAGGTTCGTCGAAATTGAGACAATATTAACGGAAGTAAAACAAATGCCACATTTTTGAAATATCCTGAAATTTTTGAAAAACACAAGATTGAAAAAGATGTTCTAAGCTCATTTTTTAAAAGCCATGACTTCCGCAACAGCCCACATATAATTTGAATGATTAAGCCAAATTTTGTTAAAATAAAAGAAAATAAAAAATTGATTTACCAGTTTCAACAATAACAATAACGAATGTCCAACAGCCAATACCAATAATCCTGTCTGGGCAACAATGAGGGCACGTGCATCGTCATTGTCCCCGTTGAGTATTGAGAGAGCGGCGACACAGCCGAAATTATGTAAAAAACGAGGATTTACAAACTCTCTGATAAATTTTGACGCATGAACTTCTTGCATTTCAGTGTAAACTTCATTTATATGGGAAAGAATATCTCAACACGCTGATAATAATTGTGTAATCGCGATCCGTCGTGGTGAAATGGGGAAAATAGTAGAGACGCCATCTTTAAACATGGGCGTGACGTCATGGGTGACGTGGCACAACGCTGCACTGTGATTGGTTATTTCAAATTACAAATTTACAAATTTACAAAGATCCATACAACTTTTGCCTATTAATTGGATGATTTCAGAATTTAAAATCCTAATTTTAATGCTAGATTTCAGTCAGGGATTAAAGAAATTTCGGATCAGCAAAGATTCCAGAGCAATTGTGCATAGAACATGTGTATGATATTTGTTCATGTCTTGCGGCTCTTAAACGTCTGACGTTATCGTATATGGCTCTTACATTAACGAAGTTTGACCACCCCTGTTATATAAGCTTACATATAGGTTATTACGTTCCATGAATACGATCGTACTTAGCCGAATCGATGCACCGGCAAGGAGTCATTGAATAAAGCAACGTGTGCATAACTTTTGAAAAGACTCCCCCCCCCCATTTTCTCTTGTTTTTTTTTCATTTTCATTAGATAGTTTAATAATTAAACTTTTACTTGCTAGTAAATTTTATACGTTTAAATATACTTGTAGCATGATTTCAAGTTGTTTTCCCAGCTCAACATGGTTGCATGCATTGTAATTAAACGAGCGAAGCGAGTCTCTCTATTCACAAAATACGCTATATCGCATTCTGTGAACCGTTTTATTCAAAATCTACAGTAGTTTAGTTACAAATATGAAATTTTGTATTCCCAAATAGAATCCAAGCCAAAGTGCCATTAGTTCTTAAACCGAAACAAAAATTTGTAATTTCTAATAATCCTACAGTATCGTAGCATTAATCACTTTTAAATATCTTCAATCTTTATATATATATATATATTATGCAAATTTTTGTAAGTGACTTTAACAGTGCGAGAGTCTACTCAAAGCCCAACTTTTTGGAAGTATTTTCCAATTTTCTTTGCTACTATTTTGCTAGTATCGTCTGCACCCTTTCTTCACGCGTTTATTCATTTGAATGAAGTTTGTCATAATAGCAGTGGAAACAGTATGTATCGACATCATGAACATCAAGCGAAAGATTACACACATTGTTTCTTATTTCACTGTCAGTATATAACGAAAAATTAAATAAATTTACAGAAGTTTAATACTTTGTAATTTCATTGTAACGTATTTAACAATAAAAAATGACGAGTGAATCGATTCGAAACTAAAAGAACGAGTATTCCAATCCCTTACGATAACCACTACTCCACGAACGCTGTTGTCATTTGCTTCCATATATAAATTGTCAGTGTGCGTAATTTAAGCAATTTGTCAAAACAAAGTTTTTTGACAAACATTGGACCGTCTACGCCTATAACCTAGATGCTTTGGAATCTACTCTTTAAGCTCTATCGTTTGACATGGATTTGATCAAACTCGCGCTTCTAGATCTTGACCTTGCCTTGTAAGAAAATACAGTATAAATATTCCCTAATAACATTATTAATAAATAAATATTTTCAATTTTTAAGAAGAAATAAATGGTATAATCCAAGATATATTTATTGAGATTTGAAATTTGTAGATGTAGTACTTCTGGAAATAATGAAGTTTTCAGATACATTTTTAGCGGCCTCGTAAAAAAAAAAGTGTAAAAGGGAGAGGAGGAAGAAGCTCTTAAGAAAGATCTGTCCGTCCGTCACCACCTCTCCAGTCCAAACTATTAGTCAGAGAGACATGAGCGATAGCTTATTGTAAAAGTTTGTGACTTTGAGGTTTGGGGAAAATTACGAATTCCGATCTGTGGTCACTCACGAAGAGGAAGTGTACGAAAATGGAACTTATCGCCACCTTTAATGCTCAAACTACAAGTTAGACAAGCGCGAATGATATCATATTGGAAAGTTGATGACTTGCAGAAATGGGGGAAAATGCGCATTCCGGTCTCCTGTCACTTGCTGTCTGGTTTCGTGTAAACGTTTTGAAGTAACTATTTTTTTTTCCTTGTTTTTATGATAAACGTCTGTGACTTGTAACAAGGTGGTTGAACAAGATTTTTGCAAACATGCATAGATTTTGTTAATGATTTTTGTTAATAGAATGTTAAAAGAATGAGCTTGGTATTTGCATTTATCTAAATATTTTTAAAATTTCATCTCAAACTTGACTTTTTTGAAGATCCAAATTAAGTCAATTTTACGTTCCTACTGAAAGAAGGACCACTATGATTATGTTCGTCGCTACAAAAATATAGCAAAGGTCTTCTATAGTTTGTGGAATGTATGATTCTGGATTGGTGTAATTTTGTGTTGTAGAAATAACGACAAGCTTAACTAGCGTATACTCTTTAAGAGCGTTTGGATATAAAAACTGAAATGAATTTTCCTTAAACTATATCGCCCATCGCAGTTAATTATTACCATAACTAGTGGGAAATATCCCAAACAAAAACTTTGGTCACATTTTATAATTTCAACATAAAAGTTTCATCGTAAGTCTTATCGTTTTAATAAGATAATAAGGATAAGAATAATAAAAATAAAATTTTTAATAATATAAAAATTAGTTTAGATTGAGCAATATGGTTTTTACGCAAACTAAAAAACAGCTATGTACAATTATTAGTAACATGTATCTGTAGTTTCCTACTGTTTTTTTGTTTTGTTTGTGTGTGTGTGTGTGTCTAATATTAGACTTCATTAATTTCTACGTTTTTCAATGTATAGTACTTACCTAGTAGTGTCACGAACGCCGTTAGCGTTTCGGCGCTGGCTTCTCATAAGCTTTTCTCCTCTCTTACTTAATTCCGTACCCACTTGCGCTTGTTTTCTCTATCTATTTTCCCTTTCTCTATATCTTCCTATGCCAATCTCCCGTTGGTTGAAGGGTTAGCAGCCCATGCCGAATCCTCATATCCCGCCAGTCTGGCACCGAACCAAGCCATTTCTTAAACATTTAACGACTTCAGAAGTGGCTCAAGAGAGCTTTAATGGACGATACACAAAGGCAATCAGGCCATGAGTTCTGTTTTCGACTTTAAAATCTCAAATTCCATCGTTTTCCCTACTGCAAACTATATCAGGATGGGGAAAACAAAAAGGAAGGCCACTCCCCATGCTCGCATCAAACGAATCTGCTCACTTCCTGACCAGAAGCGATAGTGGGGAAAAAACTCTCGTCACCCTCTCCGAAGAAAGTAAAAGCGGACCCCGAAGGGCAAAGAATACAGTGTAGACGAGAATTACAACGAGTCGTGCCGTATCGCTCGTCGTGAATCCGAGCCCCTTCACCTCTACTTGCCGATTTTACTCGAACGGAAGTCAGCGAGCGGATCAAACCTGTGCCAGGACACGTTAACTGTGCTTGCTTTTCGTCATTCCAAAAGGAATCTCTCGTCCCAGCCCCCAGAATTACCCGGCTGTGATCGATCTTTTTCTTCCCAATAGATGATCGGCCGACCGTTGGAGAACGAATGCCAAACGCGCTCTCCCTAAAACTGAAACAGCTGTCTCACATTCCCGTCGATGATTGCTCAAGACGTGAAAGCAAATGTGCATTCTTTTATTTCTTCGTTTTCATGTTAAATAAATAGTGCTTATTAACTTTAATTGTTTTATTTTTATTAATAAATTTTCTGATAAAATTACTCGTAATTTATTATTTTATTAAGTTAATATTTACTTACTTTTTTTTTAATACTTGTAATGTAATGTGGTGAGCATGGGCGGCTTGATCGCCGAACACTTTTTTATTACTTATTTACTTATTTATACTATGAAAGTAACTTTAATATGCTGTGCCAGTGTGGTCTAGTGCATTAGACGGCGGTCTCCCACGAGGCTGATACGCCGGCATGGGTTCGAATACCGGCATCGGCTTGGACGTTTACTTTCTTTCCTGTGTTTGTCTTCTTTCTCTTCCGCCGTCTATGGCAATGAGGAATTGTGAAAATTTCAAATGGAAACAAAAATTTCACCATTTCTAATTTTTGTAGGGTTAGTGCGATAAATCCAGAAGGATAAAAGCACACGTTGGGTGTGCCCACGGCCTTACGCCCAATTAAAAAAAGTAACTTAAATATACTCATGGACAAAAAAATTAGCGCACCAAGAAGGAGTCGTCAAAATGAAACGAAAATTTACATACGTAATGACTACTTTGATATAAGTAAATGATTAGAAAATCAAAGAAAAAGGATAATTTATTTCAGAGAAAAAGGCAAAAAAACGGAGGAGTTAATACTCCGTTGGACCCCCTCTAGCGCGAATGCACGATGCGATACGATCGGGCATTGAGTCTTACAAGTTCTGTATGATGTCTTGAGACATTTCGTTCCATATTTGCTGTAACCTTGCCTCTAGTTCGTTCAAACTCGTGGGATGCCCAACTCGTCGTCCCAAATGATCCCAGATATGCTCGATTGGAGACAAATCTGTGGATCGGGCAGGCCAAGGAAGGGTAGTAACAGTGCGGAGACAGTCTTGTGACACCCTTGCCGTATGAGGCCAGCATTGTCTTGTTGAAAAATGGCTCCTGGGAGCCGTTGCATGAGTGGCAACACATGTGGTTGCAGGATTTTATGAACATACCGCTGGGCTGTCATGGTGCCACGGAACAATACTAGGGGTGACCGTGTATTGTAGGCGATGGCACCCCATACTATCACACCAGCTGTGGGAGCGGTGTGTCGCTGTACAGCAAAGGCAGGATTGAAGCGTTCACCACGGGCTCTCCACACACGAACATGATTGTCATCACTGCCGAGATTGAATCTGGATTCGTCGCTAAAGACGACCTGGTTCCATTCCGCTGGAGTCCAGTTTCCTCGTGCGCGGCAAAACTCCAAACGGAGGCGTCGATGTGTGGGCTTCAAGGGCAGCACACGTAATGGGCGCCGCGATACCAACTGTCCTTCAGCCAGGCGCCTTCGTATGGTTCGAGAAGACACAGCGGCCCCTAGTGAAGATGCTACCTATGCCTGTATGGCGGCCGATGAAGCAGTTGGCTGTACGCGTGCATTTCTGACTATGTGGCGGTCTTCTCGACGACTGGTCTGTCGAGGGCGTCCTGAGCCTGGTCTTCGTGTACATGACATCTCTCGGGTCCACTGGTCCCAACACCTCCTCACAACACAATCAGAGCGGCTTAATTGACGAGCTACTCGCCTAGCTGACCACCCAGCTTCCATCATCCCGATGGATTCTCCCTCTCTCAAACTGCGACAACTGCGTATACTGTCTTCGAACACGGCGTAATGGCATGTCTACCTCAGCTCTTCCTTTGTAAATGATTCAGCACACTCAAACAAGCTTTGGTTATCTGTTTTATACTCCACAGAGTACGATGTTCAACGCCCTCGACCGGCTATACGTAATGCGCAATCACGCTGCATTTCTAATCATTTGCATATCTCCCCGACATGTACCTTCATTGCAAGTTTCGTTACGATCCCGCAATTATTTCGTGGTGCGCTAATTTTTTTGTCCATGAGTATATTATCAAAATTAAGCGTGATTACATTGTTTCGCAGAAACTAGTAATATTGATGAAACGAATAATATGTTTCCTTCTGAATGCAATTATGATTCAAGATTTTTTTTCCAAAACGCAAGGATTTTAATTAGAAATTTTTAATTTGGTAAAATTGAGACATATAGTATACGAATGCAAAATGTACGAATATAAAATTTCGTCTGATCTAAAAAGTAACAGTGGATTTCGCTTGTGGAAGATCTCTTCTTATTGTCCAGCAATAGGTAATCAGAATATTAGTACATCACTTCCTTGCCTTGTTACTTCTATGCAATCAAAAGCAATTAAAGCTCTCTGCATGCTTTACTCTATGAATGCAGAAATGAATTTGTAAAGACATACGGGTAACATTTTATTGTTTTAAATGATTCTATAAATTTACTCACGAAAAGATGATAATATTCATATTTTTCTAATTTACCAAAGAATTTTGAGAAGCATTTTTCAAAGATTGCCATAAAACTTTTTTTTCGCTTCACTTTCATATTATTCAAAATTTTCATGTGGCATTGATCTTGATTTTCGCATCACTTTGGGAATTTTTTCTTCAAATACATAAATCCAGCACTATTTTGATTCGTAGTGGTGACAAAAAGTTTTACGAGACCAGTATGACATATACAGAAGATAAAGAAACGTTAGCAAGATTGACAAGGGAGATATTTGCCATATTTGTCGGTTCATCACTGAGAGTGCTCATGTTTTGACCATTGCTTTTGGATGTAATGGTTCTTTGTAGATGGTTTCCATTGTATCATGGAATGACTCCAGACTTGAAGAGAAAGATGACGAAGCCGACAAACATAGAAACGGAAATTTTTCAAACATCGACGCCAGGATTCGAAAGAGGTTCCGACACATCTGCCGCATTGCAGGCCGACATCTATACTATTATACTATGGTGAAACTGTTAAAATGTAACATAGATATCAATTAATTTTCATTTGACAAAAAATTGTCTTGACCAGAGCAATCTAATATAGATAAAAACTAATACTGAATACGAAAGTACTAAAAATTATTTTAGGAATTTTTCTCCTTAAATCTAAATGATGTTTTTAGCACTGATTAAAAGTACTGTTATTTATTTTATATGATCACTCATATTCCGGAACTATTTCCCACTCCTTGTTAGGTTTGAATGATGGGATGCAAAGGAAACAAAATGCAGAAAATTTCTAGGTTTTCGCTGTAAGTCTATTCTGTTTCGCTAAAGGGCGATGTCTTTAGAAAAATCTTCTCAGAGACATTTGTCTTGGCAAGACATTTGCCCCATGAGGAATGTGGCATTTATTTCTATCGTCGATAAATGTGGAAACATAAAAAAAAAATCAATGTTTCAATCAAACATAAAAAAAAATCGAACATCTTAAGAGTCTGGCAGTGATTTAATAAAAGATTACACTTATTCTCCAAAAACATATGAAGACATACGACTTTCGTCGTAAAGTTTTTCTTAAACTATATTTAGCAGCGAAGACAGTCAATAATATGAAGCGGCCATTATCTCCATGTTATTCTTGGGACGCCAAAACTGAGGCTTCCAGAATATCAAAGTGTCTAATCAATCGACTGAAACATTATTTTTTTTCCTTCTAACTTTTCTCAGCCTCTTTATTGTAAGGTTAATAACTTACTTTATAAGAACATGAATTTATACAAAAAATCAATACCAAAAATTGATTTTTCAATTAATTCAGAAACTTTCTACATAAACATTAATTTTCACTGAAACCCATCAGAAAACAACATCTGGTTTACATCCAATTCGTCGATTCTGAACCATTTACAGCTTTTAAATCTCCTGATTTGTAAACTCATAATAACATAATAATCCACAACTGCCGATTATCATTAGGTCGATAAAAAATAATGAGAAAAGGATATGCAATTCGAAAACTTAGTTTTTATTATTAAAACTTTCATTTTTCATTAAAATTGTGTGTCTCCTTTCCACGTTCAGTAAAAATGTAATGATATACCATGAACTACTGTACCTTAGTTTACATATTGCATTTACTTCAATGTAAGTGTCTGAAAAAGAACAAAGAAAGAAAACCGTAAATATTACAAAAGAAATTATATGTCCACAACTTCGGATATGGTCCGCAATGGATGAGAGGCGAGATCTCATAAACTGTACCTTCATATTTGCCCTTCATATTTAATATAATTTAACAGGAATCGTTGGGACAGGTGTTTTAAAAACAAGGAAAGAAACTGGATGATAATGAACACGAAACCATAGTAATCCCGTACATGTTTTATGTTCTGCCTTTTCCTGTGCCTGTGCTTGTGCCTATGAAAATGAAATGGCTTGAAAATGAAACGTGACGGGGCACTACGATTTCAAAGAAGGGACCACAGACCTGAGGTCGTATTTTCTTCCATGGCTACAAGTCTTATGTTTTCCAATAAGGTATCACTAATGTCTATTCGACTTGTTTTTGGGCTGTAGAGGTAGTAACAAGCTTCAATTTTGCCACTTCCTGTAAGACAAGAAGTGATCGCAGACCAGAACTCGTATTTTTTCCACAATTCTACAAGTTATCAGCTTTTCAATAAGATAACATTCATGTTTTTCCGACTGAATTTTGTTCTCCGACTGAAATTTTTGAGGACGTAAGGAAGGACGGACAGATTAACAACAGACTTATTAAAAACTCCACCCCTTTTCACTATGACTTTCCCTAAAGAATAATACCTATTGCCGGAAAACCATTTACTGCTGGAAAATCATTTATTAATCATATTTAAAAATGGTGACCAACGAGGTTTCTTCAAAAGCGCTGTATTTGTGAGTACTTAGGAACTATTCAGATTGATGTTTGGCAAAATTCAGATGAAGATTATTTGAATGGGACTGATCGCCTAAAAAACTGCTTTTTAGCACTGCTATTCAGTACTAGAGGAGACAAGATTTCAATCAACCACATAGTCCATTGCAAAGTAATTAAGTATGAAACGAAATTGCAGACAAGTCGTATCTGTGAGAAATAACTGGCATGCCCACCTTGCAATTAGATATTACTGAAAATATTAAGACCTATATTCTAAAATTACAGAATATAGGTCTTAATGTGTCAATGTGTCATTGAAGAACAATGACAGAAATCATCCAAAAATAATACAAACTCGGTGATTTTGGATGTGAATATTAAAAAAGAAGAAAAAAAGAAATAAACCGTTTCTAATCGAAAATTATAATTAAAAAAACCTCTTAACGCTCAGTCAGTTAAGAGGTTAGTTAGTTAGTTAGTTTATAGTGCAGAATTCCTGTTTTTAAGACTGAATTATGAAAGATTAGCAGAAATTTAATACTTTCTTTTTAATTTTAAATTACTTACAATTGAAATGTATCATTTAACTTACGTAACAATGATGTGATTATTACAACACTAATTTTCTTTTTTTATAACGAGTTGTTTCAAAAATCAATCCATATTTTATTCACCCATGATGTAACTATAAGTTGCGACTCCTATGTAATTATTTTTGATGTAATTGCTTATTTATTTAGTATTGACTTTTCTTCAGAAAACTCTAAGAGCCTACATTACCTTTATTTCTATTATATTTCTATTTTCCAACAGACGTTATTTTTTACAATATTACCGGTATTAATTATAGAGTTAATTAATTATAAGGTTGTTAGAGAATCTCTTTTTCTTTGCCCTAGAAATAATTTATTTATTTATTTTTATTATCTTCAATTTGTTATTTTACAAAAATATTTCACTGATTTACTTATTTTTT
This sequence comes from Thereuonema tuberculata, assembly GCA_023159025.1. Lineage (NCBI taxonomy): Eukaryota > Metazoa > Arthropoda > Chilopoda > Scutigeromorpha > Scutigeridae > Thereuonema > Thereuonema tuberculata. Next base: position 216,866,335 of record JAFIDM010009631.1, on the reverse strand, counting down.
ACTTTTCTTTCTATTGTTGCTGTTTTTACTATTTCGGAAACGGTGTTTTTTTCTTTTAATTCAAGGTTTTAATGTAAGCAAAGATTCTTTTGATTTTTATTCATTCTTTTATTTTATTAGCATTTCTCTTTATTTTATTGTATGTCTATATCTTCCATTTCAATCTTTTCCTGCAAATACAATATAAAAGATGTCTTTAATTATATTTTGTTGTATTGTCAAGTCTGGTTACCGTTTGACTGTTAAAAAGAATTTATTTTTGCATTTATTATAGTTAGAGAAATATTCGTTCACTAACAGAGATGAAAAAAAGGTAAAATTTAATTGGGAATAAGCTCAATCTTCCATCAAAAAGTCGATGTATAAAGTTAACTCAATAAACAATTAACTTATTTTATTAAAGAAAACATGTTTTTCATTTCATAACTGGATATCTTACAGCAAATATACAGGGACAAAAGTCACTTCCTAATGAATTAAAAATTTAGCCATAAATGAAGACAAATAGAGAAATCTCTTTAAAGATCTACTCCCAGTACTTATAAGGCATTAAGTTATTAGGAATAGCTACAGTTTACTGATAATTTTAAAATTACTTACCGTCGCACCTTACGAGTTTGTAAAAGTAAACAGGCGTACAGGTACAGCCATGTAATCAAGGCGACGCGACGGTCTGCCATGAGTCTCATACCTCTGAACCTTCTGGCACAACATATAAACAAAGCGGAGCACTACGCACATAGAAGGTTTCGGATTCCCTCACACCAAAACGGACATTTAACACATAGAAAAACAAATAAACTATAAAAAAAAGGAAAAAAAGGATAAAAATATTACATAAAGATTCATAACATGTTTGCAATTGCTTCTAAACCTTAAATTAGAAACAGTTACAAAATAATAAGTATAACGCACCAAAACCTCATAATATGAAAATAATATAATAATTAATAAAAAGAAAAGAAGTCTTCAAGTTCGGTGGCCACTGACAGAAATAAAAGTAAAAATGTAGGCCAACCCCTAGTATAAAACCATGTTAATGTATCAAAAAAAAAAAAAAACACACACACACACAAGAAACAATGGAAAAAAGAAAAAAAGATACACCAAAATACTAAATAGTAAAATTTCATATCTATGTGCAAATACCATATAAAGTATACTAATTAATAATTAAAATTAAATATATTTACAATAAAATTTAAAAAGGAGAAAACAATATTAAGGCCAATAAAAAATCAATAAGCGATAAAAAGGGAATAATAACCAGACCGCAGAGCTGTGCAAGAAATGATAAAATAAAAAAAATAAAAAATAAACACATACATATATACATACATATATACATACATACATATATGCACATACGTAAGCTTACATATACGTAATACGAAAAAAACAACTCCCATCATCACATCTCCAATCTAGACAACTTCCAGGAGCGGGGATGAAGCGGTCGGCAGAGACCCACCCCGAACAGACCGCCAAAGGCCCTATCCATAGGACCGGGTACTGATCGGGCCCACCATTCCCATGGAACCAATCAAGGAGGCCGCCCAGATAGAAAGAGAAAAAAAAACCCATCAAACTAAAGAACTCATATTATGAAGAAAACGAAAAAAAAGATGATGAATAGTAATAACTTCCTTTTCTAAACTGGGAAAAGCAAAATCCTTTTCTGAGAGAATATTTTTAAAATCATCTCTAATGCTTACCCAGCGAGGATCCTGGCAACGCCATAAGACGTGGTCAGGATCCTTATTCTTCCCTAACTTACACAGCTCACACTCCGAGATGTCCCTTTTGCCAAATCTAAAAAGGTAAGAATTAAAATCTCCGTTGCCTGTTAAAAACTGATTTACAAGAAATCAGAAAGAAGGTTTTCACCTTTAACATTATAAATAAACCTGAAAGTGACCGCCCTTTATCAGAATACCTCTATTGACGTTGATTATCTGATCCTTAATCTTAATATTTTGGGAAAAAAACCTGGACAAGGGACAAGGAAAGGTGATATCATCTAAAAGAGAGGCTCGCTTGGCTTCTCTGTCCGCTTCCTCATTATCACAGATGCCAACATGGGCCTTTGTCCGAAACAACTGAATAGTTCTACCCTTCGATAGAAGGCCCTTAAGGGAGACAAAAGAATCTCTAGCCATTTTATTAAGATAAGAACAACGTGCCACCGAACACAAGGCAGTACGTGAATCAGAAATAATAGCACCTAAGTTCGAATCCCGGTGTGGTGCTTGGATGTTTCTTTCTTCTTCAGAATTAGTTTTGTCTTCACAGGAGGCAAAGTTTGACCATCATCTTACAGTTGCGTCCTGGGTAGTTATTCAAAAAAGAAGATGTCAGCGGTATTAATTACCCAATCGTAGAGTGTAACTTATGACTAATTATCCGAAAAATGGATCTGGGGATAAGTCACAACAAACTTCTAAATTTGTAAAGAAAATCGATGAAAATTTCTTCCAATTTCACTTTTTAAGTAATTTCTTTATCATATTTATTGATTTGGAAAGAAAATCTTTCTTTATTTATTTGCATTAAAGTAATTTGATATTTTCAGAATAAAAAAATTTTCTAACTTTTATTTTGTTTATTTTATTACGTTTAACTTTACTAAGTTGGTTTAATCAACTAAAACATAGGGAAAAAAAGCCTTATAATTTATTAAGTACTTAATTCAATTAGGGAGTTCTACAAAAATTAGAATTCCCACAGACCCGCATAGTGACTTGTTTGATGACCCTTTTTAGCATATTTAAAAACAAAAAGGTGTCTACTCACTTTCTCATTAAAGATGAACTGATTTCCGAATAGAAAATCCAGTGAAGTAGATTTTAATTTCAAGAATTCTTACAAATTCTAGCACAAAATTTAAAAGAACAAAACAAGCGTAAGATAAGGAAAAATATAGATTTACTCCTTTACTTTGCAAATAACAGCATTAACTTACTATTTAGCCTATTTTCTAGGAATTGAGACTAAAAATATTAGTGCGTGCACAAGCTTACGTTTATGCTAGCCATAAATAAAGTGCTGGCTATTCAGACTCCAACTAATAAGTTGCATGCCACTAGAATTACTAAATAGATTATTCCAGGCATTGGGAGAAGGGGCTGGGAAAAAAAAAATAGTTCCAAAATCTAACTATACAGTACAAAATGGCTCTGTACAAGAGGAAATACATGACAAACTATCAATATGGGAATACTAACAAGGAGAAGTCCTCGCGCGAAAATCAATGCCCTTTTGTGAAATGAAAGCAGTCGTCGAGTACTTCAAAAATATGTGTGTTGAGGGGCCAACTCTCAATCGTTTTCGAGATATTTGACATTGTTTTCATCGATTTTCGATTATTAACTTATGAACTTCCTTTTCGCTTCGTAAACAAGTGTTGTTATAGTGCATTGGGTTAAAGCTTTAGTTTGGAGGTGTAAGGATCGTGTGTTCGGTTCTCGTAGGGAACACCAGTATGCTTTTTTTTAATGATTATTATTATTTAGATGGTAGTTTCTTTTTTTTTTCCATTTTTTCCCCTTTTGATCTATTTTTTTTCTTTAATGTAATATAGGTTGGATTTTTTTTTCTTTTTGTTTTTTTCCTGATTATTTTTCTGATTTTTCCTGGAATAGTAGATGGAAAAGTAATATACAATTAGTAATAAATAAATAATATTCTCCTTATTTTTTTATTAGAAATATTTTCTAATAAAATATTTATTAAATATAAATTAAGGCAAATATAAAAATATGCAACTGAACTATTTTTTTTTTTATCTTGTCTTTTTTTCTTTCCAATACTAATGCGATTTTTTTCCTGATATTTTATTAGTATTATTAATGCTCGATAAAATGTCAAGAGAAAAGCGTATTAATACTGGAAAGAAAGAAAGATTATATTTAATAAATTAAAGTATTTCTAAAAAAAAAAGTTAAGGGGAATATTATTTATTTATTCGAATATTACTTTTCCAGGAAAAGTAATATTCGATTACTTTGGATTATTTTTAATTTGGATTCGATACAATTCGATCACTATGGAACCCCTCTGCACGAGAAAGCAGCTTGGAAAAACAATTCCACACCTTCGCTGGGTATAGAACCAAACTTCTCTTGGCCTCATTTAAGCTCTTTACCACTTGACTGCTGGGCCGTGTTAATAATAACACTAATCAAAATAAGTTTCGATGAATATACATTCTTTAATTTACTTGAAATATCAATTTAACCAATTTTTCAATGTTCTTTTTAACATTTAAAATTCCAAGGAGACCACGGAAGCACAATTTTACAATGGCATTTAAAAAGTTCAACACATTAAAATATTAAAAATACTGCATAACGTTTCTGAATTCCGGTGCGAATTCTTTCATCAGATGCCACTGAATAATGGAACACATAAATGCACTAATATCTTCACGAAACCGTCATTGTGTAATTGTGCTTCAGTGGTCCCCTTGGATTTTTAACCAATTTTTGTATTCTATTAGTAAACCTAAGACAAGCATGGAACTAAAATGTCTCCCAAAAAATTGTAGATCTCAGCTTTTCTGTCGTCAAATTTTGTAATCCAAACGAAACGTAAAACAACATCCTTCATTTCTCAAAGTAAAAAAGAAAAAAGAAAAAGGTCGTAAAGTCCTATTTCTTTTTCTGTCAAGATTGAAAATATATCAAGAGGATCTGTAAGTATTTTGCAGTTAATGGTTTCATTCGTTCAATCTGTTTTATGGTATGTCTATGGTATGTAAGTCTATGGTATGTAAGTATGTAAGTGCTATTTGCTATTAGCACTCCCTAAAAGATGTGCGAAGTAAAAATTTCTGATCGAATACTTTACATGGATTTCGTTTTATTATTGGTTTTATCTACATCCAAGAGAATAGTCCGTAAATCTTTCTATGAACGCTAACTAATTGATTGTATTCTGTAATCACAAAAGTCTTGCTAACACTAAACCGGATTTTTGTGAAATAAAAGTAATCGAATTATTGCATCCAAGATTTAAAAATCACTTTCAGTTACAGTAGAACCTCGATTAACCGACGTCGGTTTCCTTAATTTTTTTTTTGGTAAATAAATAATTTCTCCCCCATCCCCCCTTCCTGTCGGAAATTCCATTCTATTGTCCCTCTTTGCCAATTCCAATCGTCTCCAAGACCATCTGCCTTCTGCCTTTCTATTGGCTACTTTCTGTCCGACTCAGAAGCGTTGGCTTTACCGAAATGTAGAACATTCATTTATGCCATGGAGCCCACTAAATGAAAAAGCGTTTTGTTAACAGTGGAACAGAAGTTCCAAATTGTGAGCAGAATTGAAGCAGGTTAAACTTCTAAAATAAGCAACTCCGATGCTTTCGAATGTTTTGCTAAAGGACTGATGTGGTTGGAGCAACTAACTGACGCTGATTCTACAGAACTTATGCTACTGAAAGAACTTCGGGACAGAGCGGCTAAATGATGTCAGTCATGCTTACGGCAGAGCAAACTTCCGTTTAAGCCTATGTAAAGTATGTATCGTATGTCATATAAACATTTACATTGCATTTTTTTGACTTTGTGACATCTATTGAACAAATTTATTGTTTATAATTATAATAAAATAATTAAAAACATCACATTTAGTTTTTTTGTACATGTGTACATGTTTAGAATGCAGTGTTAAAATTGTTGCAGTGTTTAAATTGATCCTGACTGCCATTTTTAAGTGGTCTCTTTTATCCGGAATTTTCGATTTACCGAAGGAGGCTCGGTCCCGACCACTTCGGTTAATCGAGGCTCTACTGTAACTGCATAATATCGAGAGACATATCTAATACCGAAAAGTAGTGTTAAAGTGTTCCATAAGGTACTGAAATGAATATTGAAAGAAAAGAGACACTTTTATTCTTTTAAAAATGTAAAACCTTTGTTAGTTTGACATACTCTCCTTTTACTTTTTTTCCACTACATCATTTACTATCTATTTCTATAAAATCAATACAACGAAACTAACAAACAACCTCCAGGGGTAAGAAAAGTGACAAGAAAACATAAATAAAAGCACTCATGGTATTCTTACCTCATTTCTCAGTTCACTAGAAATGCTGTACTTCGATATAACTTTCAATCTATATTACTAAAATCTTTTATTCCTCTGTCTGTCTGTCCGGCGAAAATGGATCACTGTAGCCACTCTGAGGCCTCAGAATTTCCTGAATTTTACCGCTGCACCGTCAATGTTCCCCTGATCACTATCAGCGGAGACCCAGAATCTTGGAAATTGCTTCCCACATCCTGACCCACCAGTTCTGGAGGTGAATCCCCTAACAAAGAAGTCCGGATTTGTGCGCTGCACAGTGCTTTTCCGTTTCTAGACCAAACACGTTTCATTGCCAGTCCACAGCCGTTTCTGCCACCCGCTCACTAGAACACTGCAATTGAAGCCTCCCACTGCAAAAGAAGTTATTGGTAGACAACACAAGCCTAAGAGAAGTCAATCCCCGTTTGAAAGTCGCCTAGCAACCATGAGGATAGGAAGGTTTCTAGTGATGCCACTACATGTCTCTGCATAGTGGATAGTAACACCCTTTAAACAGTTCACGGCTGTCGGACGATGAGACGATTCCTCTCTTCTGATAGTATGGCTAGGTCTCCCATTATCTTCACTGCGCGTGTGTTTTCTCGCATCTCCACTGTTTCCAACCTCTTGGACTTTGTTCCAGTACAGTCGGAATAGTCCAAGTGGCGACCAATTCGACGGAACGAGCAGCCTACCTCCTACAGTTCAATTATACGACCTCTCTCAAACTCATCTGTTGTTCAAAGCTGTATTCGAAGGTGTCGTCAGAAAACAAATATTTTTTTCTGAATTTAATTACTGCACGTTTAAATAAACTGCTTCTTTACGAGAATAAAAACTTTCAGCACGTTAAATTTATTTCCTTAGGTAATTATAATTATTTTTCAATAAAATGTTTACGAGTATTGGTTTTATTTGCAACAATTAAAAAATCTTTTATTTGTAAAAGTGTATAGTTCAGACAAAGAATACGTGAAATATTGTTTTGTTGATTTAAAGGTAATAAATCCAGAAATGAAGAAAATGTTCTACAAGAGACATAAAAAGCATATAAAGTTCTACAATTATTGTAAATGAGAAAAGCTAAATTTAACTTGATCAATTTAAAATATTCATAAAATGTAACAAAATTTCAAGTTTTCTGATAACAGGAAAACTATTGAATCTGTTACATACATAATATCGGAACTTTTCATACATGCTATGTTTGAATTTCTGAAGAGTATCTTCATTCCTTTTAAAACTGTATTTTTTTGTTATAAGAAAGTAAATTAATGATAAAGGAGTTACTTTAAAATTACTTTGTTACTTTGCTTTTCCAAACTAAACTTCGTTATTCACAAGAATTACTTAATTGAGCTCAGGGCCGTCGCGTGGTTTGTTGCCGCCCGGGGCAAGATTTCGTCAGGCGCCCCCTTAATCTCCAATTCAACAACCAAAAAAAAAAAAAAACGGAATCTCCTGTTGCCGTTGCCGCGGCGCCCCCTCAATCTCCAATTCAACAACGAAAAAAAAAAAAAACCACGGAATCTCCAGGTTCCACAACCAACCAAATAAAAAAAACAAAACACGAAATCTCCAGGTTTAACAACCAAAAAAAAAAAAATTCTCCAGGATCCACAACCAAACAAAAAAAAAACGGAATCTCCTGTTGCCGTGGCTCTCCCCCCTAGCCAAGATTCATCAGGCGCCCCCCTAGCCGCGGCGCCCAGGGCGATCGCCCCGGTCGCCCCGCCCACGCGACGGACCTGATTGAGCTATTCTACGGAAGTTTTAGGAAATCAAACTATTTTTTAAAGAAATGCGAATTTTATACTTTTATACTTATGCGAATCTTATACTTTTCCTGTAGTTCTTTGCTTTTCCAAGGTAAATTTCGTTATTCACAATTAACTTCATTGAGCTATTCTTTAGAAATTTCAGGAAATCAGACTAGCAAATATAAATTCTAACTAAGATATTAATAATAAAATTCTTCGTGGTAATTGATAATATAATAATAATACGAATTACAATAAAATAACAATTCTAAATTAAAGTTAAAAAAATAAAAATATTTTTTCCTTTCAGCTAGAGAGTGTCTGTTCGCTAGGTTAAGCTAGTTGGAAATATTTAAGCAGGAATTTATTAGAAAATTTGAAGAATTTAAATATAGAATGCAGAAATAAATTCTTAAAGACCGAAATGAATATTTACACCTGCCTTTAATGTATCTATTGAAAAGGATTTGCTCCGTTAATACTCATCTGTTATCGGTGGCTGTGGCCGAAGATCCAGTGGAAATACGGTTATCGTCTTTTGTTTCATTTTTTAAGCAATTTTCCCTGAGGTGTCATCCGCAGCGGTGTATTTCACCTATAAAAATTGTAAGGAAATAATTCTAAATTTTCTTACACATATTTTCTGAATTTCTAATGGTCTTTTTAAGTTAATACTATTTTCTGATCAATTAATTATGTACGGTATTAAAAAATTAAAAATTTAGATTACAATTAAAAATAACGTAATCGTGTTTCAACATCTATGCTGTTGACCGATTTCCAGCAGAAATCTCCAGCAGCAGAAGTCTTTCTGTTTTTAAATCGATCGGCATTCTCCCGTAAATAAATTATAGATTGATCGAAATCAATGGTAACCAAGAACCATTTACATCAGAGCAGATTAAGGTACTGATGTTAAAACCTTATTGATGTTGATTGTTGTACTTCCTGGAAAATGCTTTAGTGTTTCCTGATTAGTTCCAATTTCACAACTGGTCTTGCATTGCTGCAAAGATCTTGATAAATCCTGCAGCATTTCGATGATTTGTACATTAATAATTCTTTTCAAACATTCTCATTATTTCAAAACCTATCTAGAACTCCGTCACAAGATTAATTCAGTGAATGTCTGGTCAATGATGAATATCTTCCATAAATTAATTTCATAGACAATTGATATTATTTCATGCTCGGAGTTTTCCTTTGCTACTATCATTCATTTATACGAATGTTTCTCTGTATACATTACAAACGACAAACCAGAAACTTTATTTAGAGCTATTATTCAAATTATAATTTTATTCAGAAGTGTATAACTGTACGTAAATAGTAAACATTCAGATGGAAACAACATGTTTTCAACAAATGACGCTACTACCATCTACATGCAAATGTCATGGTTACATATTCATCAGAGCACGATGAAAGCGCATTGCAGTTTCGAAATTAGTTGCATCTTCTGTCTTTCCATTAACTTCGAGGGGTGTGCTTTCATAATTCACATCCCACAGTTCTTTTAATTTAAAATATTACAAAGAATGAGTCTTTTGTTATTATTAGCACGAAAAAGGAATTTTAACAGATTTTTCACCACGGGAATCACCCATCCTACAAGTTATTACACCTGTCCATGGCTTAATAGTAGTTTTTCATCTGCTTGGATTTAGTCCTGTCCAATATTTATTTTTCCATCATTAATAAAAGAATGATCAATTTCAACAATTCCACAGCATAAATTTTCGCCCTCCATTTACTAGATATGTTAAGCTCTTAAAGAAAATATTTGAATCTGGCTTTAAATTCTTATCAGTTTTCAGTAAAAAAGAGCAAAACTGATTAAAATATTTAGGAAGGGATTTGAAAAATATTCCGAAGATATCGTTATATTTTTCACACAATTTTCAATCCGTGGTCAGCTGATTATTTGTTTGATACTTGTTTCTTTTATCCACAATCTTTTACCTAAAACAAAAATTTCCCAGTTAAATATCCGTCTGTGTTTTTGCATGGGATTTTTTTTTGAGCATTAGCACAATGTTCCCAAGTGCTTGACAGCAGTCAAATTCCCTTTCAACAAAATGTTATATATTGATAACATTTTGAACATGTCTTTAATATGGAAACTGTGCAGGACTTATTATTTATTAGATGTCTGTAATGATGTAATGAGATGGAAGCCAAAACAAACCTGTATACAAAAAGGAACTACAATAATTGGGGATATATAGTCCAACAGACGGATCTTGACGATCTCGTTTTTTCGCGCTTTCACGTAATTTACGCGAGAATAGCCTCTATCCAAGTCTTCTCACAAAATGTCGAGAAACTGTGCTATACGAAGCAGCGCACGGAAAATAATATTGCAAGTTGAAGAATATCTTTGGAGGGAATTAATGAATGGAGGACCTCCCATTCCTTTAGAAAGAGTTCAAGACAGAGTAGCTGAAGCAACCGGTATATCCAAAGCCTCCATCACCAGGATACGTCGACAAAGCAAGCGGCGCGGGAAAGAAGGCTTATTGACTCCGGGGAAGAAGCGACCAGGAGCAAGCCCTGTTACCGATGTGGACGATTTTGACCAATGCCTTATTCGCCGCTGCATACATCGCCTCTACGCTAAAGGTAAAACCAGTGGCGTAGCAACGCCTTTGGGGCGGGAGTTCCATTATCATAACCAAAAAAAAAAACGGAATCTCCAATTCAACAATCAAAAAAAAAAAAAAAGAAAAAAAAAAGGAAATGACTGATGCCCCCCCCCCTAGGCTGGCTGGTGGGGCCCCTCCCAGGCGGGGGCCCGGGGCGGACCGCCCCCCCCCTCTTGCTACGCCACTGGGTAAAACTTCTACTTTAACAATTTTATACGAAGTACTGAAGACTGAAATTGATTTCAAAGGATCCAAGGAATCTCTTCGTATTCTACTTCATAAAATTGGATATACGTGGAGGAGATGTGACAACCGTATAGTCCTATATGAACGTGATGATATTGTTCTCAGACGTCGAGATTTTTTGCAAAGTTATCGCACTTCCAGATCTGAAAGTAGACCAATTGTTTGGCTGGATGAGACGGCTTCACATGTATCAAATTCCAAAAATAGGGTGGCAAGATGGAACTGCCGCATGCGTTTGCAAAGTGAATCAAGGGCCTGGACCATGCTTCATTGTCGTTCATGCAGGAAGTAAAAAAGGATTTATTCCAAACGCCTCATTAATGTTCAAATCAGGTAAGAAGACTGGAGATTATCATCATGAAATGAACGGTGATAATTTTAAATTGTGGTTTGAATCTCAGCTTCTTCCAAACCTTCCTTCGCACAGCGTTGTGATAATGGACAATGCACCATATCATAGCGTACAAATTGATAAAGCCCCTACGACCAATAGGCGGAAAGCTGACATTGCAGTCTAGTTGAATCGCCATCGGATTGTCTACCGCAACGATGATCTGAAGTGTGAATTACTGCAACATGTACGAAATCATGCCACGAAGAGATATGTGATTGATACTCTGTGCCATATCAATGGCCAAAATGTTTTAAGACTACCTCTCTATCATTGCGATTTAAATCCCATTGAATTAATTTGGGCTCAATGCAAGCAATATTTTGAAAGTCGAAACGGAATTAATAATCAGTTTAATGAAGACAGTACTCGCAAAATATGGGAGGAAGCCCTTAACAGCGTCACTGCTGACAACTGGCAAAATGCAGTCAGCCACATGGATAAACTTGCAGACGAGTATTGGTTCCGTGATGGAATAGTTGATGAAAGGATGGAACCTTGTATAATCTCACAGCGACATTCTGCGTCGGAAAATGATGAAGATAACAGCGAAATCGAAGATGTTGTTCCCCTGGACGATTCCTCTGATAGTACTTGAGAACAGCAATCGTAGTGTATAATTCCAATATATAATATATAATTTAATAAAAGGGTCACAGAAATATTTAAATGATATATTTTTACAAAATGAAGCCAAGTACTGAATTCGAAATTATTACTTGACTTTACTTACTTAAACAAAACAAAACTAAATATAAAAAATACCAGGATTATGTCAATACATTTATATAAGACAATTCATTTTAAATTTAAAATGCAACATTACATTAACCAATTAATAATCCAAAAGGCACAAACGCAGATTTCTCATTTATTTTATTTGATAATCACAAAAATCAAAAACAAATAAAAAATGCATGAATGTTTCATATATATTAATTTTTTTATTTAATTGAAATATTCAAATGAATTACAATACGGGGAAATGCAAGAGACTATTGCTATATTTAATATACTTTCATAAATTGAAAACAGTCAATAAATTCATCCGATAGCATTTTCCTAGTGACAGACATTCAAAGCACTAAATTCCTTTACACTTCGTGAAGAGGCTAGTGGGCAGATCTCGTGTTTTCCGTAATTCTCAAGCAAACGAGATCGTCAAGAACCGTCTGTTGGACTATAATTCTGAGAAAGCTGATTAATTACTGTCATAACAATAAAATTTAAAGTAGCCACATTATCTAAGTCTAATTATGTTAGTAGTGACAAAACGTTGACCTTCTACTCTATTTTCACTTAGTATTTCAGAAATAAAGTTTTTCATCAACAACTTTCTTTAATTACTAATTTGTATGTTGGTTAGTGTTTTTCATGTAAATATGTATGCATTTAAAATAGAAAATTCCCTACAATGCTGATATTAATGTCTTCTAGTTATTGGAAAGGACGACACTTTTTATTGTTTTTATTGTTCAACTCTTGCTGAATGTATTTGCTGATAGTAATCCAATATCTTCAAGCTAATATCAGAATCAATTCTTTCCCGATTTTTGGTTCAAAAAAGCTTCGAAAACAAAAAAAAAAAAAATCCACAACCACCACCAACAACAAAATCTCTATATCTAAAAAACAATCTTTGTAAAATCCCTTTACAAAATTTAAGGAATAGATCTTCCAACAATTTTATGGCTAATTCTGAGCTGTCTCTCCTCGACAAAAGAGTCAGCTACAGTATTTTGCGAGTATTATTCAGGCAAAAGTTAGTTAGTTAAAGTACCCCACTGCCGGCCTATACAGGCCTATCGGGGAGCAGGAGGTTAGGCTCCAACGATAAGAACCACGGGACAAAATTGGAGTGGGGTGGTCAACCCGACGCCCGCCCACCTTTAACTCCCGGGAAAGAAACCCGGTACCCATTCTAGAGAGGGCTGGGTAGACCCTAGGACCCGTTTGGAGATGAAAGGAGCGTGGAAAAATTCCCGAACTCCGCCGAGGCCGGGAACCGAACCCGCCATCTCCAACCCGCAGCCAAGCGCCCTAACGCACTCGGCTACCGGGCCCACAGGCAAAAGTACATCAACATAATAATATAGGCTACCTATGTCTGTATAATTACTCTACAAGTTAACAGTATATAAAAAAAAGTCAGAATTTCATTAATATTAGCAAGAAAAATATTTTAAAAATAATGATTTTAACTCGGCTTCTTAAAGATGAACATTTGTGGTCGGAACCGGTTAAGAAAATAAATTAATCATTCAGTTTATGAATTAATAGCATTAATTTTTACTAATAACTGGAAACGTTTCTTCAAAGATATTATAAACAATTATATTTCAGTTTAAATAAAGATATTGTGTTTGTGTGAAAGATAGTAGTGATACAGATAAACCTTTTAGTTTATTCAAACACGATGCATTTCACACTGCAAGGCCTAAGTAAAAAATTCCTGAAAATGTGTTCCCATAACAGCAAGAAGCCTCTTGTTTAAGTAACAAAGGCGCTCGTTTCACGCGTGTATTTATTAAGAACAGTGCTATTGTGTGATCAAATGAATTGTTGTGTAATTAACAAGACGTGCAGTGTTCTTTAGGTTTGTGTTAATCTTTGCAGTAAGTTTCTGTAGTTCGTGTTCTCATGATGTGTTCATGAGTGCTGTGCTTTTAATTCTGAATCATTGAAAAAGCAAAAGGCTTCAATGATTAGTGTTTCAATACTAAGAAAAATCCAGATTGATTTTTCTTGTTAATCCTTGGAAATACCAGTGCCAGAAAATGTATTTCCATTGAAAAGCTGTTCAATGAAATCGTTGTTCCAATATCGAGCGTAAGATGCCATATTGGATATATGTGTTGTGCCCATCTACAGGAGTAGATTCCAGTGAAGACAACGATTATTCCAGTCAACTGAATGCAGTGCCGAACATCTCTGTATGAGTATGTTTTCTATTTCCCCAGTGCTTCGCAGATTTCGTCGTGTCCCTAGAAATTTTGGAACGCTTGCAACTAGGTTCTTTTATGCGTCACAGTTAGGCTTCAGTTTAACCAATTGAGGAAAAGAACATTCAGTTCAAGTGATGAATAGCCTTAGGATTGAACTATAGAATAGTTGATATTAAGAATTCCCATCTCCATTTTTAGAATGTTGATGCCAAGATGGAACTTACTTTAATGTAAATTTAATGCTCGTTTATATTCCTATATAATTGAAGGAATCCCATTGCTAAGTGCGATATTATGTCTTAAAAGAAGTATTTTATTAAACATTTTTATTTACACTTTTACCATTGTTTTTACTTCCTTATTAAGCCTTAAATTTTTTTAATACGGGATTAACTAGCTTCTGCTAATATCTGCTAAGGGAAAAGAAATTGAGATTCTTTTACCTCGATTTATTTAATTACCACACAGATATTACAAACAATTACATTCCAATTTAAACAAAGATATTATAAACAACAAGACCACCCTGTTTCCCCTGGTAAGTATGAGATAATCCAAGAAGAAGCGATTCCAAGCGATTATAGCAAAAAGTGACATTTTATTCCTTTTTGAATGAACTAATTATTTGATATCGCGCGCCAAAATATTTATATATAATCAGCCCGTGCTCTTAAATAACAATCAATATAAATTCCTAACCTTATTTGCTGTTAACAATTTGGCTTGAGGATTCTTTAAATTTACAGTGAATTGAGTTTTCAGTAAATAAGGTTAGGAATTTATATTGGATGTTATTTAAGAGCACGGATAATCCAAGAAGAATCGATTCCAATGATAGCGGTTATGATTTGTTGAATAGTAGAGCAAATAGTGATATGTTATTCCTTACTTGATAGCGCGCGCCATTGTTGACGGAGAGAACGCAACATTTTGAAGTTCAACAATGCTCATTTTGCATTTGTCGACTTCCTCGCAACAATGCAAACGGAACAACCGTTTTCCATTGTTGCACTGCGCCGGACAGACAGAGAAAAAAAAGATTTTATATAATATAAGATTTAACTGAAAGTTAACATTCCAATTTAAACAAAAATATTACAAATTCCCTTTTTTGTGAAATTCTTCATTTTCAGAATGCTGATTTGCCTTGCTAATTTTTTCTATCAATTGAGCAGGAATAATTTGAATCCATAGAATTTCTCCATTTTTTTTTTTTAAACTTTAGGCTTAAAATTCGATTTGAATATATGTTTTTGTTTTTATAAACAAAGTTTTCTTTTTTTATTACCATTATTATCTATTTTACTTAGCTTTATTCCGTATTTTTATATTAATTGAAAGTATTGCACTGTGAATTTGCTATGAGAATATTCCAATTAATTTGCAAATTGTTTATATTATTCATTTTAAATTTCAACTTTATTTTTTGTTTCATGAAAGTTGAACTTCAATAAAATAACAAATAACCGCGTGCTACAATCCTTGGCTTGGTGATTGATGTCTTGGCAACCACTGATGTAAGGATTTATACCACTGCCTCCATATCTTCGCAAATATCGACAAAAAGTGAAGTGTTTCTTTTTTCAATTCCTTTACCATGTGATCTTAAGGGAGGATCTTTGAATTAGACTGATTCTCATTTACCAGAATCAGTTTAGTCTTCTGATAGAAGTTTTTGAGAACAAGTATCATTAAAATCTCAATAAATTATCATTAAGCACAACAATCGCAACAATTGCGTCTTTTGCATGCGCAACAATCATATTTATAATACAGCTCTACAACAATCACAATAAATTCAACAATTGCGCCCCTTTGCATTCGCAACAACCACATTTATAATAATAAGGAATTTAAAGCAATATCAATGATATTTTCTTATCAGAAGACATTGCGAAGCATTGTGATTGGTTTACTAATCGCTTTCTCTACCTTGTTATTCAATAATTGCATAAAGATATTGAATGAAAGAGAAGATAATTAGTAATTTTTGTTTAAAGTCATTTGCAAAAATATATTTACGTATATATAAAAAATAATATATATTTGCAAAAATATAATTATACGTATATAAAAAATTATATATATTTGCAAAAATATATTTATATGTATATATAAAAAATAATATATATTTGGAAAAATATATTATAATACATTTGCAGATTTCTTGAAGTAGAAAATTAAAATTACAGAAGGTAACCTAGTGAATTTACGGACCATTAAAATCGAATCATGGATCACATAGTCGTCGAAGAATGGAATCAGTTATGTGATGTATATATATCTTTAATTTTATAATCAACTTAAAGGAAAACCAATTTCTGAAATCGAACTTTTGTTAGACGAAAGTAATTTGAAAGAGATACATGGTTTTCACTGCCACTTATCCTCTAATTGCCAGTTTACAGGAGGTTAAAACTGAATGTTTAACCATGTTGATAATGACTTTCTAGCGGGGAATGCCCAAAGTTATCTATAAAAGAAAATGTGATAAAACAAGAAATTCCTGAAACAAATAAAAGTCTGCTTTTCTTAAAATATCTTTATTGTTTTGTTTTTTTTTTAAGATCGAAAAAAACAAAACGTAAAAGCTTCGTATTTGCTGAATGGAAAC
>JAFIDM010009631.1:216813706-216849266 GCA_023159025.1 Thereuonema tuberculata | reverse complement strand
TATTTATTTCAGATATGTCAATCCGATTAATTTAAATCATGTTGTGGATATTATTTAATATCAATACATGCAGAATTAGTGAATTAGTTAAAAAGAATGATTAATTAATTTTACATCATTTTTATGGTTTTTAATACAGAAAAGTATTAAGAAATTCTAACAAGTAAGAGAACTGCTTGTTACAGCCACTCGATGATTTCTTTAGAAGGGCCCACTTGAAAATAATTTCATATATAAAACTTAAATTGTCTTCTAAATATTGACTTAAGTTTCAAGAAGATGCGTTCATAGGGTCAAAAGTTACTGTGGAGAGAAGTAGACAAACTGAGTAATTTTATGAGCTTCACTTTTTTTCGGGAACTAGATAAATCAATGTGAGCCGTATTGTATTTTTTCAAACCCTTTCAGGCGCAGCCCCATGGTCATGGCTATATCCAGCCATGCAGCTGATACGTTTAACCCTGGAATCGAATCCAAGCGTCTGTATTGGATGTTTCTTACTTCGTCAGTGTTGGTTTGTGTTCCTTTAAAAGGACGGCTAAATTTGACTGTGATACAGCGGTGTCTCATTGAAAGCCACTCACCGACAGCAGCATTCTTTTCCCATCATGCAATGCAAACTGCATGAATTTGTGTGTAAATTACAGTATGGAATGTTAACAAAAAATTATTAATTAATTTTCTAGAAATTAAAGTATATCATGCGCCATTCATAAGTGGATCATGATAGTTCATATTTTCTTTGAAAGTAAAATATCTACGTAATTTTTTTTAGTAAGTAAATTAATGGAAAATTCTGGAAATAACTACCTACTAAAAAAGAAATTTACCAATAAAAATTTCTGAAATGTTGTGATAATTAATCTGTTAAAGTTGTTTTAATAATGAAATCTGAAAATAATCGATTTCATAAATGATGACCCATTAATCAATAAATTCCAGCAACAACAGTCTCTTTCAATTTACGGGCGTTTGTAAATGACTCCATCACTTTTAAAGTTTGTGGATATTAGTTTTTTGTTCTTGTTTTTGAAAATAATAGTTTTTTATCTGTATATTGATATACCAAAATGATAAAATATCATTTCTATGCTGCTTATGTTAATAACTAATTATAAAAATGTTAAAAGAATTACAAAATAGATTCCCACCAGTATTTTTAAACAAAGCAACTTTTTTCCAGAGACTTCTATAATTCTCTGTATATTCGTTGCCTAATTGAAACGGTGTTAATGTTTCCAATGACAAGACATGGAAAACTAATGAAAAGCTCTAGCAATGATAGTTTACAGTATTTAAAGTTATCTCCTTAGTTGATATTTGCACTTCACTTGCAGTTGACATTCTTAACTCGGCGTTTTTTCTTTCACTAAGGACAGTCCAAACAAGAATCAATTAAAACAAGAAAATAAACTGATAATGAAGATTGACTGATTCATACAAAAAAAATATTAAAAACACAAGTCTTTTTGAATAATTTTTAATAAATCATTTGAAATATGGAAAAAAGTAGTTGGACTTAACTATTATTCTGCAAAAATTATTATAACTTCATCATCATCATCAGGTACTAAAGGATTCGCCTTGTCGCTGCAACCCTGTTCTTCTATCTTCAGTAGTTCTCTTTAACTCAGAATAACTTTGGAATTCCAGTACTCTTTTTGTTTCATCTAAAAATTTTCTTTTAGGCTTCCTCTGCTCTTTTTTCCTATAATTTTCCCTCCCAGAATAATTTTTAAAAAACTGAAATGCCTAATCACATGGCCAAGAAATTTTTTTTTCTCAATTTCCTGTGTTAATTTTCTCCTTTCTTCCATTTCTTCCAAAAATCTATTGATTCGTTTTCCTATCTGTCCAACTAGTTTTTAATCACCTCCTCCTTATCTGCATTTCGGCTGCCTGAAGACGATTTAATTTCTTTTTTTCCTAACGTTCAGGTGTCACTACCGTACATTAAGATGCTCCACAAAAATGTTTTTGAGAAAGCCTTTTTAATTCCAATATTAAGATGGTTTAAGTCAACACACTTATTTTGAAGCGCTTGTTTCATAATAGCTATCCTTCTTTTTATTCCCTCTATACTTCTGTATCTTCTGTAATATAACTTCCCAAGTAGCAAAATATAGATACTTGTTCCATAAGATTTACCAGTATCCTTATTATTACAACTTAAGTTTTCAAATTTTGAAAAAAAAAAAGTGTTTTTTTTTTCCTTCCTCCTTCCCTTCCCCATCTAATAAGTTGATTCAGCCATATTATAATTGAAACATGGTTAACCAATCGAAAAATTTATTATAAACTGGATTTTTAATAATGGTACATGCAGTATGACTACTCCCTTTCAAAAAAAAGAATGCGACAAGTTGTTTCTCCATTATGTCTCTGAGGATGACTACTGCCAATTAATAGTCGTAACATATTAACGCGTTTCAATAATGGAAATACTTTTTTAATGTTGTTTTAACGTTATCAATTTTTTAAACAAGAAGATTGTCTCCTTATATTTTTTTTTCGTAATTTTTTTCTGTATTTTTTTAATGGATACGTTTATTTATTTTATTATAGATAATTACGACTGAACTGTTATTTTGTTTAAATTGCCAGCCACTCCCAACCATTCATTCTAATTTCAGTGGTGTATATGAATGATTCATGGTTCATTTCCGTTTGCCATTAGGCTAATACCTAACAAACCAAAATTAATTTACAATCACCATTAACCAGTATTAATTTCTCTGGATAGTTGCAACATTTATATTTTAACGTTAATTAATAAACTAATGGT
Source organism: Thereuonema tuberculata (assembly GCA_023159025.1). NCBI lineage: Eukaryota > Metazoa > Arthropoda > Chilopoda > Scutigeromorpha > Scutigeridae > Thereuonema > Thereuonema tuberculata. The sequence continues at coordinate 216,846,481 of JAFIDM010009631.1, read as the reverse complement.
CATTTAATGACATTGTTGATAAAAGCATCTAAGCTAATCGAAAACTAACAAAACAAATTCAATTAGGTCAAATTCAAATAATATCATGCTGAAGTTTCTTTAAAATTTCTTTATTTTTGAGGAATTTTATCATACTTGTGAATATGAAAATGTGTAGTTACAAAAATTTTATAATGTGAAGTTCTTGAAAATAGAAAGATCAGAATAAGTAAATTAATCGGTGAACTGTAATTTGATTTCAATAAGGCACAAGTCTAAAGTATCTCAGGAATCTAAAATCTGAATTACATCTAAGATAACGGATTTTCATTTCGAACATCAGCTAATGCTGTCAAATCATTAAAAAGAAAAAACACACTTCTTTTTTTAAATAGTCTGAGATATTTTCAAGCATAAAATTAATAAATAGTGTTTAAATGTAAAGTTTATTTCCTTTCGAATAATAATTTCATTACTGTGATAATAATTTTGTACAAAATATACGTATGTGAACACTCAATGATCTGTTAGAAAAATATATTAGTAAACAATGACTGTTTAGGGATCGTCCATCAATCCTCCTAATTCTTAGACCCAAGATCCTAAGAAAAGAAATTGAAAAAGAAAATATTTAAATAGAATAAAGTAAAGAGTAAAATAAAAATTTAATATGTTCTTCTAAACTAGTGCAAAATATATTTTTAAATAAACTAAAAATATTCTTTAAGTTTTCTTAAAAAACCAGAAAAAGATGTTATATTTTATTACAAATTGATTATCGTAGAATTTATAACAAAAATAAAAAAAATTAAAAGAATCCCATTTTTCTTTTAAGTGGATTTTAAAAGAAAACTGGGTACCCTCAAAGGATTAACGAAATTGATGAGCTAAAATTAGCATTGTTGCATTTAACCACAATTTTAAGAACTGAAAATTGTTTCAGTCATAATTTTCAACATTTTAGGTCATCTTTTACATATCGTACTTAAAAATATTTAATACGCGGCAGGAAATTTATGTAATAAATTATATTTAAAGCCCTACGAAAAAAAGGAGAAAATAGCATACTGAATTTAAGAAACATAATATGAAGACTAAACGTAGTCGACCTATTATCCGTAGGAAAAGTATGAAAGATCAAAATGTATGATAAAAATTGTATGTAAATAAGAACGTGTATCTATTTAAGATATTTCTGAACAATAAGTTTTGAATCAATGAACATCTCTTTTTTTTTAGATAGAACAATAAATCTTTAGAAAATCCTTAACTTTCAGTCCTAAACGCTGTCTTCGAAAATTAAAAGTAATGAAATCAGCGAATGTAATAAAATAAGTTCAAAGAAATGAATTTAACTTATGCGACCAAGTATCATCATTACATATGTCAAGAGTCTTTCTTTATAAGCTAAATTATAAAATCAACATTAAGATTATAAAAAAAGACTTATAATGAAAGTGGAGAAAGGAAAGTAATGTTTAAAGTATCTTTTATAGCCAAAGAAAAGTATACTTCAAGATTTTTTTAGTAACTTGCTTTTAAAATTACCTGCATTTTATTTTTGATAATAAAGGTCGATTTATTTCATAATTCTAATTATTTATCTTTAATATAGCATACAAATCATACGAAAAATATTAAAAGCATCAAACATTACATTGGATAACATTATATTGTATTACATGTTATGTCTTTGAAGTGGATACCTTTATTTCTTCAGTTCATACTATAATTTAAGCTTAACATTCAGGTACTTCTCTCAAGCCGAGCGTTTCATTGTTCATGATTTTTTCGGCACCTATTATTGCGAAACGGTTTCTCTGTTGTTGGGATATGGGGCCATTAAGCGACATACTTCAAAGACAATGGCCGCAGTTTTCACGATACAATGATTTGTAGAGACAATGGTCTTAAATGAAACACCGTAGAAAAAAACATCAAGAAGACGGCGGTTTAGAAGAAATGAATTCAAGTTAGAAGCAAAGGAATTTATTCACATTTATCTATTTTCTTAGAAATCTATTTTTTTTTTTATAGGCAATTCGATTATACTTACAGTTCACCAAATAATATTTCTGCTTTAACTTCTAACAATCTTCCATATCTATTTTTTTTTCTTTCATAAGATACTTTAATTAGAATGACAAAAGACAACAGAAAATGAATAAAGACTTACTATTAAGAATGGAAGATTATTCTATTTATTACTTATTATAAATTACTGACGAATCTTAAAATTGGCACAACATTGTAAATCCAATGACAAAAACTTAATTTGTTGGAGCTCATTCTAAGTCATCTTTCAATTGGTAAATTAGTTGATTAAAATAAGATGCTGTTTTTTCCGCAAGATCGCTCCACAACCTTTATGAAACAACCTTTATGCTTATACTGAGAAAGCAATTTATTAAGTACACCATGGTTCTATTATGTTCACTTACAAATTCAATTACTTGAAAAATTGAAATAAGTTTTCGGTTTCACCTTTGAAACAGCCTTTCTATCATCAATTAGACTCAGAAAAATCGTCTTTTTTGGTAAGTGCATCTCTCAAACAGTCATCTTCGGTTTTTTCATATGCCACCGTTTCGTTTATCGTGGATGAGAAACGCTCCTCTTCTCCACACTTCAATCATTTCAAACCTTCACCAGTTCATAGAAAACTCATGTAATCATTACAGATCTATATCTATCCCGAAACCTGTAGAAGTAATCTTCAATGTCTGCCCATTCTCTCACCTCCCTCCTGTTTACACCCCACAGTTCTAGTTTTTGCCTCCTGTTTAATATGTGGCGTTATTATGAACAACAATATTTTTGTAGTGCTAACTGTCACCTCAAGGTGCATTTGTGGCGCTTTCACGAAAATCCCCCCCCCCGTTTACACACCCCAGGAGGCCAAAATCGCAAATTCGTCGAATACAGGTCTTTTCGATTTTCACAAAGAACAGTCATGCCAAATTTCGTGTTTCTAGCTCAAACCGTTTCCGAGATATGCATGACATTCAAGAAACCTCACACCCCCGTTTACATCCCTTAGGAGTGGATTTTTAAAAATCCTTTCTTATTGAGCGTCTTCGTCATAAGGGGAACCCATCCTGAAAATTTCAAGTTCCAAGATTCAGCGGTTTGGCAGTTTGTTGATGAGTGAGTGAGTCAGTCAGTAGGTTTTGCCTTTGATAGGTATAGATTGAAATTGATTGGATACACAAAGAAAATATTTATTTTTCTACATTTTTATTTCACTAATGCATTATTATTCGTTTTTCTCTTTTTTCGTTTGTCTTTTTAATTTAAACATTTATTTTCTTTTTTTTTTTATTACCGCTGATTTCTTAGATTCAGAAGCGAATTTTACATTGAAACAACAAATTTAACAAAATATATTTCACCATAAATCTGAAATTTTAGAAAAGTGATCCTAATTTCTTAGGCAGTCTGTAGAAATCTGATTATTTATTGATTGCTAGCAAAAATATCTGTGCTTTTCTCGGGTTAAAAAAAAAAAAGAGTTGTCTTGATGTGGACGACGAAGAAATTGTAATTGTGTGATTACTTGAAACTTTTCCAGTTGGTAAAAAAGTCCAATGATAATTACAAATTAATGTTAAATTCCTATTTTGTAACTCGATAAGACATACTGTAGATACGAAATTATTATCGAGATTTGAGAATATCAGGCTTCCCACCTCTTTCTGTCCTTCTCCACACCCCTATCACTTCAAATCTTCCCCAGTTGGTAAAAAAAAAAGAACACTTGATGATTATAAAATAATGTTATATTCTGTTTTTTAACCTGAAAACCCCATAATGCACTCTGCAATAAAGTTCTTGTCCCCCACTCCCCTGTTAACACCCCTTAGGATGCAAATATCGAAAATTCGTCGATACGTATGTTTTAGATTTTGACAAAGAGCACTTATGCGAAATTTCGTATTTCCAATTACAGCGGTTTCGGAGATATGCAGTCCCTTCAAGAAAGTTTGTCCCCCGGTTTTCACCCCTTAGTCCGATCCGGGTTTTGTGACCTTAAATTAACAATATTTCATTAAAAAAAAATTAAGAAGAATATTATTTATTTAAAAATAATAACAAAAAAGAAAAGAAAATTCATTGAATCGGTTTCGGTTTCTTTTATTTGTTCTGAAATTTAGAGCATTTAATTAAAAAAAAAATAGAAAATAAAGAAAAAAAATTATTCTTTTCATAAATAAAGAAGAAAAGTGAAAAACTGGAAAGAAACAAAAAAAAAAAAAAAGGAAAAAAAAATTAAAAAATATATTATTACCAGAAGCTGATTCGAACCCAGAACCCAAAGCTCCGGCGGCTAACAGTCAACCGCTCCTCCACAGCAACATCTCATATACGAACGCAGAAGTGAGGAAATAAGCCATACTTGAAAATTATACAAACGTGTGAAAAAGATTAAATTAGGGGGAGGGGGGAATGTGTCCAGGTTTCAATTGTAACCTGTTAATTCCGCAGGGTCCTAAACAGTAATTCTGCAAAGTTTGATCAAATACCATAATGACAATACGCGAAACTAAGGGATTAACAGTGGGACAAAAACCTACAGCGCTTCTAGCGTCATTAGGGTATTTGGTTTGATCCAGATAGATCAAAGGGCCTAGGAGTGTATAGCGAACAAACAAACAAACAAAATTCTCCTATAAACGGTATATACTATATATATCGTATATAGGAGGATTTTGTTTGTTTGTCTGCTCGCTATACACTCCTAGGCCCTTTGATCTATCTGGATCAAACTTTGCAGAATTACTATATACTTGTATCTGTTTAGTTAATGCAATTCTAAAATTACACTTAATAATTATCAAGTAGATAAAAAGTAGGGTAAACTTGAACGTATGATATTTTCTTCTAAATTTCTGTATATGCACGTTTGAAATAATAATAAGTAATTAATAAAAAAAATTGCATCTGCTCAATTTAATAATAAAATAAATGCTTCAAACCTACGATTGGTAAAGCGATTAAAAGGCATTAAAATTAATATTTAACCCAATATAATAAGATAGTTTAAGTACAGTATCTCATAAAGGTCTCTATTGTTATTTTATTCATACAGAAAAAATACTCATTAAAAGTTATCAATATTAATAAAATTAACCTCTTACTGGACCAGTTTTAATTTTTAAATAACATAATATGGTTTTATATATGTAATAAAGAAAAAATATTTTTTTATTAATTTATTAGAAAAATATCTTTTTCTAATTTATAAAACTTAAAGAAAAGTAGGTAGGCTATTTCCTCTAAGCGAAATTCGGAATTAACTCTTCTTTATATTCGAAATCTCTTCCACTGTGTCCTGTGGAATGTTTCTTTAAATGTAGAATAACCAATGATGAAAAGAAAACACTGAAATTATTTACATCAGATGTGAAATTGGCGCTATTTTGTAAGGGAAGCGCGATATTAACTTCTGTTTCCGGTAAACGGATCGGAGAAACAGATTGCCAGACGGACCAGTGCGCCTTCTTTTGGCTTTACCGTAGTCGGAACGGAGCCGTGACGGGACGTGTCGACGTTTGTGTGCGTTCCAGGCTAGACCACTCGACCGTGCGGCATGGACCCGTAGGAATTCTTAAAATTTCAAATTTGAAATTGAACACAAAAGCAGACAGAGATACATATAATGATGTTATACGAAGATTATACAATTAAATTTTATGGATTTTATTTGGTACAGACTTCAAGTAGTATTTTTTTTTCTAAATTTTTGAACAATACAGTCCTGCTAGGTTTTCAAAGAAATCCTGTGGTGCATGTGCTGAAAATACAGATATTAACATTTATATATATATACAAAATTAGTAAGTTCAAGATTTTACATTAGTATTGTGAAAATTAACATACATATACTAATTCCAAAAAGAAAACAAAATTAAAGTAAGTACTATTTACAAATATAATTCATTATAATATATATTTATGGTTGCCAAATTATTTTTTTATTTATTATGCTACTTATAATTTCCCTTTTTAAATGTTTATAAGTATTAATTTGAAAAACTTCTAAGTCTAATTGTTTAAAAATTTTAAATAACAATCTATTTTTGTCTCTCATACCAAAATTATTTTTTGGAGGATCAAAACGAATTAGATTATTCCAAACATTTCTAGTATTTAATTCACTTACATTATTTTTTAACTTATTTGACATATAACAGAAGTTTTTTAAAATAATAATGTACATAATTTTTTCATTAGGTAACATGATGTTATAAAAAATTCTAATATCTTTTTTTTTGTTTATCAGTATAAAACTTATAATTATTGAAAATTTGATTTAGTATTTTTTCAATTAATCTATTTATATTTTCTAATTGTATTTTGCTTAAATAAATCCAACATTCAATTCCATTGCAAAGAAAAGATTCAATAAAAGCTTTATAAATCATAATTTTTTGTTTTACAGGAAAAATATATTTAATATGGTTAAACATAAATAAAAATGTATTCATCTTTTTTACAATTGCTTGATAATGACTGTTCCAACTTAAGTATTCATCAAGATAGATACCTAGGTATTTTTGTACCTGTACTTTTTCAATTTTTGGCAATTACATAGTAGATTAGAATTATATATTCCTTTACATTTTGTATCATGTAGAATAATTTCTACATTTTCAATTAACGGTTTATTTTTTGTTTTGACTATTATCAGTTTTGCTTTTTTAAGATTTATTGTCATTTTGTTTGCAATCGACCAAGAAATAATAGAGTTTAAATCAGTCTGTATTTGGTTTCGTGCATTTGTTAAATCTTCATTATCATTAAGCAATAATACATCATCTGCGTAAGAATAGATTTTAGAATGGGATATGTTGTCAAACATTGAATTTGTACATAAAATAAAAAGCAGCGGTCCTAAATTTGATCCCTGCGGAACCCCTCTTTTTAAATTAAAGAGCTTACTGTAATTATTTTCAATTTTAATTCTAAATTTTCTATTTTGTAGATAGTTTTCCATCAGTTTTAAAAAATTGCCTCTAATACCAATGTTATTAAGTTTCTGTATTAATAATTTATGATCAATACTATCAAATGCTTTAGTAAAATCTATGAAAATTATTAAATTTATTATACTTTTATTAAGATTTTTATTTAATTTATTAGTAAGATTATTTAATAATAATGAAGTACTTTTTTTTTTTGATAAGCAAATTGATTTTCGTTAAGTATATTTTTATTGATTACATATTGATAAATAGAATTTGCAAGAAATTTTTCAACAATTTTTGATAAATTAGAAAATGATTAGAAAAATACATATTGAAAATGATGTTTAACTTCAAACATTTATATAATTTTCTGTTTAAATATCATTCATTATTCTGTAATGTAGCAAAATTTTGAAACTAACAAATCGATAATGAGTGAGATTCCTATTACTGAAATCCACATTACATAAGGACAAGAAAGAAAATTTGAAAACAAAGCATTAAACGTTACAAAGGGAAACACGGCGAAGATTAAAAGGAAGGTAACAAATTATTTTCATTAAGCAACAATTATTAAAGTGAGACCAAGCAGATTAACGCATTAATTTACAAGCTATCGTCTTACAAGCTGTCGACATTTAAAATCTTCTTTAATTGCAGAGAAAATTAAGTACGGTAAATAAATATACAGGTTACTTCTATAAGTAAATTTAATACACTTATCGATCAGTAGTTTCAGATTTAAACTGCTGTGGATTAATATTAATTTCTCCATTATTTACGAGTATAGGAATAATGTATGGAGGAATTATCTGAGATAAAAGTTGAGGTCCATCGAACGAACGGTAGCCGCCATCTTGCGTCAGATGTTGACTTACCAAAGTGGAATCTGTTTGGACGCAGTGGCGTAGCAAGGGGGGGGGGGCGGTCCCACGAGCCAGCCTAGGGGCCCACCAGCCAGCTTATTTCCTTTTTTTTTTTTTTATTTTGGTTGTTCAACAGGAAATTCCTTTTTTTTTTTGGTTGTTAAATAGGAAATTCCCTTTTTTTTTGGTTGGTTTTTGCAGCCAGCCTAGGGGCCCCACCAGCCAGCTTAGCTTTCCTTTTTTTTTTTTTTTTGGTTGTTCCTTAATAATGGAACTCCCGCCCCGGGCCCCCCAAGGCATTGCTACGCCACTGCTTGGACGTTGCTTTTTTTTTTATTTACCGGTGGAAAGATGTGTCTGCCTTATCTTATTGATACTAAGCAAGTCAAGAGTTTCAAGTAAGTCAATTTATGCTTAATTTGCTAGGGAACTTTTCAAGCATAATCACATCGTAGATACCTTCGGATGATAGCAGAGTTGTAAAGGACATAACCTCAGTGATAAGCGTAAAGTTTGATAGTTAAAGATAGTTGAAGTATATATTATTCACACAAGGTGAAAATTATAGCCATTCTTTGATTAAGAGAACTGTAAATAATTTACGACTTCCAAAAGGGTAATCGAGTCAAAGATCCAAGATTATTTTATTGAAACAGTGTTAAGCAGATAAAAAAGTTAGCATAAACTTTTATGATTGTTTTGCTTTACTAGGAACTTTGTGAAGATAAAGATAATACAAGTCTTGACATATGAATTTATGAATAATTACTTATTTGTAATTATGGTATAGATGCAGTAAATTAATAATTAGTGTTACAAAAATTTTTTGACTCTTGAATATATTGTTATTTACTATTTATCACCTCTATGCAACTTTGCTGATAAATCAAGCAACTAGCTATAGCAGTTGCTAATTCAATACAATATAGAATTTGTGTTGTTTTTCAAAACTTAAACCACGTATATAAGTACGGAAAATAAAATAACAAAGCTTTTAGTCATAAGCGGATTATATTAAATAAATTGCCAATGACGGTTGAATTAACATTAATCAATGGAATTAAAATTATAGTTGGAAAAATTAAAAATTAAAATTAAAAATTAAAAGAAAATTAATCAAATATTAAAATTTTTAACTAAAATTGGAATTAAAATGGATCATTAAAAAATAAACCTAAGAGATATAATTTTTTTTTTTTTATCTATTTGATGGTGAAAATTAAGTTAAACAATTTTGTAATGTCCTTGGAATGCTTAGAACTTCCAATTAGATAGTAAATTCCTAAATATGGAAATGACCTGAAAATCATCAGCAAAAGGGTTATGACTAAAAGTTTTTCTATTTATTTTCTGTACTTAAACCGTAAATTCAATTCTTATTTTCCGTACTTGAAGTCTACTTATATTTGAAGTCTACCTTTTTTTTTTAATTTGACCTTTTTTTATAAATAATGTTTTCTGAACATGAACAATAAATAATACTCATTACTGGAAAAAAAAAATAATTAAATCGCTTTATTCACTTAAGTTTTCTAAATCAAATAAACTTTAATAATCGTGTTTAAGCTCTCGAAGATATCTGTAGGATTAATATCCTTTGTTAAAGACATTGATGTCGTAGAGATGCAATCGTTAAAGTGCCCCACTATAGGCCTATGCATCTCTTGGGGTCGCGGGAGGTAAGGCTCCCGGCGCTTCATGAGCAACCACGCGAGGCTTCACGCTCCATTCTCCTCCAAAAGGTCTATCCAGTCCTCTGTTGAATGGGTTTATTTCCGGGAGTTAAAGGCGGGTGGCGACGGGCTGATCACCCGACATCAACTTAGTCCCGTTGGTCATGAAGCGCCGGGAGCCTTACCTCCCACGACCCCAAGAGATGCAATCGTATGGTTCTTTAATGGAGCCGATGGAAACCTTGATTTCTTCGGAAACTTTTATTTTCCCACTGCCATTTAACGGATTCCAGTCTTTTTTAAAGGAAATTTTCTTCTGGTAATTAAAAAGAGGCAATAACTTTAGATGATAGTCACCTAAGGAAGTTATATTGGCTGAGGGAACGGAGTTACAAAATATTCGAAAATTGTAGAGAATCTGGAATGGAAATTAATAGCATATTTAGTATATTATATAGGATGCTTTCGAAAGTCGTCACATCAGCATTTTTGAAGATTTTAAAGAAGTGTGAAACAAAAGTAAGGACAATTAAATTCTTAGGATGTAAAGGGTATGGTTCAAATATATTTAAGAGATAAGAGATCAACGACCATCCCCGGCTTTCACCGATTTATGTACAATTTTAGATAAAAGATCTATTACAAAATGTACAGTAGCCATGTGAAGTAGTTTGTCACACAAATAATATTTGAAGACATATCCTTTATATTCAATGTCCTGTAAAGGGCTTATCAATGGTGTCAATGGCGCATGAGATTCGCCCCACTCTTCCATCAAAGCAGCCAACAATCTCTATTTATTGTATATTGTGTAAATGAGATTCCAAACATTGTGACTTAGAATATCTTCAATCAGGTTCATATCAGGAATTGACAATGTTACGGTCAATTATTTATCCTCTTAGTCGCGCTTTCCATTTACGATTTGATAAAGCTTAAATGAAAAACTGCAAAAAGGTTAGGCAGAACTTTACTAATAAAACGGGAGTGTATTTCTCGCCGTTTAATTTTTACTTAAGTTACTGTCTTTCCCCAAATCTAACTGCACCCTAAAACATTGAAGATTCCACTTTTTATTTACCGATTTTAAAAAAGTTTTCTTCAAGTTCATGAAAGCACTTAATTAATAGTACTGCTACGATTTTATTAAAAAGAATTTCAAAATCAATCAACAAACGAAATCTGATGACAGTTTTGATCAATAACATTAAACTCTTACAACAAACTAATAACATTTCGATATGCATCATATTCTTCATCTGTACAGACTGTCTACGCGAAAGAAAAGGAGCACCATCAAAATATTACTTCGATATTTTACTCCAAACAACTCTTGTAAATTTTATATTAACTTGTTGTCTCAAATCTCACAGAGTAATTTTTTTATTACGTGATCGTGCTTCGAACGTGCTTCAAACATCCGAAGTTCAAGAATTATAAGGACTTCTTTATTATTTTATATCAAAAGAGTAATGATTGTAATGAAATAAATCTTTTTACGCGATTATGTTTATATCACAATCGTAAAGGCTTGGGTGATTGTAGTTAACATGTACATTATATTAAAGTTTTTTCCTTATTTCGTGAAATTTTACTAATTAATTATTTATAATTAGCAAATTCTTCAGCATGTGCATTAGGCTTCATTTATGATAAATTACTGCTTGGTAAGTTACTCTAAATATTTCAATAATATTTAATGCTTTCCGACCTGAACAGTCTTTTGATTCACATCGGACTCTTTCCAGTCTGAAACCTAATCATCAACGAGGTCATTTGGTCGACTGCCCACAATTTCCTGACGTGGATTCGAGTAATTTCGTTGCCACAATTTAATGTGATGCAGATGACATTAATAACTTCCCTTTCGCATCTCCAACCGCATTTCACATCTCAACCCCTTCGGCGACGGATGTCTTGGAAATCTGTCATCAAAGGTAACCCACTGTGACAATCCTTCTTAACATCATTAATGTCGTCCTTAACATCTATGGCTTTTTATTGAACAGTCGGTTCATGATAGCACATATCAACTTGGCCTTAACATCTATTTTTACTGTTCACAGAAACTGCTTTTGGGTTCTCGGATGAGTTCCTTCAGAATACTTCAATTTCTGATTACTACGTCTGCCAATAGGATTTATGCTGTTTTTGTTCTTTTAAAACAAGGTTCAAACGGTGCGGAATAAAAGAGATGACTATTTCTGCCATGCATGAATTTTTTTCCGAACTCGAACTTTATGCATTATTTCTACGAATTCGTATTGCATTTATTCGAACTTTTTCATTCGACATTCTGCTCTCAATCTTTTGAAAAAGTCTTATACGTATACATTATTTGTCAAACATATTTGTTAGTTTGCCCTGCCACCCCTTAAAGTTTGTTCTATGAATTTAGAGTCGCCCTGTATAATACCTTTTTTAGCATATACAGGATGATTCAAAATTCCCTATACAATCTTTACAGGTAGGTTCTACTCAGTAAAAAAATTCAAATAAACATGGGTCCGGAAAGGAATAGTTGTCGCGAAAAATGTTGTCATTATTCATTGTATGGTTGTTTGTTGGCATAATAAGATAAAACGTATTTCAAAATATTCATAAATTAAAACAGAGATATACAAAATAAAGAAAGAATGATTTAATAAACTGTGTTGAAAAAAAAAAAAGAAAAATTAATTGGGTCAGGAAAGGACCAACCATACATTGAATGATGAAAACTATGTTTCCGCGAAAACTATTCATTTCCGAACGCATTAATTGTTTTTTTGTTTTTTTCAATACCGTTTATTAAATCATTCTTTCCCTATTTTATATATCTGTGTTGTAATTTCTAAATATTTTGAGGCATGTTCTATCGCATCATACTGTGCAAACAAAAATAATGAAAAAAACAACAACCATAAATTGAGTAATGAAAAATATTCATTTCCGGGCCCACATTTATTTTAACTTTTTTTGTTTGTCTTACTGAGAACCTACCTTTAAAGTTTGAATCACCCTGTAGTGACATTAAATATTAATATTATTCTTTGCTTAAGGATTTTAAAATCTTAAAATGTAAATAACTTTTTACAATGAATTCTTAAGTGCATATCAAGAAGATTTTCTTCTTTATAAGAACTCTATGGTACAATGTAAAATTATAATCAATTTAATTAACATTTTTAAAAAAGGTGTTTGAAATATCGCCTATTTTCTATTCCATGTTTACTTTCTCGAATATTGCCTCTGTGACAATACCAAAAGATTGAAAAGTTTCGTAATCAAATCTTTCTGCTTCATTCATTGTTAATATCTCATCTTGTTTAGTTCATATTTTTCAAGCAGAAAGCGGTCCCAAGTTGTCCATTATCTAATAACCTTGATGCTTCCTTTGAGATCTATTCTGTCTATATCAAATCGCCCATCATAACCCCATTCGACAATAATATTCTCGCCCCCACCCCATTACAAAAGGTCCCAGTCAGCCACACCTCTGATACCATTACAATAATACTTTCTCAGAAACAAACTAGAGGGCGTGTCATGAGACGTACTATCTTTCATTACATTAGAATAAATAGTAAAAAGTTTGCTATAAAAAAAAATATAGAATTCTGGACATCCATATCTGCTTTCATTTTTCTCTTTTCTTTCTTAACAGGAAATTTAACAATACTTAAAAAACACAAAGCTTCAATATCACTATTTTACAAAAATAGATCGTTAAACAAAAATATAAAATAGAGACATTTCGAATCGGCCATGCGATTCTTTTTCCAATCTCATGCGATTCTTTTTGAATCTTTTCTTTCTGACAAAACAATTTGTATCAAAATTTTCTATTTTCTTCTTTTTTTGTTTTTTGTTTTTTTTTGTAATAGTTGAATAGCAAACGTGAAACAAAGAGAAAAAGAATCTCGACGAATTAAAATTCGAATTTAAAATTTACCGTCAAGTAAGAATAAATAATTTGATCTAAAAAACAAAAACAAAACAAAAACAATCTAACAATGATACAATCAAGCTAAATTCTTCAATATTAGCTTTGTCAATGAAATATTTAAAATATTTTTTTTCTGAAATATTTGTTTCAATATAAGTAACAAGCTAAATTTTGAACTGAATATGGGTCTACTTTTAGCAGTGAACATTACTCAGCAAGTTATTATTATTTTAAAATTGTATTTTTTATATTTTATTTTTATATATGTTATTTGGATAACAGTTACTTTATTATTCTGAAAGCGCCCTTGATAGATATATTACTTAATCACCAGTGGAAATTTTTAGCCAAAACTACTATTGTTGTGTCCTTTTCCGTTTTGTTATCGTTGTAGCATTAATCGAAGGGTAGACAATCAATCGAAGGGTGTACAGGGTAGACAATCGAATTTTTAAAAGACGGCGGTAAATATAATACTAAAACTTGTTAATCTCCAATTCAAATCAGAATGTTTGAGTTATTTATTTATTCTACTTTCAATGACAGAAAGTTGTATCACCTTTTTGTTTCAGGGTGCATTGATATAGCATTTGGTTTGGTCTTGCAAAACCTTGTTTTCAAATTTTTATTCTTAACAACAACTTTACGTGCTATTATATATTTTACCCAAATTTGTAACCATGTTCAACAATAAATACAAAAAACATTATGTTCCAGTTTGGTAGATGTCATTTTGGTGATCAAAACTTTAAACACAATATTCTGACTCTGTAAGAATATCACGGTGTACTTTTGGCATATTTTTTGGCAATTACAAGTGTTGTCTGATTATAATTTTTTTGATAAATCTATTTATTTCTCTGCTGACCTTTGATTCTCTGCTGATTTTTGTTTTATCTTTATCATCATTGATATTCTCTTATCTTTTCCCAATAATACGAAGAAATTCAATGAGTTCTAATATCCTATTGCAGGTTTCTTCATGAAACTCGAGAAAATGTATTATTTTTTACTTCAAAGTTTTTGAATAAATGCAACTATTCAAAAATTCTCTCATTTCTTCTTCATGTTGAATCTCTCTCATTATGAATATTATTTTGCCTCAATTTGGAACCCAGAAATGAGTAAATCTATGACTTCAAATAAATTAATCTATTCTTTCATAAGGCCTGAATTTCAAATAATCTGGTCTTATTACTTATTAACCCCAAACATGCCAATCATAGCAGCTTTAAGCCTCATAAAATGAGAAAGGAATGTAGCAGACTGACAGCCCAGTAAATCGAGGAAAATTAGGTTTACCACTTAGCGTCAAAGTCAGTCTTCTTCGTCTACAAACACTGAGAGAAGGACACACGTTATATAACTTACAATGGAAGGTTTTCTATTCATACTAACAGATTTAAACAAAAATTTGAGATGATACAGAGTGATGGAAAAAAATTCTAAAAATTTTCACTTAAGCCCAATTATTATAAATTGTTGTAATTAACAAACTTATTTTGCTTCTTAAACAACTTAATTTCATTCTATTTCAGATTATTTAATAGGATACAATATTTCGTAAAACCGTTACTAAGTGTTATAATGGAATCGTTTTCTGACCCGAATCGTCTTACCATTTTTATTTATTAACTATTCCACTTGAATATTTTTAGTACCCATTTAGGAGCTATTGTGATGGCGACCAAAATCGGTAGCTGTTGCGTTTGACCTGTCTGTCCATCCGTGTCTGTCTACCCCTAGCAACTCCCGAACGAAAGGTTGAATCGACAAACGGACTTCACCATCGTGTTCAGAGGCCCAAAAACCGTAGGAATAGAGTATTTTCAAGGGATAACGCCCCCCCAATATTCGAGATAATTGAGTAGTTTTCATTGGATTTCCGCTATTAGCTTAAACGTTAGAAAATCAACCATTTCATTTCAGTTGTTAGCTATAGCTTGGTAGTTAACGTTTTGGATTCCTGTATTGAAGGTTGTCGGTTAGAATCCATATGTCTAATTTTTTTTTTCTCTTAATCTTTTCTTCTCAATGTTCGGGTGGCGGTTTTTTTTTTTTTTTTTCTTATTTTCCTAAGGGTTTTTTTTAATTTTTCTCCTAACTTTTTTTTATATTTTTCCTTACGTTATTGTACTTTCTTTTTTATTATTATTTTTAATTTTTTTTATTATTATGGGTCGCCCTTAAAGTTATGCTTTACCACCAAATTGTATTCACTTGTTCTTCTTTGTTTGTTATCAAATGTATTGATTTAAACTGGCTGAAAAGATTTCCGTAAATTCGATATATAGCTTATTAATGATCATAATTAAACATTAAAATATTTATATTGGTCTCCATTCCTTACATCACTCAAAAATAACGTCCGAATTTCCTCGCTAAAATAGCTGAGCTGATTTCTGTTAAATTTGGTAGGCTCTTTATATGTGGGCCAACTTAAAATATGAGTATTACTGTTCTGGTCTCCGCCCACCCTTATTTCTCAAAATTGATTCTCTCCCTCTATATCCTCATTCTCACTAGGCGAGGAGAGGATATCTCATTTATTCCATTTTTTTTAATTTTTTATTTTTATGACACCATCTATTTTTGTAAGTTGAGTTATTCTAGCATTAATTTGTTATAATTATATCGACAAAAAGAAAAAAGAATAAGTTAAGTTAATAGTTAGAAAATTCACTGGAAGCTCCTTCATCACAGTAAATTCAGATACAAGGTAAAAGGGATACAGTCAGTGGCGTATATAGAATATATTTTCGGGGGGGGGGCAAGATTAATATAATTAAGTAGACACCCCATGGAAACCTATCTGTTCAACCCGGGCCAAAAAATCTATTCAACCAAAAAAAAAAAAAAAAAAAAAAACGTTGGGAGGACATATCTTCATTATTTCGGGAGGGGCCCGGGCCCCCTCGGCCCCCCCTTATATACGCCCCTGGATACAGTATATACAATCATCAAGTAATGAATGTCAAGATTGATTAAAAATTGTTGGCAATGGCAATTAGTAAAAATATGATTTGTCGGATTCTAAAATTACTCATAAATATAAAAATTAATCTCTAAAACTTTATCTTTAAAAACTTATATCTGTTACTTTTTTTGGTTGGAAATTCCTATTCTAGGCAGTGTAATGTGGCATCACAAAAAATTAAGTAAAAATAAAGCGTAAAAAACGCTTTTCTATTTTTTTCTAATACATCTCTATTCTAGGAACAAGTTTTTTTTTTTTTTTTTTCCTTATGTCCTATTTCCGATCCAACAGACTCCTATGTGAAACAATATGATTATGTCAAATATTATGTAGCTCTATGAAAGTCTCGTGATCTTAATTTGAAGCTATTGTTTTTCCTATTTTTTTATTTTTACTTTAACAACAGTGCTATTTAACACCTCGTATAATGATCATTTTGAAATTCTAAGGATCCAATTTCTTAAGAGTATAGTAGTAAGTGGTAAATTTAACTATAGTAGGTGATTTACAGTAGTAAGTTTATTAATATTTCATTTTTCTAAGATAAACAGTTTTTATGTTATCCTAATGATATCGTTTAAATAATTTTAAGTATTTTGGAAATTTTTCGCTTCTTGTTCCTTATACATTCCGATATCAATCTTTAATTTAGTAAACTACACTGCTCACAAACTTATGGGAATATTGCGAAATAAATACAATACACCCAAAAAACAGAGGCATTTGAGTTTATTTATTAAAGAACATCATCAGAGAAGCAAATGACACGAAAATGGAAGTTGTCTGAAAATGCAAATATGATGGAAAACGTTAATTTGCATGTTTGCCCACCACCCTGTATAAAAACATTGGCGCTGCTGCGTTTTCTCCTCTTTCCTGGATCAACAACAAGTGGCAGAATCGTTGTTTGTCACCTGAAAATGCCACTGCAATGTGATTTACCCGAATCTGAAGCGTGGAGAGTTATAGGTGTCTTGAAGCTGGCCAAAGACAGATGACAATAGCAGCAGCGGTTGGACCTCCCAAAGCGTGATTAGCAGACTCTGGAATCACTTCAGAGAGACTAGCACAGTACGAAGAAGACCAGGGCAGGACCGCCCACATTTTCAACCACTGCAAGAGATAATCGCTACTTGACGCTAGTAGCACGAAGGAATGCGACTGAGCTGCAGGGACAGTTACTCGCTGCTACTGGACGACGGGTGTGTACTCAGACCGTGCGAAATGTATGTCCAGCGACCAATGATATGCATTCCGTTAACTGGTGAACATCACAGCACCCGCAGAAGGGTGAAGAGTGGTCCATGGTCCTCTTCAGTGACGAGTAAAGATTCAGCCTGCAGTCTGACAATCGTTGTGCTCTGATCTGCCGTGAACTTGGAACACAGGAGAATCCACGTTTCGTGCAAGAAAGAATTCCTTTGGTGGAGGTGGAATCATGGTGTGGGCAGACATCAGCATTGGTGGTCGTACCGACCTCCATGTTGTTAGAAATGGAACGATGAATGCTGTAAGATATCGGGATGAAATTCTACAGCTATAGTGGCACCTTACGCTGGAGCAGTTGGGGCCAACTTTCTTTTTATGGACGATAATGCACGCTGCCACCGTGCGCATCTCGTCAATAACATGCTGCAAGAGACTGGAATAGAGCGCATGGACTGGCCTTCACGTTCTCCAGATCTGAATCCCATCGAACACGCTTGGGATGCACTAGGAAGACGTGTCGCCAGTCACGAATCACCTGGAAGTTGCCCTAGTGCGCGATTAGCCACGAATTCCACAGGAACTGCTGGAGAATTTGATCCTCTCCATGCCTCACCGTGTGTTGTAGCAGTCTCAGGTGACCTTACTCCCTACTGAAAAGTCAATGTGCGACACATTTTTCACGTTTGACATGCCAATGGGAACCCCCGTCCATGTGTCACATCCTGCTCAATCCCGATAAATGGATTCTGCACTTCATTTGCATATTCAGACTACTTCCATTTTCGTGTCGTTTGCTTCTCTGATGGTGTTCTTTAATAAATAAGCTCAAATGCCTCTGTTTTTTTGGGTGTATTATATTCATTTCGCAATATCCCCTAAATTTTGTGAGCAGTGTATCTTCCTAAAAATTAGCTCTTCAATGTGTAATAAACTTATCAGTCAGCATCAATGGGTGACCAAATTGTTTACCAAGTGACATCCTGGAACAGCTGTTTCACGCTCTTTGGCGGTCATCAGCCAGGAGCAGACATCAGTAAACAGCAAGGCCTCCGTACTGAAAAGTTAGTGAGACAATTCATGTGCCAACCGTTCGCCGGCGTCAATGAACATTGAGGCACCACTGCGCTTCTGATTATCAGTCAGCATTTTACGTATGATCTTTAATCAAGTACTGAAAAGTGATATTATTATTATTATTATTATTATTCTAATCTTAATTTTTTAAAAAAGCGTTAATTCCGTAATTCCGATTCTTTGAACAAATCAAAAGCTGTAGAATGCATCTTGAATACAATATATCTTCGGAGTCAGAAACAGAAATATTTCCATGTTTAGCCAATCGTTTTTTTTTTTTTTTTTTTTTTTTGCTTTTTTAGGGAGAAGATAAAAAAAATGGAGATCACTGAAGAAATTCATTAGAGCTCATAAAGGCAGAGCAGTTCTTTCTTCATTTTGATAGACGGCGCCGTCTTACTCTCCCGCATCCCAAACAGTTCTTCTGCTTTGAGTAGATACCTCCCCCCTCTACTGATCCATCTCCTTTTCTTATTTGTCCTTCGGCAAGAGTCTTTGAAAATTCCGAGTGCCTTGAAAGGATTGGTTAGTAATCTGAACTAATGAAAAGACAGTAAAATGAGACTGAACATTTTTTTGAATTAAAATACAGAAAAAAATTCAAATGAAAATAATATTTTTTTTTTATCAATTTTATTTACAAGATCAAATTTTTAGGAAAATATTCCTAGAAACATATAATCTTCGTCCATGCTTGCAAAACACGAGTTATGTAATGGTAATTTGGAGATACAAAGAATGGAATTTCAACTACAGTAAAATGAATATGGTAGCTGTTGTCTAGAATTGCTTTTATTAATTTTATTACAACTACTACACGGCTAACAGTCGCTTTGATCCGCAAGCTTCACATTTGGAACGGAAAAAAAATATTTATTCACAAAAACGAATTAAATCATGTAAAAAACAACCTAAAACTTAAAATTAAAAATATATTAAAGTTTAAATTCTAAAATACAAATGCAACAAAATATTGAAATTCATTTGTAACAGTCGAAATTTGTTGCCTAGCAATGCTCATGTGAAGTTTCATTGTTGCGGACAGGATTGATCAAACAATACTCCTGTTGCCAGCCAACGCACTTGCGAATTGTTGCGAAATTCAATTGTTGACGGACGTTCGCATACACCCACACACAAAGTTTTTAATAATACAGATGTTCACAAGGTTTAGTTCTTATCAATCGATTGTCTCTGATTTTGCCATTCCGGCGTGGCCTTGTGGTCTCGGTGGCGGTCTCTCATGAGGCTGTTGCGTCGGAACTTGGGTTCGACTCTCGTGGTTGGCGTGGATGTTTGCTTTTCTTTCCTGTCTAAGTGATTTCTTGCCTCTCTCTTCTTTCACTGTCTATGGTATTTGGGTTCTTCCCTGTAATATGGGATAGCGCCAGAAAGGGTATCCGGCCGTAATAACTCCTGGCAAATCTTCTCTTCCGGAATACACATGCGCCGCTTGTGCCGACAGCGACTCCACATGGAAGTGGGAAAAAGCTGTAGTTGATGAAGAAGAATCGATTGTATGTGATTTTAAATGATTTCTAATCGTACTGTAGTCTTGCAGCAATTTTCATGATTATACAGTATATAATTTTCAGTTTTAACAGCAACTGAAATGAAGACATTTCATTTTACAACTACAAAATTAAAGATTTTCACAACATTCCACAATTGAGTTATTAAGTGTTAAAACTTTGCTGTCAATGATTATGTTGTGACTTATAAACTGGCAATATCAATATTGTAAGACTTATTGCTTATGAAATCTTGATTGGAATTTTTTCTTTGTTTCAGATGCTATAAGATTTTACAATAGCTCTTTTTCTTTAAGCAAAGTTGATTGTTTAGTGCAGGTTAAAGAACTGCATTAAAATGTTTTATTCAGGATTAGATAAAAATTTTACAGGATAAAATTAGATAATTTTTTACAGGAAAATCTTTAGAATATCTTCCACATATTATAAAGACACCATGAACAATACTATAGATGTATGGGACTGGATCAGACAAATTTAAAAGAAGTGCTGAGAATCCAATATGGATGACAATGTGGTCAGACAATTAATTTCTAATTAATTTTTATCCGAAATATCGTTTTGTTCTTAATTATAAAGTAAAGAAAATCACTTCCGATTAAAAGGTCCCCAAATCGGTTGCCCTAGTAGCAGGAAGTTGTGCTGATGCAATAGTCGAGGTCCCGCAATAGGCTAATTTTGAAGTTAGTGAATGAAATCACTCTTTCTTGTTGTAACACTTCCGTGTTCGCAAAATAATTTGAGCTGACACGTATATCGCAAGCTTCAAAAGCACTGAAAATTATTTTTAGGATATTAAAATGACAACATAGAAGTGGCAACAGAAGGAAGTTACTATGCACTATAATTTGTATTTGAGTTAATTGACAGCAAAGCTGTTTGGTACTTGAAGCTTTATCTGGCAGCGAAGAAAAATATAAAAGATTTAATGCATACAGACAGAAAACATTTAATACGTTTTACATAAGGAATCGTATAAAACTTGCAACAACTAAAATCACGCAAGACTTAGAACTATAAAAGTTTGCCCACACAAAAACTAGTCTCTCACTTCATCCATAATAAAAACTCTAATAAAGATATTAAAGTTAAACAGTATTAGATTTTTCTGCTATTTATTTTACGGTTCAAAAAAAAAAAACAAGAAAAATAACTAATAATGAAATAAAGAAAAAGTTTTATTTTAGGAACTTTCTTTTTTGCATTAAAATGAAGCCTAAATGTATAATTTACAATTTATTTCAAAGTGCATTACGAGAAGATGTGTTCTTACAATAAGCGTTCCAGAAATATAAAATCATGTATATAATAGAAGTTGTAATTCACTGTAGTCAAAGTATTTGATATTGTTGTCTCTTAAGTATATTTTCACATAAAAGAATTAGGAATTTGAAATTAGTTCTTAAATATTTTGTTGCTATTCAAGATTTGTTTGTTACCAAAAGAAATGCTCAATCTTGGAATGGTGGAGTCGTTCTTCAATATCTCGAGTTTTCAATATGATTAGACTTTATATTAGTCCTCAGGTTAAACGACTAAAATAAATAAATAAAAAAATTTGTTCTAAGAGCCATTAGTCTGTCGTGAATCTAACAAATGTTATTAATACATTCAACATCGTAACTGCAAATGTAACTGTAAATCCACATGATTTTTAATTAAAGTTCCACTAAATCAGCCGCTTAGAAGATCTCTTCATTACGTTGGTAGCATTGAAGTTTCTCCTATTTGAAGGAAATTTAAAGGTTCACTGAAACCAAGTAAATAATTTTCCCAGTATTTGTTCTGATGAGCTCTTCTGGGTTAAACATTAAGTTTCATGTTGTTAGTTGGATTGCTTAGTAATTAAATAAAAATTAATGTTTTCAATTTAAATTCTGTATTTCTAAAAATTTTTTTACATGTTGCGGAGTAAAAAACTCGATAAAATATAAGATATGAAACACACTTTTCTAAAATTAAAGCTATTTACATTTAAAAACATCTAACTCATTAAAAACTGTTACTACTTTCCACTCCCGTACAAGAGCTTTCATAAGACAAACATTATACACAAATGGGCTCAGTTAAATAGCCTAAAAAAGAGGCAGAGAACCAATAAGATAAAGGAAAACAATTAAGGCTGAGGGGTGGTAAGTAGACTATCCTACTAGCATTGGAAGGTGTGTAAGGAAGCTCATTTTTGGAAAAGGTGAAACGAAAATGTTAATGTGAAAATTAAAAGATAATGCATTGATTATTGAGGGCTGATGAGTATAACTCTTTTTTTTTATGAAAATAAGTAATGATTCCCTGAATTTTCTCAGATAATCGTCGGACTCTCTTGCAAAAATAATGCGGCAAAAATACTTCGGAATTAAATAGGTTATTTTAAATAGGTTCTAACCACTAAATAGCCCTCAAAAGAAAATGAATATAGACAGATCCAACTTATATGTATCCGAACACGACCGTTCTTACTTATGACGAAGGTCCATAGAGCTTTCAAAGCACTTTCCTGTTGCATCGATGGCCTAAACACACATGCCACGATTAGACGGAATGAGCAGATTCCAGCCGCAGTTTGTGACTTGACACGGAGAAAGTCACTAGATGATGCGTTCGCTATCGCTGTCACATAGTAGTAGAAATCAGTAGACACTTACATCAGCGTCATGGAATGAGCGGTAGGCCACTCACGCTTGCTGTGAGACAATACAGAGAAAAACCATTTTCAGAGAACCAATCATGAAACACTTGTGTTGTTTAAACTAGGAAATCGGCAGCTATTATCTCGTTCGATCTCATATTTTTCGTTTAAATTTCTGAGTGAAGAACATTAAGCATTTAATTATCTTGGTAAATGTGTGTAAGAAAAGGTATATGGGCTTTAAGAGGTTTGTAAGTAAAAATAAAGAAATTCGAAGCGAATCGTCTAGTTTTTCGCCGAAATGACCACAGAATAACTACGGTTTCTAAAATAAAACGTCTAAAATCGTAATTCTGTATTACAATTATTCTACTTTTTAATTTGTAATAAACTGTTTGCATTTGAGTATTAATGATTCAAATTTCCGACACTTCACCTCATGGTCATTAATAGATTAATGTAGGCAATCTTAAAGAAACTTAGAAAATTTACCAGGAAATTTTTAAGAAAGATAAGAAAAATCTTGAAATAACTCAACACAAATATGAAAAATTAAACGGACCCTATAGAAAGAAACAATCATTAGGGAAAAAACCCAGATATTTAATGTACTAAAGAATAATGAACAATAAATCCAGTCACAATAATTTAGTAGAAGATTGTTTTTTTTAATTAAAATTTAGCTAAAGATTGATTGTCAGTCAATAATTTGGCTTATGTGATGATAATAATAATTATAAAATATATATACTTTATTTATGTTTTCATTCTGAGAACGTAGGCTTGGAGTCAGATATGAATTTCCCAAATTTTATGGTAATGTTACTATTATCGTTGCAGTTTTTTTTTTCTTTTGAGAATTTAGGACAACCGAAATTTCTTACTTTAATTCTTTTGTGACACTTGTTCACAATAGTTATGGAGCATAATAAATAAATAGCGAAACTATAGTTCGATCACTTTAATTTATCGAAGCAGTCCCAAAAATTCGCGTTTAAGCCAGACAGTTGTCACGAGGTTCGCTCACTAGTATAACATCGAAAGCGCTACCATTAGTACTAATAACGGTACTAAATATCAAATTTATAATAATTTATACTTATATTAAACGGTTAAATTATTGATGATTGTATGTACTGTTTACTGTTATTGTGTGCAATTACACTATATGATAGTTTAATATCAATGCAGACTCGTTTCATTTCGAACGCAATCTTACAGGATTTAATAGCTTAGTTAATTTAGATATACTGTAGATAGATTGGATATACTGTAGTGTACAATACAGTATCACTAATGTGCACGATACATTACTGCTGTACTACGGCGATTCAGATATGTATTTTGAGCTAAAATTTCTTTTAAAATTATTTGAAAATATATTGAATTAGTAATGTGATTTCTAACATAGTATATATTGTAATGTATATGACTTTCGACGTCCGACCTAATCGACTTATCACGGATTCGTCGGAACTTCACCCGAAAGTCGAGGACTATCTGAAATGAGTGTGAAGTAGGCGTAATATAAGATTAAGTATTTTTCAGTTCCGTATATCAAAAACTATTCATAATTAATTTGTCTATCTTCAACTAGAAATTGTTAAGTATAACATAAGATTGCAAAGGCATTGCAAAGGTAACACTATCTTCTGTACAGCATTAGTAGGAACACGACAATGTAATAAATGAACAACGGTCTAAAATGTTATGTAGAAAACGAAATGAAGATATTTCATGTCACGATCAACGAAAAATACAATTTTACGTACTATTAAAATACTGATAACTTTAGGCCTTTTTAAAATTGGTTTATTACCGAACAGAATTCTGAACGTCGTAATTTAAAGTAGAAATGATTATCAGTAAGAAAGTTTTTAATGTTTCTGAATGAGGTCTAAAACAGTTTCAAAGGTTTTAATGGCTATTCACTAAAAATATAGTATTTAAATCGACAAAGTCTCTAGTAGGAAGAATAAGATCACCAATCCATTATCCAAAAGCATTCCATTCAAGACTCTACGTCTCTTAACTGTTATTTGCCGATAAAGGTCATGTTGAGGTCTTTTGGCGCTAGGACATCCTTAACCAGGCTTTCTAGTAATGTCCCGTCTATCATGAATCTATTTCCATACCATTGACACCATCATTCTTCTCACATTCAACTTACTGACTGTATCCCCATTGATTTAATTCCATCATATATCACGAATCGCATCACTAAGAATGACCTATGTGAAGCCATATCATTTTCGGGGTTATTCCGAAGTATCAAAAATTAAAATACCAGATATAGGATAGCAAACGTCACTAAGAAAATGCGATTTTTATATTGACAACAACAAGAGATATCTTTATCAATGTATTCTTCGTCAAGATGGTAAAAATAACTTTTTCTGATAATTTCAAGTTTCACTAACAAGAATGCCGGTTAAATATCTGTTAAATATCCTTGTTTGTTAAGTTTCAAGTAATTACAGAAGAATTGTGATAAACGATTTGTAAATTGAACTTCCCGACATTTTACATTTCTAATTCCATTCACACTAATAATAAAATTTAAAAAAATTAAAAAAGCATAAAAATTAGCAAGTAATTTTACACTATTTTAACTTTAGCAATATTTTAATTTCCTAAAAAATTTTAATATTTTTTTTTTTCATCTGGAAATAATTTTTTTTTCCTTCCAGGAAATTGTGCTAGATTTAATAGATTTTTTATTTGTTTGTAAACTCCTAGAGAAATGATAAGCTCTTAAAGTTATAATCTCCTATACTTTATATTTGGTAAGTCAGTGAATCGTAGCTCATTTTGTTATCAGTGAATTCTGTTTATGACACAGTGTAGTTGTATGTTTCATTTACTGAAGATATCGATTGAAAGTAATACGGCAATCTCAGCGGGAATACCTGTAGCCATGATTACTCGGATTGTGGATTGCTGATTACTCAGGATACATGTTACTTTAATTTTTCTTGTTAGCAAAAATATTTTCCTATCACAGAAATAAATTGTATTTCTCGTTGTTTCCTGTCAATAATTACTAATCGTATTATAAAATAAAAAAAAAAACTCATATACAATAATTATTCCATTTCATGTTATTTACTTCTTATTTAAATTAGTCATGTTTAGTTAATAATGAATTGTTTCATAGATTAGTTTTTCAAATTGATAAATAATAAGTGAAGACGTTCTTTTAAGAAGCATTTTCATCATTTTCTATACATATTTAATAATTTTATTTAACCATTAGTTCCATTTTTATTTCTTTAAAATAATAATGCTTCAAGTCAGCATGAATGGAATTAATGTCTCTGTAACCATTATCAGCTGAAAAATATAACTTGCTGCTTAAAACTAATAATTCATAAATATTATCTGAAAGGTTTCCGCACCAATGCGTAAGTACAGTCAAAAAGATTATTCAGTGCCATTTATCTACTCATTTGTCTTCATAAAATGCTAACGATCTAAAGAAAAATCAATAAAATACAATAACGAAAACGTGTTTAAGGCTAACTTCAATCCAATGGCACATCATGCAACTGATCGACGAAAAGCCCAGATATTTCAACTGCGGTTGGGGATGGTTGAGGGTTTCTCCTCCAAGTCCTCTGAAATGTGCTCGCCCTCCGATAAGCCGCACAGCGCTGTTCCGATAAATGGAGACGCCTCATATCTCCGTAAACGGTCGTAGCAGTGGCCGTAGCAGTGGCCCCAACAACTCTCCCTCCATCTCGAATGAATCAACAATATTTATAGTAGGAGTTAAGTTTCTGTAGATTTTCAACACAATCTCGCTCAGAGTAATTCAGGGAAAAATAATCAAAATGGTAGAACACGAAACACAGTTAAAGTAGCATTGGAGTAAGTGAGTTAAAGATTTAGTTATCTTAATATTGAATTTAACCTATAAATTTTAAATCAATATACCTACGTCACGAAAAGAGTTCAATCAGATTTTTCGACCTTGGTAGCAATGAAAATAGAAGAACTATCTATCATAGCAATAAGACTGTAAATTTCACACGGCAGGGTAGAAAAAAAAAATAAACAAACAGAAGCGGAACGTTCATGAAAAGTAAATATCTACTTTAGTTAAAGTAAATAGACGGTCATTAATATACCAAGCTTTGACGATAAATTAGTGTTGTCTACAGAAGTTTCTATGAAGTTAAATAAGATTTATATGCAAAAAACATAATATATTACCAACGACGAAGGAAAATCCTGAGTGAAAACGAAAGTCTAGGAATTGGAAAATGCCTAAAGATTTTATGCGGAAAAGTTGAGTTTCCAATGGTAGAAAACTTCTTGATTGCAGAGATTATAACCGATTTCTTAAATTTTGGAATTAAACAAAGCTTTCTATTATTAAGCTATCTATTTGATAGTGTTACGTGTTCTAACTTTTCTATCTCTATTTTGAATACTCATTTATATCCATGCATTTATTGTCCTGCAGCTCAGGAGGAAAGTACTCGACTGGGGAAGTCAAGTTTTATCTGGGAGGTCGTAGCGGAATTTTCTCTGATTCTTTCTCCTCTTAGGATTCACTCTGGTTTTCGTAAATAATACGGATTTGTTTTCTTCCGAAGATTAAAATCGGAGGGACGTCTTTAATTTTTGAAAATTCAAAAACCAGAAAAAGAAAGTCAAAAGATGTAGATGTTTACAATTGTATTTTTTTTTTATGTTCCGGATCAAAAAATCTGAATTATTTGTATAGATTAAAGAAGTTACGTTTCAATAGAAAACATTTAGCTTTTCTTGGAATCCGAGTCACTGTTCGAAGAAATGGTAAAACGTATATTTCTAAAGGACCAATTAATCCCAATTGTTTTTAAAGGATTCGATAAATAAATCTTTTATCGAATCCTTTAAAAACAATTGGGATTAATTGGTCCTTTAGAAATGAATGATTGAGAATTTCTTGATTTGCTCGGAAACTACCTTTTCACATAAGACTAATTTTAGGATTAAACTGTAATCAAATGAAAGACATTCATAATTGATTATTGATCCCAACTTTTAGTTGAATAGTTATTCTATCTTTCTCAAGAAAGTGTAGCTAAGTCAAAAGATGATAGCACGGTGACATACTTATCTTTAAAACAAACATTAAAAAAGCTATTTTTATTCTTCTAAAACAATTAAAACAAATTGGAGGATAATTCCCAACAAGAAGTTAAAAACTTTCTTACCAAAACATAATTGCTGGCCAATATCCCTAAATAAGTAAGAAAAGGATACTTTGTCTAACCAAGCAACGATCTTAAAATTTTAATATCTGCATAAACAATGTTATAAACCTTAAACAATCGTGCTAAACTTAACAATCGACATTCAAAAAGTAAAATCATCGATTGTTGTGAAACACATGATAATGCAGCATTAGAAACAAGATTTTCTAACAATAATTCAACTAAGGCGTGATACCGAGCTGGAAATATGGTAAGGAAGGTCGGCTTCCAAAAATCCCAAGTTCCAGTTATAAATAAAGAATGAGGAAACAAGAAAATGGAAAGGGGGCAGAAAAATCTCACATCGGGTCCTATATATATTTCTAAGGCATGTTTTCCTTATTTATTTGTTTTAAATATTTTTTGGACATTTTGTAATTATTTAGAATTATTTCATTTTTTTATTATTATTTGTAACACAAATTTGTCTTGTCATATTGTTTAGAATTTTTTGTTTGTTTGACGATGAATTAAATAATAAAAAAAAAAATTGTACAGTTTTCTAAATTTCTTGATTAAATTTAATCTAGTTAATGTATATACGCAAAGTATTATTTACTTTCATTACATTTTTTTTTTTAATTTTAAAAAACAAACAAGCAAACAAACAATTTGTTTTAATGATGCAAATAATAATAATAATAATAATAATAATAATAATAGCACAAATTACGCAATAATGAATTAAATTACCATAGTTATTAATATGATAAAAAAATAATTATTACATCACTATGAAAAATGTTTTATTCAAGTTTCTATTTTTTTATTTCAACTGATTACAAGTAGTTTGATATGAAAATAAACAAATAAACAAAAAAAAAAATTAATAAATAAGAGGATCGAAAGAAGTTCATTTTTTTTTTTTTAGTGAAAAGGAGCTCATTATCAAGGAGTTCACTTTGTTTTTTTGTTCCACAAATATTACATCCATAGATCAATAAATAAGGAAATAATTTTAAAAAACAAAGTTAATGCGACATTAATACAATATATGTCATTAGAAGTAAAAGTACGGTAAATAAATTAAGAGGATCGAAGAAGTAAAGTCGTCTTAGTGACAATTCAGCATTTTGATAGATTTTCATTAATTCTTAATATTATCCATAGTAGTTGATTCTATTTTAGCTTCATTAAAGAAATGAAATGTTACCTATGTTCTATGGGCTTTTTTTCCCCTCCCTTTCATTCCTCAATCATTAGGCAATTATTAAGTATGTAAATAAATGAATGGAAACATTGAAAAAAGTCAATTTGTCTTATTGAATATTACTACATTCTGAAGGTTTTCCAAATTTTGGGTTTCTAATAAATTGAAGCGTGAATGTTACCCATGGTAATTGTGTTTATTCTTTCGTTGTATTAACTTTAACTTCAATCAATAACGTATAAGAGTTAGAACAGTGACTTCAGTCATGATTTTTCCAATATTAAATGTAATACGTAAATAAATGGAATCGATAACAACGTAATATAAAGAAGAAAAATATCAATCGTAAGGCACAAGGTTAAAGTTAGGATTCGCAATTCTAGTTGTCATCGGGAAGAGACTAGGACGGACCGTTTCGTCCTCATTAGGACTCCTCAGCCAGCCAAACTCCTCCGATGACAACCCAGAAAGTGCGCACGGTGTTAGTATCCCGACTCTCGCACCCGAGAATGGGATCTCCCACCGAAGAAATCCTAACCATAAATAAAAAAAGGGGGGAAATACAAAACTTCCTTGTCCTGCGTTAAAGCAAGCACAAAAGGAATTTAACGGCTGCATCAACTAACGTTTTAAAGTTTTAAAAAAATCATTAAAGAAAGTAATATTATGTAAAATAATTAAATATGTATAATAAAGAAATAATGCATACAAACGCACATTCATTATATACATATATATTTTACACTAATATATACAGTAATTGAATAAATAATTTAAATGTGTCGAAATTACGTATGTATAACTTTCCACTGTTCAATCTATTTATTTCCCAACAACATTATTCACCATGCAGAAACTAAAGAAACATCTATGGTTTAATAAAATTATAAAAATTGAAAAATTAATATCAAAAATAACAAACATGAAAAACAGAATATAATTAAACAATGCAACGTGCTCAGTTGATTTTGAGGTCAATCGTCCATTGACATGGTCTACGAAATAATGTTGTTCTTAAAAAAACTTAAGATAACAGATGACAAATAAAAATTAATTATCAAACGATAAATTAACGATGAGATGAATATGAACCAAATCGAAACAAGGGTGAGATCGAAACACTTGCGAAAATCAATGCCTCACCAAAAATTGCTGCCCCTGGAATTTTTAAAGGCAAAGACAGATTGCTTTCACTGCAATACAAATTTTTCTGCTTCAAGCTTCCGGCCCCAGAAGCAGAATATCAAGCGACGGCGCGACATTGTCGCAGAACGAAAACGAGGGCTGCAGAAAGATATCGTATAGAACAGGGGTGGGCAAGATGTCGAATCACGGTCTTGGAGATTCTTTTTTTTTGTTTTGTTTTTGGTTGAGGATTTGGAGATTACATTTTTTTTTTAGTCTTAAGGTGACCGCGCCACTTGAGGTAGCCCTTACCTTACAAAAGTCTGACCACCCCTGGTACAGAACGAACGTTTTTTGCGGGACATAAACAAAAAAAAAACGCCCGCACCCGCAGAAAGTTTTTTGTCTTGGCATCAATTGTTGCAGAAAGATAAAAAACATTCTGCCTCCGGGCTTCCGGCGCTAGTTAAGCCTAAGTTGAGGTGAGACTTATTATTGTTTCTATTCTTTGTATGTTCTATACTGTCAAATCAAAGCAACTGATTATAATAGGAAGAACTCAATCGTTTTAATGTGTATAAATTCTAATGTATAGATTACACTCATAATTATTAGGTTTTCGACAAATTTCTTTAATTTTAATAGTAGGGGAAGGTGTTGTACCTTTGACCAGTTTTCACTAAATGAATTTTCCAATTTTTTGTACTCAAGTAAATCCTTACCTGAATGGATACAAGTGATCTTCACGCGTCTTGCCATCAACTGCATGTGTTTTATATATTATATTTTGAGTATAAGTATTGTATTTTTATTTTACAAAAAAAACTATATCTTGTGGTCAAAGGTACAACTACGTGTTGTACCTTTGACCTGAGGGTACTGTACCTTTGCCAGGTGATAGTAGAAACTGACAGTTAGATACAAGTTATTTAATTAAAATTTTTATTCAGAAATGTATACATTTGATAAATATATGCAATTCAAAGTAGAATAATAAAACATGAAATAAATTCTAATGGCTTAAGTAGCCTACTCCTACCCGTTTACTCTACATTATACAATGAAAAATCAATGTATATCTCCAAAAAATAGACATTCTTTTAGTCGAGCTGTGCCGGCAGCTGTGGTTGGATTTGGTAGCCTGGCCACAATCTCTTGTAGTTCTATGTCATAGAGCTGGTTATCTTCTTGGATGAATTTCGCCATCTTCGGTAGTTTTTTCAAATATTTAACTTTAAAATAATCACATGCTGTTTCCTTTATTTAGGCCACAAAGTATTTCTTAGTTTTTTTTGGTCAGCTTGACAAGGATATAACTTTTTTCAACTAAATCTTCTTTTTCAAAGTTTAATTCCTTCTCCAACTCATGGCATTCATCGGAAATATCGAAAACACTTTCCCCTGATGAATATTCAACATCAGACTCAAAGTCATGGACAAACAATCGATTGTTTATTTTCTCTGGATAAAATTTGGTAAAAAAATAAAAATTTGGCAAAAAGTATTTAAATTTCCATCTTACATAATGCTAAAATGACTGTAAGTAAAAACATTCACATATTATTAAGTAATGTTGTACCTTTGACCTGGTCAGAGGAACAACACCCTGTTGTGGTCAAAGGTACAACATCAGTCAAACTTACGTTTCACGCCATGCTACAATTTTTAGGTTAATCCAGTCATCTTAAAAGTCCCAACAATTATTATATAGGCATATATTTATTACTCATTATTGTTAAAATAACAATCAAAAGAAAACAAACAATGTTATTAAAGAAACATGCACTTGCAAAATACTTACTTTTCGGTGATGGAATTAGAAAAATATTTTTCACTTCTTGCAAGTCAAAGATCTAACTGCTACTGAAAGTTTAAAGGCGCAAATAGTTGGAATATTACACATTAAACAGAAAAGCTTTTAAAATATGCTGATAGATGGCAAAACTAGCAAGGGTGGTCAAAGGTACAACACCTTCCCCTATTCTGGAAAGCCATAAGTCTAGTAGTGGTCATTATTTTCATAATCTTCACATGGTTATGCATATGGTTAATTAAAGACTGTTTTCTGTTTATTTAAACTTGGGTTGTTACTTTTAAATGAAACTGTGAATTGTAACTCGTGTTCGATTTTAAGTTCGATGGCAGAAGGTGAATGTTTTGAGTTTGATATTAACTTTTGTGGTTGATTTAACTTAATTTATTAGAATTTTAATATTAATTAACTGAAGCTGTTTGTTGTTATTTATCAAATATGATCGATATTTGTAAAAAAAAAATGCTGTATTTATATTTACCTAGATATTAACTTTATTAATATACACTGTTCGGCTACTTTATTAGGTACACCTATCTAGTAGCGAATTGGGGCTTCTTTAGCCCTCAAAACAGCCTGAATTCGTCGTGGCATGGATTCCACAAG
>JAFIDM010009631.1:216800652-216813606 GCA_023159025.1 Thereuonema tuberculata | reverse complement strand
AGGTACAACACCTTCCCCTATTCTAGCATTTTTGTAAATGTATTTTATTATAATTTATTTTCTTGGAAATATAAATTTTGCGATGAGACAGAAGATTATTACATTTCTTACATTTTTCTCATTTATGAGAAACCTAATTGAAATCAATTTAATATTTTCTTCTTTGATTTGATGAATATTGCAGATAATGAATTGAGTTGAAGCTGGGAATTAACAGTTAGTTTAACTTTCGAGTAAAAGAAAAAAAAAAAGAAATATTAGAAAGAACCAGTTAATTAATCAAATAACATTGTAAATAGCTGTAATAAAAATAAAGAATGAACAAAACTTGCTTCCAAATTGAATCTGAAAGAGTTTTAATTATTTTTTATAAACCTGTTAGCTTAAATAACATAAATTTTATCTTTACCAAACTCTTCCGAAAAATCGCAAAAAAAATTAAATTATCGTATATGCCTATATTTTGTTTATTTCTAATTATTGAAATTTACAGAAGGCTCCAATTAGAAAAAAGAAATCCCTATCAAACGGGTTATGAAGTTAATTAAGTTTTTTATTCATATATATCTTAATAATGTTAATTTTTCCAAAAAAAAATAAAAAGAATATTAATGATATAATAAACTTATTTTTAACTATAATACATTATACAATATAGTATAATGTAATATAATATATAATAAATAAAATGTAGTTAATAAGTTAAACATAATTTTGAAAATTTTTAACAATCTATTAGTTATTATTGTTGTTTACATAACAATTTTTTTTAGCAGTTTTAATTACTCAAGAGAAAACATTTAATGTAATTATGATATTTACAATTATTTAAATTCTGTAAAACTACAATTTTTATCCTTATTTATATTTTTAAATCTTTAATAATTTGATACATAGGGGATATTCGTGTATTATGGACCATCGTGTAATACGAACGCTGTTGAAATTTGTGTTAACCACTAGTTGGCAGAACCATCCCATTGCCTTTAGTGAATATTATTGTTATCCAAAGCAGGAGGTGACGTTTACATGTGTGCCTTCATTTGGACGAATATTAAATTGTGTTTTCCGTTTTATATGAACATGATGTAACAGATATGTCAGAATGAATGTATTATTTTCTGCTGTTAGGTAATTTTAATATAATTTTCACGTTAATAGTAGCAAATGTATTTATTTTCTTCACAATCCAGACATGTGTTTTATATGCCCCCTTTTGCATAGCGATATGTGATTGGAAACAATGTTGCTCCGTCCATGCGTGTAATATGAATCGTGCGCTATTGTGTAATGTGGACCACTGGTTGGTATATTACTATGAGCTTGAAGCTTGTTTTTTTAATATATTAAACGAAAAGCACAAATTAGGGCTTGCTTAATGTAATACAATCTTACAATTTTTATGATTTAAATTTTTCAAAATTCGGTCCATAAAGGGGGGGGGGGTAAAGAGGGGCAAATTTTAAAATCACCATATCTCATAAACCAATCCAAATAAAATCGTAAAACTTCACATGCCTACAGTATGACTATTGTTTACTGCATTATAATGAAAGTTTGTTTGTAAAAATTATTTTAATTATTTATTATTATGTTTTGTTTTTGGTTTACTCGTTCCATATTACAGGAACGTATGTGAGAACTTTATCACGTTTGAACCATGTAGCTATACAATTGTTATGAGCAGCCAACACATTAAATCTTTTTATGTTAATAATTTAAGGTTTATGAGCATTCTTGCTTAGGGGGTCCATAATACACGGATCTCTCCTATATCTGTAAGGGAAGTAATTTAAACTGATTCAGTTATTTACAACATATACAATATTTACAATATAATAATAATAATAATAATAATAATCGCTCTCGTGCTTTTATAGTAATCGCTTTCTCCAAAGCCATTAAAACACTTCTAACTTGGAAGTCAGTTTTTGTTTCTATATTATACGTATTTACATTCCTATTTCTCAATTTAATAATATAATAAAACGTCGGAACAAATGTGGAACCCGCAAAATTAAAACAAACAACCCATTGTTATTATTAATAATATAATATTTAATAACTAGCAGCAAAGCCTGCCGGACGACAGGCATAAAAAATCTGAGAGATCATTTTATTATCAACTATCAACTACAAAGTAAATATCTCCTTATAAACTACATTTTTTGTAAAAATAACATCAGATCCTTCTATCAGATGTCCTTGATGTATTCGGTCAAGAATTTTGATTTTGACGTCGCAAGCACGATGGGCTCGAGAAATAGCAACATATAATTGTCCATGACTAAAAACAGCCTCTGGTAAATAAATACCAACCATATCTAAAGTTTGTCCTTGTAAATAAATTTTACTAAAAGTAAGAATGGAATAATTATTATTTTTGACCCATAACGCCGAAAGGCATTTAAAACTCACCTTTGTAATCTAAATACTGCGCTAACTTGTGAACGAAGCTTCTACGGCAAAAATGGCTTTGAGTTTCGAAATCAGCGTAAAAAACGAGTAAGTATGCCAAATTTCATTAAAATGGTTGCAGTGGTATCAAAATTATTTGGTTTTGAACGTATGTTTTATTAGAATTTCAGTTGTCTAGGTCAGTTCCCAAGGATATTTTATGGAAACAACATGGAATGACAAAATGAACTAATATTTCATCCAATTTCAGTATCGTGTATTGTAAAAGAATAGAATAGTACTGTTCGTTTTCAAATGCTAGACCCACCACTGTCGGACGATTTTACTCCGCAGAGGGGTGATATGCTGAGATGGGCACTTTCCTAAGAAATTCTTTTGGACATTTTCGCTTTTAAGAAAAAATTAACGGAGGAGCATTTTTGCAATAGTACTTATTCTTTCCATAATTCTTTCCCGAAAAGCGCAAATAGAACACAGCTATTAGTAAACTCAGATTAATAAAAAGTAAACAACCCCTCTTTATTTCTCCTCACCCCTATTTTGATGAAATCGAAGGTGACCTGACGCATGCGTAAAAGCGCTGAAGGTTGTCGTAAACATTAACGAACAGTAAGACTGTCATAATGTTGTGATGATTTTTATAGTTGTATTTGTATCATATATCTATTTATTCTTATTTATTTTTAGTGTTCTGATCAATCATCATTTAATCTATTGTATATTTCAAATTCTACCGTTAACCGTCAATTCTGTTTGTTTATTTTTAAATTCTTTCTGTTGATAAGCTACCCATAATTCCCTATAATTTAAAGCGACAGTTGAAAATCAGTTAAAGATCACATTTCATTTAAATCCCCCAATGAATTGTTAAAGCACACCAACCAATCACTGCCCCTGAACATAAAGGTATTTAAACCCTTGTTTTGACTTAAATAAACAGATCCAGTTCAGATCCCACTAGATGCAGTGTAATCTTCATTTAAAGAACCAGAGACGAAACTATCACCACAATATTCGCAGTGCTAAAAGAAACTAATTGAAGTTCTACTCACAAATGAAATTCTGAGGCAACTATTTCTCGCTATCTGGCGCAGGCCATAACGAGTCATACCTAAATTTATGTTACAGAGGCAATAGATTTCGATGTAGGTTCTCTCATTTATTTGTAGATATTTCCTTTTTTTTCCCTTAAAGTTTTGGAAGTTCCACTGTCCTTTCTATACTGGAAAAAAAAGTATATGAAATAGTAAAATGGTCCACGTACCCAGAAGAAAGAATCAGGGATCGTTAATAAAAATTGGGTTCTTGGGAATGAAAAAGAGTCATTAAAATTAGCAACAATGTAGAAATGAAATGCCTCATTGGTTTGGCAAAAGAAAACGTTGTACTGAAAGAACTGGAAATGGCTTGGAGAGGCTTTCATTTTCTCATAAAAAAATATCTGATTGTAGATAAGGCAGATTTTTTTTAATCTTAAAAAAATAAGGATTATTTTATAAATTCTTTGTTTGTTTTAATCCAGTCATTGGTTCAATGAAATTGGAATAAATGTAGATGATTTATATTCTTTTCTTTACAAGCAACTCATCAATTTATGGAAACTTCTTCTTGGGAGTTTTCTAACTGCCAAGAAGAAGTTTCTAAAAGCCATTATTTGTTTGTGAAGTGACGCCCCATTCTTCCCTAAGGCCTATTATAGGGAGCAGTACTATTCAGACTCGTTAAAACAGACACTTTCTCCCCTTCTTCCAATCTTCGTCACGAGCAATTGCAGTCTTTCTCAAGTTTATTTGTCTATAAATTGGACTCCCCACATCCCAAGGGTTATGACACGAAGACTGATCATTCACCATCTATCAATGATCTCCTGCAAGTGAAATACACGATCTGTTGTATGGATGGAGGAACACGGATTCGATACCCTCTTCCCATGGGAAATTCTTTCCCATTGTTTCCTTTTATGTTCCTCTGTGGCTCCAGGTAAGACCTACGACCAATAAAAAAAAAAAAAAACAATTGAGAAACATCAAAGTCTCCGCGTTCCAATAGCAGCTAAAAAGTTTTCTTTTTTTTTCTTTTCATTCACTTTTTTTTGGCTTTTCCTACTTCAATTTATTATTAATCAATGAAAATAACTTGTAATAAAGTAAAATGAAATACATCTATGTTATATTGTTTAAATTCTTTTGCAACTTTAATATTTTACAATATTTGGTATTATTTAAACATTTAAATAATGTCTTTTGCCTTTTTAAACGTTTTATTTTTATTTCAAACAGCAAACTTAACGTAACAAGTCAAAAAAACTGGTTTCAAATTATACATGAAATCAAAGTAAATGTTTCATATTCAACCACTTCCTGAAAATGAGACAAGAAGTGACCGAAGATCGGAAGTGGTCTTTTTCCCATCTCTACAAGTCATAAGGGTTCCAATAAGGTATCATTTATGTCTTTCGAAAAAGTTATAACTTAAATTATAAAATAAAAATAATTTATAAATTAAAGTCTTGTTGTCAAACGCATATGCATCCCAAAAGCCTTTGATCAACTTGACCATTCTGATAATAGCCTAAGACTCTAAAATTGTCATAAAATTGTTATAATGCATGTTATTTTCAATGCTTTTTTTATTTATTTAAGAGGTGTTTTAATTTTTTTTCACCATTTCCTTTCTAATGACGGATGTAAAACAACAAAACCGAAATCCACTCAAAGGCTTATTCTTGATTACGCAGAAATACTATTGGTCAAGTTAAGAAAATGAGAAAGATTACAAATCTCATTACACCAGTCGATTTTTTTGTTATTTATATTTTATTAAATATCCACATACTAACTTATTTAAGTCAATTAGTTTGTTGATATATTATTATATATAATATTATATGTATAAGAATATTATGTATAAGAATATAAATATCTTCAAAGGCTATATAATGTAAATAATATTATTATTTTATATTAAGCAATCAAGCAATTTAATACTTGGGCAACGTTTGACAAATTTTGAATTTTGATTCATTCAAATTGAACTCATTAGTCACTATGACATCGAGAGTAGAGGCGCATAATAATTCAATAACTTTCGAACAGGAAAATAATACAACTTAAATTTTGCCAATTTACTCATTATTCTTTTGATGAGTAAATAGCCAAATTTAAGTTTAACTACTTTTATAAAAGAGGTTAACTAGTTGGAAACGAATTCCCAAACTTTCTGTGCGACAACATTAACATATGTCTTATTAAAATTTTGTAGCAGTGGAAACTCACTTTTAAATTCTATGAAACGCAAATATTCTGAAACTGATGAATATTATTTTATTTCTATTAATAAGCAATCAACTAATATAAATCTTTCCTCAGATCAAAAGTGCTGAAAACGTCGTATAATTGTATTATTATTAATTATTATTTTAATTACTTTAATTGTGTTTCTTCTTTTGGACTCATAATTGCTGAAAACAAATACAGTAGTTAAATTTGTAAGTAAACAAGCAAAAAAAATAGAAATAAATAAGATGAGAAAAGGAATATCCCATCCAAAACATTTCATGTAAAATAAGTTGCCAAGACTCGCATGCTCATAACGCTTTCACTGTTAAAAAGATATGAGATCTCATGTAGAGCCAAGCCCCTAACTCTACAAGCCCAACTCTACAAGTCCCAACTCTAAAACCCTCTATCTTGGTCAAAACGTATGGCTTGGCCGTTTCGTGGCTGTCATACAGACAATCCCATGGAGTTATGTAAAGGATATGGAGTATGCTAAGGCTTACTTTTTGACCAAGATAGTAGGGTTTTTAGAGTTAGGCCTTGTTGAGTGAGGGGCTTGGCTCTACATGAGATCTGATAACTATTTAACAATGAAAGCGTTATGAGCATATTGGCAACAAATTTTACATAAAAATGTTTTGGGTGGGATGAAATAGTTCCATGAAACGGCCAAGCCATACTTTTTGACCAAGATAGAGGGTTTTTAGAGTTAGGGCTTATAGAGTTGGGGCTTGTAGAGTTGGGCCTTGTAGAGTTAGGGGCTTGGCTCTACATGAGATCTCATATCTTTTTAACAGTGAAAGCGTTATGAGCATGTGAGTCTTGGCAACTTATTTTACATGAAATGTTTTGGATGGGATTTCATTTCTTTTTGTAAGATGAGATCTGATAACTTTTTAACAGTGAAAACGTTATGAGCATGTGAGTCTTGGCAACTTATTTTACATGAAATGTTTTGGGTGGGATTTCATTTCTTTTTGTAAGATCAGATCTGATAAGTTTTTAACCGTGAAAGCGTTATGAGCATGTGAGTCTTGGCAATTTATTTTACATGAAACGTTTTGGATGGGATATACCTATCAGAAATTGTTATATAATATAGAACCGGAACCCCCTTTTGAGGGGTTGGAGGGTAAAAGTTACAGATTTCTTAATTTTTGTTGTTGTTTGTGTGCTAAACCTAGCCTGCATACCAAATTTCAGCTTTCTAGGACTTCAGGAAGTACCCTAGAGATTTTGATGATCATGAGTCAGTGAGTGACGAAATCGACGTATTTTAGATATTAATAAAATCCAAAGTATAAAAGTTAAATAAATGAAACTTAGCGTATTTCATTAGTCTGCTAATTGCATCTTATCCTGAAAATTTGAGCTCTCTAGTATTATCCAGGCCGAAGCTATAAGGGTTCCAAAATACGACGAAACACTTCCAGAAAAGGTACGTAGTGCCCTTCCTTCGGCTCGTCTTGGTGGGGGCACTGCCGTGCCCCCAGATAACAATAAAATGAGGATAAGAACAAACATTTAATTAGGTTTTCAGAAGTAACTATCAAAGATTACAAAGATGTAGGGGAGACCGGGGCTAGTTGGCATAGATTTTGGTTTTTGATTTTTCTATTTTTTTGTGCAATACTTAGAGGGATTCTGGTGAATGCGGCGGATAGCTTAACTTTTTGACTACAAAATTATGTAGGACCCATTAATTAAATCCGTTTTTAGGTAACCCCAAAAACACTTTTCCTAAAAGCTTGCAACTATGCGAACTAACCCCGGGTGCGGGGTTAGTTGGCATACCCCTAGGGGCGAGTTGGCTTAACGTGATATGGATAGGGGTACTTGAGCAGAACACAGCAATTTTCGAGAAAAACATTTTATTTTATCAAAAATTTTATTTTTATAATACTTGAACAAAAAAACAACAACAACTGCATGACCAATTAATTAAATGTATGAACAAACAATGAATTCTTAGCTACCTACAGTTATTGTTTGATATCAAACACAAATGTAGGAGTTATTTGAACAGATGGTTCAATTTTCGCAGAACTTTAGTTTGGTCATACTAAATTTAGTCTTCCTCGTCTGGCCATCTCCAGTTTTTTCCCTTTTTACATAGCTAATGCTATGCCAACTGACCCCTACCTAACTATGCCAACTAGTCTCACAGGGATTTCCAAAACAACATGGATACCACACAATCCCAAACATCAGAAATAAAAGATTATGATACATGCATGCAACCACAGTTATCCACTCTTTCGAGAACCGCCATCAGTAGTAACTTAATCGATCTATATGTCCACCAGAACAAAAAAATTTACGATGAAAAAATTTATTCACCAGTCAGAAAAACGATGAAACAGGGGTCCTTCCTTCGTGACGCTTCCAAGCAAACTAAGTCACAGTGGATGGTGCACCTTTACATACACTTCCCACTACCAAGATATCAGTGCTCTAGCTACACGGTGGCAGGAAATAGATGCTGTATGCCAACTAGCCCCTTATGCCAAATGACCCCGGTCTCCCCTACATTAATATAGAGAGCATGTAAATTTTTTTCGACAGTTTATTCTATTAAAACATCAACATAAAATATTAGAAAATAAATGCATATAAGAAAGGATATAAAGTAGTTGATAATATTACTTTAACCAGAAGTTTTCTCATTTATTTATAGGTATTTGTTCATATATTAGCAAATTATGCTAAATTTCATGAGCCTTGGATTTTAGAAGTACGAGTTCGGGAATTCTTTCCTTATAAAAGTTTAACTTTGACATTTCCAAAGGAGGCTCAAAAAGAGATGTGTGAATAAGTAAAAAAAAATACCTGACATGAAAATATTCCCTGCAATTAATTATTATTGTGAGACCAAGTGCCTAATGGAAAGGCAACAGTTAACAAATGATAGGTTATTGTTAAAAGTGTCAGATGTTGTAACATGTAACACGATATTTTTATAATAAGAAACAAATAACATGAAAGTATGATATTGTTACTCTCAAAAAAAGAAGTATTGAGTTGAAGTCCGAATTCTGTACGAAGCTCAAAGTACAACTCAAGGTAACA
Source organism: Thereuonema tuberculata (assembly GCA_023159025.1). Lineage (NCBI taxonomy): Eukaryota > Metazoa > Arthropoda > Chilopoda > Scutigeromorpha > Scutigeridae > Thereuonema > Thereuonema tuberculata. The sequence continues at coordinate 216,804,841 of JAFIDM010009631.1, read as the reverse complement.
TGGTTTATTTATTTCTCCCAAAGTAAAATTATATAGAAACAAATACTGCAAGCAAATGGTTTAAGTAATACAGCATTTTGAAGACATTTAATCTATTAAAAACGTCCAATGATTTGTGCTAAGTTTACCGTTCTTTGAACTTAGTTATCAGGCAACGAAACATGACTGGTTCCAGAGCAACTAAAGGACGTTTATTTAGCCGAAAAAACATTTCTTTTAGGGAAACGATCCTAACATGAAGAGATTATAAGAAGATATTAAGTCTGTAAATATGAAACCGGAATTTGCCCATAGATGGCACTAGCTGTCAGTGTAGTTACCGGCAAACCGCGTCATTGGCGCCATTGGTTTATAGAGATCTGACAATTGATTTTCAACTCACAATAATACAAGTTTCATACAATAGCATAGTTTGTAATAGCGTTGAACATGTCGAAGTTTGTGCCTGGAAACTACGATTTGCGGACAGCATTGATTTTCTGTTACCATTTGAAGAAAACTGCTGCAAAATTGCATCGAATGCTTGTCCAAGCTTACGGTGATCATGCTCTTGGTAAATCACAGTGCTTTGAGTGGTTTAAAAAATTCAAAAGTGGCGATTTTGACGTGAGAAACGAAGAACGTGGAAGGCCACCGAAAAAGTTTGAAGACAGCGAATTGCAAGCATTGGTGGATGAGGATGACGCTCAAACGCAACAGCAACTCGCGGATCAATTAAATGTGACACAAGAAGGCGTCTCCATACGTTTGAAAGCTACGGGAAAGATTCAGAAGATGGGAAAATGGGTTTCACATGAACTGAATGAAAGACAGCAGGAAAATCGAAAAACCACTTGCGAAATGCTGCTCGCCAGATACAAAAGAAAGTCATTTCTCCATCGAATTGTGACTGGCGATGAAAAGTGCATATATTTTGTGAATTCGAAGCGTAAAAGATCATGGGGGGATGCAGGCGAACCATCGACATCGACTGCAAGGCCAAATCGCTATGGACGTAAGACAATGCTCTGTGTTTGGTTGGATCAGAAGGGTGTGATCTATTACGAGCTGCTAAAACCTGGCGAAACCGTTAATAATGAACGCTACCAACAACAAATGATCGATTTCATTTAAGGTTTGCGTGAAAAACGACCAGAATATCAAAAAAGGCAACACAAAGTGATTTTGCTTCATGATAATGCACCATCACACTCAGCGAAACTGGTCAAGGAAACGATTGAGGCGTTTAGTTGGGAAATACTTTCGCGTGCGGCTTACTGACCAAACTTGGCTCCGTCCGATTATTTGCATCGATGGGACACGCGCTTGCTGAGCAGCGCTTCACTTCTTACGAAAATGTACGAAAATGGCTCGATGCATGGTTTGCCTCACAAGAGAAACATCATTTTTGGCGTGGCATCCATAAGTTGTCAGACAGGTGGGAAAAATGTATACCTAGCGATGGGCAATACTTCGAATAAAATATTTTTTATCATTTTCGTGCAATACTCATGTCTTTTCTATACAAAAATTCCGGTTTCATATTTACAGACCTAGTATTCTTAGAACTGTTTAATCTAAAATGTTAAAAGAAAAGTATTTAATTTAATCAAGTCAAGAACTTATTAATATTTTCCCCAGAAACTATTTATTTATTCTTAAAAGAGATTAAGGAGTTAAGATTATTCAGTCAAGATTGAATTATAAATGTATTGTAGGTAGAATATATTAAGTTTTATTGATTCAAGAAAATGAGCTCGTAATAACTTATTTTAACTGAAATTTACTCTTTTACTTACTTCAGTCCTTAAAATAAACTTACTTCAAATAAACATACTTCTCTGTGGCGAAGTAAACACAAACACAAAGGTAATCACAAACAAATTCCACAAGATCTCTAAACCTAAATATGTTTTTAGATTTTACTATGGTTAATTTGCATTGATTTGTATTGATTTTTATGCATTGGTAACAGTACAATGCATTGAATTCTATGTTGATTGGTAACTTTAATGTAATCGCTTCCATTTATTTACATTCTAATATCCATTCTACTGTTTCATTTACATTTTGATGATTTACAGATATTTTTTAATAATACATATGGTAATGATCTTGTTTTACCCAAATGCAACCCTTATTTTTGCGATTTTGTATCTGACAAGTGGACTTTTTTTAACAGAGAAAGAGTGAGGATATATAGAGACATCGTTGGATTTTAAAAGTATCGACTATTTCCATCCAATTCCAAAAAACTGCCGAAATCCTTCCACACCAGCTTTCTGACTGTGGAGATAGATAAGGATGACTTTCATTATTATTCATGATAGGCTGTCTCAGTAAATGATGTTTTTATCTTCGTTTATGCTTCAATGACTCTCTTCCAGACGTTGGACAACAATAGGAGGCTGTTTACATCAGAATCAACTCAAAGAAACAATAAAGAAGTGATTCACAACCATAGAGCGGAAATAAGAGAGTCCTCCTCTTTTGACACCAAGACAAACAATAGCATTACCGTGACAAATAATGCTTGACCTCCACTTATATAAAGAGATAAGATAACAACAAACAAAAGAATGAATATACAGGGCGTCCCAGGAGAAAAAGTCAATATTCAGGAGATCACAGCATCTGTCATTCTAGAAAAAAATGTTTACATGAACATGTCTTTTATTTACAAAAGATTCCTAGAAAGAGCTTTTTGAATGTACAGTATTTTGAATTTGGTAAGAATAGTCTTTCCCTTTGAAGTTACAAAATGCATTGCGGTTGAAGATGAAATTTTTGCAAATGTATTTTAACCTCTAACATATTTGTTACTCGAATAATAAATATTAAAAACAGTAATTTTTTTTTTAAAGTTTAACGTGCAGATATATATATATATATATATAATAAAGTGAAAAAATACAAGGCTGCATCTGAGTAAACAAAAGGTTCTCGCACCCTGAGCTATCATGTCGGGAATCTGGGACAGCTGTTTCAGCCTTATTAGGCTTCTTCAGCCAGATATACCCTTGATGGTAGCTCAGAGCGCGAGACAAATATGCGAACACCATTTCAGCTCCCCGAAATGGCCCTCGAGCACTGTGAACGCAGCAATGATAAATGAAGGAACTGATTTGAAATATCTACTAGAGCTTAAATATAATTCTAGTTAAATTTCAAATCTCTTATGTTGATAGTTATGATACCTGACACAGTGAAAATCACTGATGGAATTAACTCACAGAAAATTGTTTATCAAACATCATGGCGTATTGACAATCATTTCTAATCGACTTACTTGGGATTAAATTGTAGCCGCAATGGTGGTCCACAGTGGTCGCATATTAAGCAGCTTGAAACCAACACAGGCTGTTCAGAAGTTAATGTAGTGAAAACAAGGATTCTCAAAATTGCTCCTTGTCACTTTCGTTAGCATTAAAACCTACAATAAAATCTGAAGTTAACAAAAAAAGTTCAACACAAAAAAATTACTCAAATTTAATTATTCGTAAAGTAACGACAATTTGGAATTAATACTTTAAAACAGTAGTTCTGTACCGCTGTGCCGCGAGAAAATTCTCATCTATAATCAACATTTAGCTTCTCATTACTCAAATACTCCCATCTAGAATAAAATCTAGATGTCAAATTAGTAGAGCAAATATAAATTCGTTCTGAAATTAAGAGTAATACAATATTAATTCACATTCAAGTCAGCTTAAAATTACATGTCAGGTTATGTTTAAATACTTAAAAGAGTTAAATTAAATTAAATGTTAAATTCATACGCAAATCAAGGTTGCTTTTCAAAGAATTCTATTATAGCAATGAAAACAATGAAGAAGTTTGGTGGGCCGTGGGATTTTAAGAACAAGGTTTGGTGTGCTGCGAGATTTCTGCAAATACAAAAGTGGGCCGTGAAGCAATAAAAGTTGAGAAGCACTGCTCGATGATTTCAGATAAAGCTGTCATGTAAGATTGATATCTGAACTGCAAAAGAAAAGATACTTGGATATACTTGTCATGGGGGATTTTCCCACTCATGACGTTTCACGAACAATAAAATATCAAATAAGTAATTAAAGTTATCATAGTTATAGACTTAAAGTTAGAGAATTACAAGGGGGGGGGGGCGTAAAAGTACTAAAAAAAAGTTTTTTTATTCATTTTTTGCCCCCCCCCCCTTGTAATTCTCTAACTTTAAGTCTATAACTATGAT